>JAOTQZ010000889.1:3968687-3999068 GCA_026546895.1 Pogonocichla stellata | reverse complement strand
TCCCAGTTCCATCCAGCCAAGGTGATTAATGTGTCACCAAACCCTTCTCTCCCCTCTCCCTGCACCAGACAATTCCCATTTATTCCCTGTCGCTGTCCAGGCTGATTCTGAGATGCCAGGTCGGGAATCTCACCCCGTTGTGATTTTAATTAAAGCCCATCCTGGAGAGGCGCTGCTGGAGCCCCGATAACGATCCCGTTACCGGAGTTGGTGATGCTATCCAGGCCAGCCGTGATTACCTGCCAGCACAGAGGGATGTTATTAAACCAGTAACAGATCCCCCGTTAGATTTAGGTAAAACCACTCTCCCTGGATCCTTCCCCTCCCCGGGTCACGCCGGCTCACGGAGAAAAGGAGGAGCTGCTGCTCCTGCCTCAGTTCCGCTCCTCCGCCGCGATTTATCGGAGGAGAAACACCAAATTCAATATCAATTAACTCCCGGGAGGTGATGGGCTGCTGAGTGCCTGCCTGGGCGGTTCATTCGTTCACAGAATCTCAGAATTACAGAATTCACAGGATCTCAGAGTCACCAGGCTGGAAGAACCCTTCGAGATCGTCGACCCCAGCCCAGCCCCAGCCTCAACTAACCCACAGCACCAAGTGTCACCTCCAGGTTTTTTAAACACATCCAGGGACGGTGACTCCACCACTTCCCCAGGCAGACAATTCCAGTCCTTTATCACGCTTTCAAAAACCAAAAGCCTTTCCCAAACACAGCCAGTGCTTCCCGGGACGCCAGGAACAAAAAGCTCATCCTCTCGCATTTCTGGGTTAATGATCTCCTCGTTTCGTGTTTATGATCTCCCATTTTTGGATCTATGATCTCCCATTTTTGGGTTGATGATCTCCCATTTTTGGATCTATGATCTCCCATTTTTGGATCTACGATCTCCCATTTTTGGGTTGATGATCTCCCGTTTTTGGATCTATGATCTCCCATTTTTGGGTTGATGATCTCCCATGAGCAGAATCCAGGCAGGGAATTGCCACAGCGAGGTTTCTCTGCCCTGATCCCATCCTCCATCCCACACTGCCCGAGGTGGCTCCTGGGCTCTGTGCAGCAATTCCAGGCCAGCAGAGCTGTCACAGCCTCTGATTCTCCCATTTCAGTGGTTTTTTCACCAAACCAACCTTTTATTTCTCAATAACCCATCCCAGATGTGCCCAGCTGTGTCTCTGTCCAGCTCTGTCCTCCCCCAAAAACCATCTCAGCTCCTGGGACCTCCCAGCCACCAACAGAATAAAAACCCTCCCATCCTGCTCACCCCAACCCAACATTTCTTGGAATTCAGCCCTTCCAAATGAACTTACATTTCAGACCAGTAATAGTGGTTAAATCAGTGATAAAAGGTGGAATTGTACAAGGAGAAATTAATTCCGACCACAAATAAGTTTCAAACTGCAGCTGTAAGAGAGAAAAATTCCTGGGCAAATGTCACAGTCATCAGTAGCTTCTCTAAAATGCATTGTTTTATCTCAAAACAAAAAAAAAAAAATCCTGAAAGAAAAGTCACCAAAGGGAGTTGGCAGCTGATAAAAACATTATTCCCAATAAACTCAAGCACTGTAGCAGGTATATGATGGAAACTCATCAGAATTTAATGAATTGGTCCTTAAAAAGTCCCCTTATCTTCCTCATCCATATGCATTTTGATGGGCTAACGATTACAGAGCCGATTTGAAAGGGGTGCCAGCGCCGTTTGATGTTTCCCTCTCATCCTGGTGGCAGCAGGAGCCTCCCAGGATTGACTTCCCAAGGATTTGTGTGGTACCAGCTCCATCTATTGATGGAGAGCAGGGAGATGGAGAGGATCTGAGTGGCCTTTGTGCCCTGAAACCAGAATCCTGAGGGAGCTGGGGTGCTCTGGGTTTGCTTTGAACTCAGGAATTGAGGAGCTGTGGGTTTATTTTGCACTCAGGAATTGAGGTGCTGTAGGTTTGTTTCAAACAGGAATTGAGGTGCTGTGGGATTTTTTAATGGAATTAAGGTGCTGTGGGTTTGTTCTAAACTCAGGAATTGAGGTGCTGTAACTTTGTTTTAAACAGGAATTGAGGTGCTCTGGGTTTGTTTTAAAATCAGGAATTGAGGTGCTGTGAGTTTGGGGGTTTTTTTATGGAATTGAGGAGCGGTGGGTTTGTTCTACAGTCAGGAATTGAGGTGCTGTGAGTTTGGGGTTTTTTTTGTGGAATTGAGGAGCTGCGGGTTTGTTTTAAACTCAGTAATTGAGGAGCTGTGGGTTTGTTTTAAACTCAGGAGTTAAGGTGCTGTGGGGTTTGGGGTTTTTTTGATGGAATTGAGGTGCTATGGGTTTGTTTTAAACTGAAGGAATTGAGGTGTTCTGGGTTTGTTTAAAACTCAGGAACTGAGGTGCTGTAGGGTTTTTTTTGAGGGAATTGAGGCCCTGTGGTCCTGCTGAGATGTTCTGGGTTTGTTTTAAACAGGAATTGAGGTGCTGTGTGTTTTTTTGATGGAATTGAGGTGCTGTAAGGGTTTTTTTTTTTTGAGGGAATTGAGGCCCTGTGGGTTTGCTGAGGTGCTCTGGGTTCGTTCTCCCTCCCCAGGGATATTTCCCTGCAATATTTCCCTCCAAACCCCAAACCCACCAGCCCAGCTCATCCCTTTTGACACCCCGGCTCCTGCCATCAGCAGCACTTTCTTCTAAGTGATCACGCAGGAGAGAGAACAACAAAAAAAAAAAATCCCCTTCAGACGAACTCACAACCCTTGTGATTTCCAGACACTTCGTTTCCAAATCGTCTCAAAGTGAGTGCGATATTGCAAGACAGGGCAGCAGAGTTCACGGGCTGCCAGGGACTGGTTGGTGCCTGGGAAGGATTTCCTCGGCAGCTGCACCACGAGAAGGTGTGAATGTCCCTGCTTTCACACATTCCTCGTTTTTTTCCAGCAGCCTTTCCTCTCTTTTGCCCTCACCCCTAAATTCGTATTGCCCAGAAAACCCAACAAAGAATATTTTCTAATTTTCTCTCAGGCTCCCTATTACTTACTCCCGGAGTAACATCTAATTTTATTTAACACAAATAAAAGAAACTTCTACATTTCGACCACGTTTGCTTGTCAAAAATCTTCCGCCAAAGCCGAACATCTCCCCAGGCATCCGACATTTCTGCTGTTAAACTCCAGTTGCTATGGAAAGGAGAGAATTCTGCTCGTGCTCCAAAAAACAAAACAAGTCACCTTCAGAAGGAAGATTTTACAGGATTCGTCTGGCAGTTCACTGCCATTCCCATGGGATAATTAGCCAGGATATTCAGACATTTCTCCTCTTCCCAAGAGTCCCAGGGGAGCTCAGCAGCTTCCACCTCTGGATCCTGCCCTGGATCTCCAGGTTCTCAGGGAAATAAATGATTTCCCTAAACCAGGTCCCAGCTCAGGTCCCAGTTCAGATCCCAGCTCAGGTCCCAGCTGAGATCCCAGCTCAGGTCCCAGCTCAGGTCCCAGTTTAGATTCCAGCTCAGGTCCCAGCTGAGATCCCAGCTCAGATCCCGGCTCAGATCCCAGCTCAGGTCCCAGCCCAAATCCCAGCCCAAATCCCAGTTTGGGTCCCAGCTCAGGTCCCAGCCCAGGTCCCAGCCCAGATCCCAGCTCAGATCCCAGTTTAAATCCCAGCTCAGGTCCCAGTTTAGATCCCAGCTCAGGTCCCAGTTTAGATCCCAGCCCAGATCCCAGCTCAGGTCCCACTGGGTGAACCCCCAGCTTTGCTGCCAGACCCAGCACAGCTCGTTCACCCCTCAGCCCCTGGGAGCCCCCAGCCCCGCAGCCCCCTGTTCCTGGTGCTCTCAGTGATCCTTCCCTCTGTTCTTCCACGGATGGAATTCCTCACCCACCACCCACCACGGATTTTGCTGATGATATCCCAAAAAAAAAAAAAAAAAACCACAACAAAAAGACAAAAAAAAAAAAACAAAAAAAAAAAAGAAAACAAGGTCTGTAAAGGATGATTCCTGGCTGACCCCTGGATTCTGGATTCAGGGATCCATTTGGCCTCAGCTGAAGGGCAGGACAAAGTGAAGCAGTTGAAAGTCATTGAGGAGAGGGACAGGAAACGAGCTCAAAGCTCCAGGAATTTCAGTTTTAGGATCTGTGTCTATATTGGACGTATGATGTAATATATATAAATATATATATATATTTTGCAAAATCTTCTGTTTGATGCCTCAGCACTCAGGGCTTTGCTCATCCAACGCTGCCTTCGGCACCAGAGCATTTTGTGCCAGAAAAAACAATTTTGTCTTTTAATTTTTTATGGAATGCAGATGTGAGGCCGCAAAAGGAATAAACCCAAAGGGACCAGAGCAGTTTCCCATGCCCATATCCCAGCGCCCTCCCCTCCCACTCCTTTTCTCCAAAAAAAAAAGATTTGATTTCTGTCTGTTCCATTTCATTGTAATGAAAACCAAAGAATTAAAAATGACTCCAAGAATCAGCCCATTATCTCGTGGCTTAAATTTAATTAAATTTAATAATTCAATTAAAGTTGGTACCAGCAGTTTATTGCCAGGCCAGGCACCCCAAGGCTCTGTGGTGCACACAGGAATTTTGGGTCACTCCTGCTGCAGCAAGGAACTGATTTTTCCCTTTTCCACACGAACGCCTGAATCCCCCTTGGGGAATGCTCGACCCTGTCAAACAGAGGCACGGAGATTTTCCAGGAGCAGTTGTGTGAACAAGTAGGACAAAACCCACCGAGGGCGAGCAGGAGGGAGGGAAATTGTGCTTGAGCCCCAAAATGGAGCCAGAGAAGCCCTGGATTGAGGGATTGGGATGTGAGGACACGGCTGCACGCCCCGATTCACCTGCGTGCACAGCGAGCAGCCCCAGCCAGAATTCCCACTCTGCGTCCTGCCCTTCCCACTTATCCAGGATTTCCTGGATGCGCTGATTCCCCCCATCCAAAAAACCAGGAATGAATAAACACCCCCCAAAAACAGCCCAAAACAACCCAAAAAAACCCCAAAGCAACCCAAAACAAGCCAAAAAATCCCCAAAACAACCCAAAACAACCCAAAGCAACCCAAAAAAACCCCAAAACAACCCAAAGCAACCCAAAAAAACCCCAAAACAACCCAGAACAGCAGCACAGCACCACCCAGGGCACCACAAAGCGCTTTTCTTTGGTTTAAATAAGAGCTAAAAGCAGAGAGATTTCACCCGAGCCCCTCCCGGAGCCAGGGAACGTTTCCCTGGCACCACCCGAGTTCCGTGAGGCAGCAGAAAAGCTCCCTCATGAATTTTTCAGCGGCTATCACTGGAATTAAAAGCCCTGAGCAGTCGCTGCGGGGAGGCACGGCAGCCTGTGATATTTCTCTTTTTCTCCTGCATGGAGCTGAAGTGCTGAATCCCAGCCAGAATTCCAGCTGCGAGCGGGGGCACGGGTGTTAAACGGGAATTCCGGTGCCCACCAGGGCTCCCTCCCCAGGTTTTGTACCTCAGGATTGTAAATTAAACCCATCCTGCGAGGCTCTGAACACTTGGAGACATTTATGTGTCATTTCTAGTCAGGGATGGGCCAAGGACTCGTTCCTCAGCAGTTTCTTTTACCAAATCCTTCTCAGAAAGCAGAAAATTGATCTCTTTTTTGGACACTCTGCCCGTAACAGAGCGCAGAAATCTGGTAGTTAAATTCCTCTTGGCTTGTACTGCTTTGCCTCTATAACTTTTAAAGCCCTGAAAGAACATAAAGTTAAAATTTTAATGGCGTTTCAGCAGAACCTCTTTGAATTTTGTATTAGATCTCAATTTAGCCTCCGGTAAAGCCTTTAGAAAAGGGAAAAAAAAAAAATCCGATGCTTAAAAATGTAATAATCATACAGGAACCTTCCAAAGCCAGCATCAAATAGAATAAAATATATTTTATTAATGATACAATTCACAAAATTACCAGCCCTGCCACTCTGTGCCCGCGGGAGAGACGTCCTGGGCTGCGCTGTGCTGACATCCAGGAGCTGCTGGGCTTTGTTCTGGATGGGATCCCAGGGGAATTGAATTTTTGGGATGTTTTTAGGAAATTCTGGCTCGCTGTCCATGGGGTGGGGCTGGCCCAGGCTTCCAGGGGTTCCCAGGGCAGAGCTGGGAGTTGTGAGGGTTGAACTCAGCAAAAACACAGAGCTCGAAAAAAGCACAAAAAACATCAAAAAGCATCAGCTGCCCCACGGGAATCTGGGAATATCCCAAATTTCCCAGCAACACCCAGAGCTGTAAAGGGAGAGATTTTCTGAGCTGCTGTCACACCCTGCAAACCCTCCCAGCGCAAACAAACAAACAAACAAGAAATAATTAGGGAAGGAAGAGGCAGATTTGCAAACATTGAGCTCTGAATGTCAAACGGGGGAGAGCAGGAGGGATTTTCTCTCCCCCGTGGACACTTCCCAGGCAGCAATTCCACACGAGTGCAGTTTGCAGGATCCCTTTCACTGTCTGTTTGCTCAGGCACCACTTTTGGAGGGTTTGTAAACAGCGCTGCAAACCCCAGTTTAAGGAGATGCGAAGTTAGAGAATAATTTATTACGGAAAATCTGCCAAAAAAAAGAGGAAAAAAACAATTAGGAGAATTTGTTCCTCTCTTCAAGCGCTCAGCACGAGGGGCTGGAGTGAATCCCTGATTTCCACCTGCCCCAGCTGCAGAGCCCAAGGGCCTCCATGGATTTGGGAAATCTGGGATGGACCAAAATCAGGGATTCCTGGAATAATTCCTTTGGGAGGCACCTCTGGACATCCCCCTGTCCCACCCCTGCTCAGAGCAGGACAAACCTGGGGCTGGGTGGGGAATGGTGCTGGGTGCAGGGTTTGACCTCCAGGCACAGAAATTTGGGGCACTTTTGTGTCTCCCACAGCTTGTGGTGTGGAATCAGAAATTTGGGTTTGTTTTAAAAGCTTTGAATGGATCTTCTGAGAGCTGCGGGCACGGGAGGAGCAGCGAAAATTCTCCATTTCCCTCTGCTGCAAAGGCAGAGAAGAGGAGTGGGAGACCAGGATCAGGAGAATTTAAATCCTCTGGAGTGGAGGCAGCTCCTCCTCCTCTGCCACAGCAGAGACCTCGAGAGACAGAGGCAAAGCTGGAAACACTGAGAGGGTTTTATCATCATTAATGTGATTTAGCAAAGAAAGATCTGCTGAAAGCCTGGAAGTAGATAGGAGGATGATGATCATAATAATTATTTTATTCTTAATTATTTTATAGCTATATGATAATTATTTTATATACTATCAAATAATAGTAATACAGTAGATCATATCAATATAGATCATAGTAATACCATAGATAATGATAATATTATCATATCACTATAACAGTAATGATAGTGATATGATAATGATAATATTTTTTTATTATTATTATTATTATTATTTTTATTCTTCACCCACACAATTCCTTCCGTGGACACTGTTCTCACCAGCTCCTGGGAGGGATTGCCCCAGGCAGTGAGATCTTCTCTTTGCTCAGATAAAGCCTTTCCCCCTCTGGAGGGGAGATAAAAACCAGCAGGAAGAACAAAGAGCCGCTCTAATCCAAGGGTTTCCCTCCCTGACCTTCAGACAGGGCCACACGTGGGGCAGGGGAGCTCATTCCAGCTCATGTTTTGCAAAACCAACCCAGAATTCACCAGAAAAACCTCCTTGGTTCAGGCCAAAGGCACAGAATTCCAATCCTGGAATTCTGATAATTCTGAGCAGATGGTTCTGAGTTCTTTGTCAGGCACACAAAGGGCACAGTCGGAATAGAAATGCTGATTATTGTTCCAGCAAACAGATGGGGAGGTCTGTGCCAGAGCAGGGCCACCTGTAAAACATTCTGGGACTGCAGGGATGTGAAGGATTCCGGGTGGTGGAGCGAAGGGAGCTGGAAGGAAATGAAAAGTTCCTCCTCAGCCAGGTAATCCAGCCACAAAGGTGCTGGGAATTAACATAAAATAATGCTGGTTGCTCTGGAAGGGAGAAATTTGTGAGGAATTGCAAATTCCTTTTGCAGGGTGGTGCTTGAAGGGGGCTTTGCCCCCATCCCAAAGTGCCACAAACCCCTCCAGGCACAGTCAGAGGAGTGGGACACAAGAGTGTGACACAAGGAGTGGGGAAAGTCCCCCCCTCCCCAGGACACCATTCATGTTGGGACAGATGAAAATTTGACAGAAAGGTCTTACAAATATTTATGTTTAGCAGAAAGATGTTTGAATGCAGAATCTGAAGAAGGAATAGAAGGGGAAGCAAGTTTTGATATAGAAGAAAAGAATTGCTGAGCCAGTCTTACTGGGTAACTAAAAAAGCAAAGGGTAAAGTGAGTTGGAAGGGCTCAGAGCAAAGGATAAACCCACCTCAAACAGAAGATGCTTTTACCAAGCAAAAAGATTCCACAGGCAAACAGGTAGAAAGAAATATCTCCAAAATTTTCTGCTTCAAGAAAACTGAAAAACGACTTCTAGCTCCAGCTGTAGCACACTAACTTTTTGTGACTGGAACATGAACACGGTAATGTCAGTAGTTATGGGAGGCTCCAGGCAACAGTAAAGGTTCAGACAGCGAGGCCAAGGAAAGAAGCACAGCAGCAAAACTGATCGGCCAGGGGACGGTGATGATCCAGGGGAAGGATCCTCAAAGCAGGATCCTGACACAAAATCGGAATCAGAGCAACTGGCACGAGATCAGAAGCCAACATTGAGCCCTTTTCCCTGAAAAACCTTCGTGAGCTAAGAAAGAGTTGAGCCCCACGTTGGGCGCCAATTTTTATTTGTTTCGGTTTAGGGTAAATTTGGGAGGAAACTTTTTAATGGGTTTTTTTTTTTTTAGGAAGTAGATTTAAGCAGGTTTGGTTTGGTTTGGTTTGGTTTGGTTTGGTTAGATTTTTTTTTTGTTTGTTTTGGGTGGAGTTTTTTTTTGTTTGTTTGTTTTTTTAATTGTGTTTTTTTTTGTTTGTTTTGTTTTTGTGTATTAAGATGCTCAGCAAAGAGAAGTATATAAAGCATTGTAACCAAAACTAGAGTGGTTTCAGACAAACCTACAGCTGAGGCTGAAAAAGCTTTAGGCTCTGTCACCCACAACCCGTGAATTGCTGAATCATCTGGATAAAATAAACAACACCTTAAGAACCAACTGAAGTCCCCCATCCCTCCTTCCAGCTCTCACACATTCCAATTTCCACACTTATTTCCTGGCTCAGGGGGAAGATTTAACACACAGGAAATGTCAAATTGTGCCTCTCTTCAAACACAGGAGCCCCGACGTGGCAGCGGCAGCTCTGAGTATTTATTAGCTGGCACGAGGCACCGTGAGCACAGTGTCACTTTAATTGAGTTATTGCTGCTCTCCCCTTAAACGAGAGCAAAACTGATCCAGATTGGGATGGATTGAAGCAATTCCGTGCTGGGGAATAATTCCACTCCCGTGTAAGTGCAGCCGTGGAATTTTAAGTGGGAAATAGAGATCTCACATAAATTTCCCTCTGTCCTCAAAGTCTATCCGGGTAATTAAGACCCTGAATTTACTGGGTTTTTTTCTGTCCAGAAATATTACACCCTGGAGCTGGAACACCTTGGAGCTGGAATTAAGTTCAATCGTCCAAATATTGTAAAGATAGTTCAGACTGACAGATCTTAGATATCAACTCATGTTCCGAGCCTCCTTTTTTTGATTTGAATCTTTAGCACCGTCCCTTTGAAAAGCTGCTAAATTCAGCTCCTGTAGTGGATCTGGAGAGTTCTGCACTTTCAAGCCCTTTCCCATCACATATTGATTATCAGAGAGTGTTTCACATTATCATTCTGCCAAGTTTCCGTCGGGCTGAGCCACAAATCCCCCCCATCGATCCCTGGAATGATTAAATCATGAGTCTGGACCCACAGGCCTGGAGCAGAGCTCAGGGAGAGCAACAAAGGGGCTTAATTAGGCTTGATTGGGCCTGGAGCTCAATGAAACACAGAGCCAGGAGCAAACACGGCTTTTGTTCCTCCTCCCATTAAACCACTGGCATCTTGAGGGGGGTTCTGGGAGGAAGGGGTTAAAGTAAAAAAATCCATTTTCTGGAGACTCCAGTGGCTCCTGAGGACATTTCAGGGCACAGCAAATGCCCCCAGATCTCCTGCTCGGCTCTTCCTCTGCATTCCCCACCATTTCACACCTTTCTTGGCAATAATTTCAGCCTGAGGAGGAGCCCAAAGGGGCCCAGCTTTGCAAAGCCGGGCCCAGCAGCCGCCCTTTGTCTCAGTGAAGGACAGAACTTTCCTCCCATTCTTCTCCTTCCCGAGACACGAAACGAAGTCTCCTTTGCTGCTCAGCTAATCCTTCCTCTGTCTTGCAGAAGAGATATGCTTTTGTCACTTCCTCCTGCTGATAAGACTTGTATCAAAGTTTGGGGGGGAATGAATTGCAATTTTTCAATTTAAAAGCCGGCTGGTATCAGCCAGAGCCTTGGTTAAACAAATCCCCTGTGAGAAGAGAGATAAGCCAACATATTTGTGTATTAAACAGGAGATGTTTCCTGTCCTACAGGCAGCAAATAAATATCTGAGAATTCCTTCTCGTGCTGATTGATAATGACTGACTAAACAGTGCAATTAATGAGGAACCAGCCAATTAGGCTGTGCTCCTTGCTTTGGCTGGTGGGGAGCTGACAAAGATGTCTGGAGCACGATCTGGGAGCATTTCCCTGATCTCCCACTCAGCTGTCAGTGCCTGGCAGGTCCTGTAAGGGTAGAGACACACAGGAGCAGCGCCAGCATCCCCAGGAGGGAGTGCAATTCCCAGTGCCTGCATTACCCCTGTCTGAAATCCACTTTTGCCCCAGAGCTCTGCGTCTCTGTCCTGCCTGCCGCAGATCAGCAAAAGCACAAATCGCTCCTGAGAGCACATCCAGGGCTGGGTGCTGCACAGCCAGAGGGGTTCAGGCAGAATCTTCACAAAAAAAAACCAGCCAGGAGTGTGGGAATGGGATCCCAGTGGTGCCAGCAGGAGCTGGGGTGTCCCACTGGGGGCTGGGAGCAGGGAGGGATGTCAGGAATCACCCCAGGGATGGAGCAGGATGGGCTGCAGGAACAAACTGGACTTCCGGACAGCAAATCAATATGATTTTGCAGAAGTTGATTTTTTGTTTACAATTCACTCTAATTATACATTTCTAGAACTATTACTCACGTGGGGACAAACTCTACAATTGGTAATTTTAAGATATTGATCCACCCCTTCAAACCCTTGAAAGTCTGTAATTGGTGGTCTTCAAGATCTTCGCTGCCCTCTGTTATCTTGAATCTTCTAATCTTGGTATTTGGTGTTTTCAACTTCTTCTCTCCTGATTTAGCAGAGTTGATGTTCCAGCGGCCTTGGGGGGTTTCAAACAAGTTATTGAAAAACTCTCAAATTTTTTTCATGCTGTGCACCTGTTGTAAACACTGGTCTAAACTAAGAAATACACAAAAATGGCTAGAGTGTGATCGAACAGCAAAATGTGCAGCAATAACTGACCAGCAAAACGTACCAACTAAATGCAGTTTTTAGCTGGTGCACGCACACACGGCCCAGATTTGTACAGACACGTCCAGAGGGGTCCAAACCCCGCTCAGCATTTCAACAGTGGGCACATTCCCTCCTCATTCCCTGGGAATTCCTCGTGGACAATTTCATTTTAACCCCCGGATGAAGGGTCCCTGCTCACAGCCAGGGGTTTGTGGGAGGTCAGCACTGAGCCCACAGCTGGCACAGCTGGCACATCTGGCCTGCCCCTGATCCCTAATCAAAGCAGCAAATCCTTGGGAATTGGGAGCTGGGAGGTTTTGCCTTCTCACCATCCAGAAATTCAAGAAAAGCACGGATTGGGATCTCACCCCTGTTGCCTTTTTAAGTGAGAATTTGACCATTTTTATTCCTGTTATCGCCCTGCTCCCATTCCCTCTCCAGAGTGGCAATTCTGGGAATGTTCCCAGCTCAGAGCTACCCCAGCTCCCCTCTTCTCCCATAAACCTGGAGCAGTTTGTTGTTATTTTTATGGAGTTATTCTGCTGTGCCTGGATTTATTCATTCCAATGGCTGCTGGCTTCTTGAAGGGCCGGATTATTTCGTGGAGACTTCCACTTTATGTTCTCCACAAATGAAATCTTTCACAGTTACACGGTGTTATTTTTATTTATATTTTATTCTCTCTTCCTGGCTATTTAGAATAAACTGCTTGCCACAGCCCCAGGAGAAAAATCCTTCAAAGCTAATGACCTTGTTAAAGGTTCACTCATCACAGTAAAATGTCAAACAAGGTACTTTAAGGTAGCAGAACTGGATGGCAAATGTAGCTTTACATTATTATTTAGGGGGAAAAAAGCTCCAGCAAACCCACACCTAGAGGTAGGGCTGTCGATTCCATGCATTTAAATGTCATTCTTGGCCATTTCTTGGCATTTTATGTCAGGTTGAATATAACAGGGACTCCACCAACATAAGTTAACAGAGCTGCTTCTGCCACTAAATATTGCTCTGCCCTGGAAAAAGGCACAAATGAGGATTTTGCAGGGAAAAAGGTCTGCAGGATTAAGGGTTTAATTTATTTTTGTGTAAGCACTGCTGTCCCAGGGGAGGCAGCTCAGGCAGCTGCTGCAATCACCTCACGACCCAGCAGAAGCAGCTCCACAAACCTGGATCCCAAAACCTCCTCAAGAGCTCCCTGGTGCTCAGACCCTCCCTGGGCTGGGAAACGGGCTGGAAAAATGGGCTGGAATCCCCAAATCCTGCCCGAGCTCCTGGGGTTTTGTGCCAATCCTTGTGAGAGCTGAATTTTAACCCGAAGAAGATGTTTGTGGAACAAAGGTGGAACAGCCAGGAAGGGCTTGGAGGGAAGGACAGAAATCCTCTTTGGCCTCGGAAAACACCAAGTGTGTGACTGCCACCACGGGGCCAGCAGGGATTTCTGTGCTGGTGGCACTCAGGGATCTCCAAATTTCACATTTCTGTGCTGAGGACACACAGAAATTTCCAGATTTCACGTTTCCGTGGTGATGGCACTCAGAATTTTCCAGATTCCACACAGGGATATCCGTGCTGATACAATCAGAAATGTCCAGATTCCACATTTCCATGTTGATGGCACATAGAATTTTCCAGATTTCACACAGGGATTTCTCTGCTGATACACTGAGAAATGTCCAGACTTCACACAGGGATTTTTGTGCTGATGGCACACAGAATTTTCCAGATTTCACACAGGGATTTCTGTGCTGGTGGCACTCAGAATTTTCCAGATTTCACACAGGGATTTCTGTGCTGATGGCACACGGAATTTTCCAGATTTCACACAGGGATTTCTGTGCTGATGGCACACAGAATTCTCCAGTTTTCACACCAGTTTCCAGGTTCACTCCACGAGTGAATCTTTGGTTACCACCTCACTCCCATCTTTTATCCCCAGTTCTTGGCCTTCCAGAGCTTCTCTCCCAGAGATCCCAAACCTTTTCCACTGCTCCTCTCCACCCCAGCCCTGCCACTGAGCAGAACAGGAGCTGAGTTGGGCAGTAATTAAATTCCTGGGCGTTGCAGGCCGGTGTAATGTGTTAATAAAAAAGAAATTTCAGCAGCATTGTTTCTGCAGGTTTGGGAAATTAGGTGGCACTTCCATTCCTCTGTGCTCACTCCCAGCAAGGGCTCTCCTCACCATCTGCTGAGATTTAATTAATATCTGCTAAATGTCCTGCTATATTATTAAATCTCATTTAGGAGTGTCCTCAGCTCAGTACAGGGCTGCCCATGCTGCAGCAGCCTGAGCAGGGAGCTCGCCTTGGATTTCAATAATTCAGATAAAAGGAGGCTCATTAATGAAGGAGAGGCGTTATCTTTCCCCCTAGAAATGAGCAAAAGGGGAGGACAATTATTCCGGAGATGTAATGAAACACCTGGAGATTTCCCAGAGGTAAAATTTATCTCGAAAGCCTTAAAGAGCAGCAGGTCTGGCAGTCCTGGCTGAGGAGAGGCCACCCCAGAGCTGCAGTTTGTGCTGCTCTGCACCAGGGAGGTGCCAGGAAAACGAACCCGCAAACACCAGGGCTTTGTGTCCAAAAAGGAATCAGAGGAGCCCTGGAACTTTATTCCAATAAAGGCAGAGGTCCTGGGGCATTCCCCTGGGATCTCTCAGATTTTTGGAGGACTCAGCCTCCATTTATCCCAATTTCCCTCTCTCTCCCATGGCTGAGGTACTTGAGAGGCACAGACTGCCCAAACACCTGGTACCACAACCCTCCCTTTTAATTTTTAATTCTTATGGAATTCATGGTTTTTCCTCTTTGCTTCTTTCATCTTCCAATATCCAATTTCATCTGTCAGCGAACCTGCAGTTTGTTTGTAAAGGCAAACAATTTTATTTGATTTTTTTTTTTTTATTCATCAATCAGTGGAATCCTTCCCATTGCTCCTTTTCTCTCTCAGTGCTGGTTTTACCCAGAGCTGGTTTGCAAAGACAAATCCCTCATTCCTCTCTCTGGGGGCAGCAGATCCACTTTGGGGTTGGGAACGAAACAGGGAGAATTCTCCCATTCCCAAATCCCTGAAGATTCACCCTGGGGGAATCAGCCAGGACAAAGCTGCTGGCTCTGAGCATCACCTCCCTGACAGATTCCTTTTCTCCCCTCTGCAGAAATGTCACCAAGGAGATTTTACAGCTGTTACTGCACAGCTCAGTGTGCCAGCCACATATTGCTCAGGTTAGAACTGGGGTAAAAATCTCTTTTTTCAGAGAAAACCACAGTGACCAAGGGTTCCAAAATCCCCAGGGGGAGGGAGGAGCAGGGAGGGAGCATCCAGTGGTGTCTGAAGGGCAATGGGAACTGAAGTCAATTAATTAATTTCATTATTTCACTGTTTCCTCACTTTTCCACGTGATAATTAGATAATATTTAGTAGCAAGCTGTTGAAACCTGGAATAACAATGAATGCAGATGCATTAACTCCCAATTTTATCTGTATTCCAGAACTCCAGAATATTCTGAGCCCTGGGCAGTGCCTGGATGCCCACAGCCCCCAGGGTGTGCAGAAATTAAAAGAGAATTTTCTTTATGAGCCCTGGACAGTGCCCAGGTGCCCAGAGGTCTCAGGGTGTGAAGAAATGAAAAGATAATTTGCTTTTTGAGCCCTGGGCAGTGCCTGGATGCCCACAGCCCCCAGGGTGTGCAGAAATTAAAAGAGAATTTGGTTTCTGAGCTCTGGGCAATGCCCAGGTGCCTAGAGATCTCAGGGCGTGCAGAAATAAAAATATAATTTCCCTTTTGAGCCCTGGCCAGTGCCCGGGTGCCCAGAGGTCTCAGAGTGTGCAGAAATGAAAATATAATTTCCTTTTTGAGCCCTGGCAGTGCCCAGGTGCACACAGGGGTTTTAGGGTGTGCAGAAATGAAAAGATAATTTGATTTTTGAGCCCTGGCAGTGCCCAGGTGCCCACAGCCCCAGGATGCCCCAGCTGGGAGCAGGACAAACACCCCAAACCGCTCTGGTGGCTGCAGATGCAATCACAGCACGAGGGCCCTGCTGCTGCTTTCTGCTGCAACAAAACCTGAGGGGAGGGAGAAGCTGAACAAAACCACAATTATTTCTAACAAGCTTTCCCAGATTCGTCTGTGGGGACTCTCTGCAGGTTGAACTCTGCCTGGGTAATTTGTTTATTGCTATTTTTGGCGAGCAGCTTCATTTATCACAGAGATCTGCTCAAAAGCTGCGGGGGGTGATCTGCTACTGCCACCCCAGGCATTAATTTTATTATCTGTCTTTATGAATAAAAACAAGAGCACAGAACTGGCTCCTTGTACAACACGAGGAAAGGAGGGTGTTTCCTAAACTGCCACGGGAATGTCAAATAAAAACCACCAAAACCCCCCCAAAAACAAGATCCCGTCCAGGACACTTCACAGAGCTCCTCACTGGCTTTGGGGGAACACTTCAAAGTAATAACTTGATTTAATTAGCTAACGTGAAGGAAGAGATGAGGATTAGCAGCTGATTAAAATGCTTGCAGAAAACAGTTATGGTGAAGTGAATTAATCCTGCAAGAAAGCCGAGGCTGCAGCAGAGAAATCCTGCTTTGGGCCCAGACCTCAGGTTCCTATTTTATTTTATTTTATATTTTATTTTATTTATCATCCCAGATTTATTCAGAAATGCAGAGGGACCTGCCCTGCACTCACAGAAACGATGACCAGAGCAGAGCCCATCCCCTGCTCTTTACTCCAGTGTTTAATAACAGAGGGGACATTAAAGAGCTTTAATTGTAACAAGGGGATTTCCATGAGGTTTTTTATGGATTAATGTGATTTCCTGGCTCTGTGAGCTCCTGCCCTGCAGCTCCTCTCTGCTCCAGGAGCAGCTTCAGGAGTTATTGGGAATGAAATATTTCCTCTTGTCCTGTGCCTGGGCAGGGAGAGCAGGGGCTGCAGGAGGGGAATAATCCCTGCACCTCCTGATTTATTTCAGTGTTATTTCAGAATTATTTCAGAATTATTTCAGCATTATTTTAGCGTTGTTTCAGCATAATTTCAGCGTTATTTCAGATTATTTCAGAATTACTTCAGCATTATCTCAGGATGATTTCAGTGTTATTTCAGTGTTATTTCAGAATTATTTCAGCATTATTTTAGCATTGTTTCAGCATAATTTCAGCATTAATTCAGAATTATCTCAGCATCACGGAATTCCCATTGTCACCTCCAGCAGGACCCCATTTCTGTGCCAGGACAGAGAATTACCCCAGGGAATTCCCAGCCCCGGCACTGTCACCTCCAGCAGGACACTGGCACCAGTCCCATGGAAAGTTCCGAGTTCTCCTTTCTAAATCTCCTTTTTAAACCCAGAAATGAGGGACGACCAATCCTGGCCCCACACAAACCTTTCCCTCTGGGGGCTGACATGCCATCCTTATTTCTCTTCATAAATTAAAGAGGCATTTAAGTGGCTGCCGATCATTTACCCTCCTCGGTAATTAGCTGCAATTAGGAATTGCTCTGTGACGAGGTGTGATTGTGGCACCCAGAGCCATCTCCCTCTCACCGCTGAGAGTTTACACGGAATTCCTTCTGCCTGTCCCAGCTGAGGGCTGCGGGGTCCTGCTGGAATGAGCTGGGAATAACTGGGAATAACTGGGAACGGGAACATCCAGAACCCCCGACCTGCCAAAAACTCATCAAATGCTCCGGGGGTGCAGGCACAAACGGGGCTGTGGGACAGCACGTGATGCAATTAATGCAGGTGGGGCAATTAGCGCAGGTGAGCAACTGATGGAGGTGACGCAATTAACGCGCGCGGGATAATTAACGCTCTTGAAACAATGCAGGTGAAACAATTGCGGCAGGTGAAACAGTGAATGCGAGTGATACAATGAATGTAGGTGATGCAATTAACGCGGGTGAAACAATTAACACAGGTGATACAATTAATGTATGTGAAAATTAACACAGGTGATACAATTAATGCAGGTGAAACAACGCAGGTAAAACAATCAGGGTGAGCTGAAAAAGGAATTTTGGGGAAGGGACAAAGGGAGAAGCAAACGAGGCAAGCTGTGCCCAGAACCTCCTTAAACATGGAATAATTCCTGTAATTCCTGCACCCCATAAACGGATAATCCCTGTACCCCACCCTATGGATAATTCCTGTAATTCCTGCACCCCATAAATGGATATTTCCTGTAATTCCTGTACCCCACCTGTGGATTATTCCTGTACCCACCAGGTGGATCAGATTTTTGCACAGGATTTATTTTAATCAATACGTCTAGAGGCTGGGCATGAGCAGGATTTCGATCGAATTTGGAATAGAATCGAATGAATTCAGGGCACTGATTGAGCCCAAAGTTCTCTCCTGAGCGAAATCCCTGCTAAGAGACATTTCCCCCGCTCTTGTTTGGCCGCTGCCCCTCGCGCAGAGCAGCCTGGAATGATTAATCCAAACCAGAGGGATTAATTGGCCAACCTTCAGCGTCCTGCCAGCAGCTCAGGGAACTGGCAAACCATGATCTGCTGAGCTGCTGTCCTGGAGCACACGAATCTCCTGCCCTGAGCATCACTCTGGATAAAGCAGAAATGGAGAGCTGCAGAGCCCCTCTCCCTTTTCTCTATTGGGAGAAAGCCTCAAAATGCGAATCCACTTTATTATTTTTCCCCTTCCAGCCCGATTACTCCGTGTCCTCACGGCTGATTTTTCTTTGTCATTCACTTATTTTTAATTGCTGAGCTGCAGCAGCTCTGCAGAAATGAAATATCCGAGGAGCGGCTGAACTGTGGCTCTTCACACCTCTGTAATTTCTCTCACTTCAGGAGGAAAAAAAACCAAAAGGAACCAAAAAAAAACAAACCCAATGAGTGCTGGATGTCAGAGGGAGATGGAACATCTTGGAATTGTTGGGATAAATCTCAGTTCAGCCAAGCCAAGGGGTTCAATCCTCATTTGCACTCTGGAAATTTGGGAGGGGGCCGGTTCAGCACCCTGGCTGCAGAGCTCCCAACTTTGGGAGTGTTACCCAGAATATTCCCGAATATCCAGAGAATTTTTGTGCCTTGTTTAGGAGCCCCTGGTGCAGGTTCCGTGGCCAAACCCTGCTGGGTTTTGACCCTGAGGGCCAAACCCTCGTGGGGTATTTCAGCTTTTCCCTCTGATGTCACTGACATGGGAATTTCCCCTCTTTCACCTCCTCAGTTCTGTTATCCCAGATTTTGCTGTCTGAAGTTCAGCCCAGGGAGTCCCACTCTGAACGACCCCTCTGGGTGAGGAAATCTCCCCCGGGACACCTGAGCAGCCCAAAATCTCACCTGGGACACCTGAGCAGCCCAAAATCTCCCCTGGGACACCTGAGCTTCCCAAAATCTCACCTGGGACACCTGAATGGATGCTCTGAGCAGGGAATTCTCTCCATGGACACCTGAGCAGACAAAAATCTCCTCTGGGACACCTGAGCAGTCCAAAATATCCCCTGGGACACCTGAATGGATCCTCTGAGCAGCGAAATTTCACCTGGGACTCCTGAGCAGCCCCAAATATCCCCCGGGACACCTGAATGGATCCTCCGAGCAGGGAAATTTCACCTGGGACTCCTGAGCAGCCCCAGATGTCCCCTGGGACGCCGGAGGGTTTGTCCTTTGCTGCTGTGACCTGTTTAACACCGACCCCCTCTGCTGTGATCCCCTCGATTTACGGCTCTTCCTGCTCGCCAGGGATCAATCCTGGCCTCACAACAAAAGGCAACAATGGTTTAATAAAACAAAACAACAACAACAAAAAAAAAAAAAAGGAGAAGGAAGACAGGAGAGATTGATTTTGCCCAAGAAGACAGGGAGAAGCAGCGAGCAGAGGAGACACGGTGACATCAATAAAGAGCCCGGGGGCTGCTCTGGCCGCAGACGCGGCCCCTCCGTGCCCCGGGCTCCCCCCAGCTCAGCAAATCCTCTCCTTCAAAGGCTGGGCAGGTGTGGAGGACAGGTGTGTGCTAGGGAAGGCAGGGAAATGTAGGATTAATGCAAGCCAGGAGCGTGGAGCAGATTGTCCGGGGAGATTTGGGATTGATTTGGGATCGATTGGGGATCGATTTGGGATCAGTTTGGGATCAGATTGGAATCACTTTGGGATCATTTTGGGATCAGTTTGAGCTCAATTTATGATCTGTCTGGGATTAATTTGGGATCATTTTAGGATCTATTTGGAATCAGTTTGGAATCGATTTGGGATCAAGTTGAGATCAGATTGGGATCCGTTTGGAACCAGCTTGGGATCATTTTAGGATCTGTTCGGGATCCGATTGGGATCAGTTTGGGATCAGATTTGGATCAATTTGAGATCAGTTTGGTATCAATTTGGGATCATTTTAGGATCAGTTTGGGATCATTTTAGGATCTGTTTGGGAACAATTTGGGATCAGTTTGGGATCAGTTTGGGATCAGTTTAGGATCAGTTTGGGATCAGGGATGTGGCTGCAGCCCCCAGGAAAGCAGCACTGGGGGAGATTCCCCCCAGCTCTCCCCACATCCCCAGTGACAGGGCACGAGCTCTGCAGGACTCAGAACCTTTTGAGAAAACCAGTTTGTGTCAAGTGAGGTAGAAAAGCTTAAAAAAAACGCCCACAAAAACCCCTTTTTTCTATTCAAGGCATGAACAGCCCCTCAGCCCAGGAGCTGCATTGAATTTGCAGCTGCTCCTGGAGGACGTGGGGGTCACTCCTGGCTCCAGGGGTGAGGGGTGCTCCCAGATATTGATCCCAGCACAGGCAGCAGGGAGCAGAGCCAGGGAAATTTGATTTTTAGGTGGTGGCAATGTGCTGAATCATGGCTTATTGCTACACCCAGGAACAGGGCATGGAGGTGGGGGGAGCTAAATCAAATCACGCTCCGTGCCTGCAGGAGAAATGTCTTTAGGAGACATTGAAGGGTCATCAAAAACCCCTCTGTGCAGAAAGGGCCCCTGAAATGAAATTAAAAAACAGTGGGAGTAGCAGAAAGGGATGAAATCATGGAAATGAAAGCCTAATTTTTAATTAAAGTCTCGGAGAACACTCACGGAGGTATAAATGCATATGCAAATGATATTATCTCGAGGAGACGTAATTACCTGGTGTAGAGTGGCAGTTGTTTACACGGCTGAATTTGGGTTGTTTTAAGTCTCATTCTGGAAAAGCTCACAAAGATTTGGAGGTGTTGGGCACTCTGCAAACTGAGGGCAAAAAGAGAATAATTGTGGCAAAATTCGGCACAAAAAACTCAGGAGTGCAGGGCTGGCAGAGTGAAACCCCCCAGCAGCACAAAGCTTTGCTTTCCCCGTAAAAAGCTCAAAATTCACACCGTTTTGAAAATGAAAAAGCACAAATCTGATTCTTCATTATTTACTCATTGCTTTTGTTTTCTTCCCAGAGCTGGCTCAGGCTGTATAAATACTTCATGAGAACCTTATTTATATAGTCTCAAATAAAGTGAGGCTTCAAACCCAAAAATATTAACTCTGGGCTCCTCTGGTGCAGTAATTGCTTGCCTGTAAGTATAAAAGTTAGTTTAAAACTATATAAATACATCATAAACCACAATTCGAGTTAAAATGAAAAATTCAGATTTTAAAAGTGGGAGACAGGCACGGTAAGAAAAGCAATAAAGATAAAAAATAACCCGGAGCTGGGAGCTGGAAATGGGATCACTGGGATGGGGCTGGGACACCCCGGGGACAGGGGAGGTGTGGGGGTGCTCATGTGTCCCCTAATGAACTGCTGCTAATTGGCTGCTGCAATTAACTGAATGGCACCAGAGGTGCTGCCAGCTCAGAAATTACCGACAGGGAGAGCAATAAATGCCAGCAGAGCTCGGGGGTTTGGGCACCCCACAAATCCCACACGGACACGGGGCTGGGAATTCCTGGGAAAGGGAAATCCCTGAGGCCAGGGGGGCTCAGAGCACTGGGAGCAGCCAGGAGCTTCCAGCACAGCCCATTTTGCACTTTTTGAGGTTGTTTTTGTCAGAATGGGCAAATCTGAGAATCCCAGGATTGCAGCACTCACTGAACTCCAAGGGGAAAGATCCAAATAAAATCAGGATTTCTGCCCCAGGGCTCTCCCAGGACTGGGAGCAGCCAGGACCTTCCAGAGCAGCCCATTTTGCGCTTTTTGGGGTTGTTTTTGTCAGGATGGGGAGCTCTGAACACCCCAGGATTGCTGTTCCCACCAGCAGCACCCACTGAACTCCAAGGGGAGAAATCCAAGTACAATCAGGGTTTCTGTCCCAGGGCTCTGCCAGCACTAGCAACAGCCAGGACCTTCCAGAACAGCTCATTTTGCACTTTTTGGAGTTGTTTTTGTCAGCTTTGTGCAGTTTGAGGGTTTGGGGCTGCAGGAAGGGTTTGGGGAGCACGGGGAAGCTGCACTGCAAATCAGGGCTCTGCTCCCTTTTCCCTCTGCTCAGCCTTACCCAGGGGAAAGGCTGGGCTGGACCCACAGCCCCGAAAATCCGTGGAAAAACCCATTTAGAAAGGCAAAGGGCCCAGACAGGATGGATTCACACAGATTCTGCTCTGAACTGCAGGAGAGGCCACGGAGTTCACATCCCTGAGCTTTCACCTGCCCTGTTTTGTCTTTTTACCCCACAAAGTTTGGGTGGGGGAGGGCAGAGCACAGGGCACGGTTCTGCGCCTCCCTCCAGCTTCTAAACCTGCCACTGATCCATTTCTGAGGCTCTGGAAAGGGAATTCACAGACAGGCTGCGAAAACCGAGTCAGGCTGGGCTGAAACCCCCGCAGACCCCACCGACCTCTCCCTCCCCTCTCCCAGGTTTTTCTGGACATTTCTGTCCGTGTGGAAACCCCCTTGGCCAAAACCCTGCCCTGCAGCCAGCAGAAAAATCAAACAAAGCCAGAGCAGGGGCTTGCAAACCTCCCCCAACCTCCCAGCCCTGCCCAGACTTTCCTCAGCAGCTCTTTGATCCCAAACTCTGCAATGTGACTCCAACTGCTCCCAAACGATTCCCCCCGATCTGCTGGAATTAGTGCAACATGTTGTACATGCAAATCCGCCTTTCAAAGCTTCACTCTTTGCTTTAATCACCAGCGTTAAAAGCACCTCGTGTTTCCCTTTCATCTGGCAGCAAATTAATTATAAAAGCTATATGGTAATATTAATATTGTCTTACTGGAGATCAATGGGTTTATTACCTTTGATTCTAACATTGCTCGCTCGGTGACAAAACCTATATTTGTATCTCCCCAAACTTCAGGATGGTAAATTCAGGTAAAGGTTTAAATAGAAATGTTTTATCTTTTTAAAATGTTGACTCGGCTTAAAGCTGGAAAAGACAATTGGCTTTGGTTCAGTGTTTGGTGGGGAAGGTCAGAGAATCCTAAATATCCTAAATTCCCAGTTATGGGGTTTTTTTCCTTGCTTTCAGCACCAGGATTCCTTGGGATTTTTGGATCCAGGTTTCACTGGGATTTTGGGATCCAGGATTCCCTGGGGTTTTGGGATCCAGCTTCTCCTTGCAGTTTTGGGATCTATGTTTCCCTGGGGTTTTGGGATCAAGGTTTTCCCTGGGATTTTGGGATCCAGCTTTTGCCTGGGATTTTGGGATCCAGGTTTCTCTGGAATTTTGGGATCCAGGATTCTCTGGGATTTTGGGATGCATCTTTTCCCTGGGATTTTGGGATCCAGGATTCTCTGGGATTTTGGGATTGAGATTTTCCCTGGGGTTTTGGGATTGAAGTTTCCCTGGGATTTTGGGATCCAGGTTTGCCTGGGATTTTGGGATCAAGGTTTTCCCTGGGATTTTGAGATCCAGGTTTCTCTGGGATTTTGGGATCCAGCTTTTCCCTGGGATTTTGGGATCCAGCTTTTCCCTGGGATTTTGGGATTGAAGTTTTCCTGGGATTTTGGGATCCAGGTTTCTCTGGGGTTTTGGGATCCAGCTTTTCCCTGTGGCCTCAGGTGGACCCTGGCTCAGGCACTGCAGGAACAGGGAGGGACAAAAACCCTTCTCAAGCTGAAGAGTTCCTCCCCTAAACCCAGAACAGCAGACCCTGGATCCCAATTTCACCCTGCGGGTCAAACTGAGGAGGGGCCAGAAACGTCTCAGAAACCAACTCAGAACAATCCCTGAGTCTGAATTCTGTGGCTGTTTGGAGCAGTATTTGCCAGGAATTCAAAGCCAAGCCTGAACTCCGCGGCTTTTCTCTCTTTAATCCCCTGAACACAGAGCTTTTCACACAGAGCCTTTCCTTTCTGCAGAGCCCCAGGGCATCCCCAGGTGAAAGGGAGGCAGGAGGATCATCCAGCCCAGCTCCTGCCTGGTCATGGCCCCTGTCCTGGGCTTTGTTCCTGCACAAAGCCAAAGCCCCTGCAGAGATTCGGGGCTGCAGCTCCGCACACGACTCCTCTCGCTCTCAGTTTGCTGTAGCGCCGGTTTCAAACAAGCTCTGAGGATTTCTGGCACGGAAAGGGCTCGTCCTGATCCACAGCTGAGCCACAAACGCAGCAGAGGCTCTGAGAGCTGCCTCAGGTGGGGATCAGGGGCTCATTTCCCTCCTCAGGAGGAGTCACTTTGTCAGAAACGGAACCTGTGGTGCTGGGATTACTGGAGATGCTCCGCAGCGCACACACACCTCCCCGCTGCTCGCCAGAAATCCCAAAGCACTTTAGGAGCTGGGACACAAAGGCAGCAAAGGCTGGGCAGGAGATCGCTTTGGAGAACAAAAAAAAGTGAAGAGGCCAATTAGAACCACGACAGAAAACACCAGGGTTTTGCAGCAAATGAAAGCAGAACAGTCTCCACTCGAGATGAGAGAGGCGATGGAGTTTGATTTCATTTCTGGCTTTTAAGGTGGTTTTATTCTGGCTTGCTTTTGGTTTTGGGTTTTTGTTTTTTTTATCTTCTCTCTAAACTGCTTCCTCCTCATGTTTTATTTCTGGATCCTGCTGCCCTGAGCCCTCCATGATAAACAAGACTCTGCTGCTAAACCTTCTCAGGAGGAGAGCGGGAGACAATTTTCTTTTCTCCTTTCCTTGTTATGTTGTGCCATAAGAACAATAATATCCCTCCCCTTGCAGCATAATTAAAATAAACTGCTGTGCTGTGGCATTTAGTCAATTGGAGCACTCGTTTATTGCCTCGTATGCAACAAATCCTCCGAGGTTCCAGCTCTGAGCACTTCGGAATTTTTGGCTTTTCTGGCTCAGGAGGAGCAGCTGATCCACGAGCTGCACATTCCAGGGATGCAGCACTGGGCATTCCCAGAGCTGGCACTCCTGGTTAACCCACTGGACTAACTGGTTAACCCTGGGATTTTGGGATCCAGGTTTCCCTGGGATTTTGGGATCCAGCTTCTCCCTGCAATTTTGGGATCCAGGTTTTCTCAATTTTGGGGGCAGAAGAAAGCAAATTCATTAACCTTTTACCCTGGGAGATCTCATTTTTTGGGGCAGAATAAGGTGAAATCAATAAAGACACCTGGGAGATCAAATTTTGGGGGGCAAAAGAAGGTGAAACCAACAAATCTTTTCCCCTGGAAGATCCCACTTTTTGGGACAGAATAAAGTGAATTCAATAAAGACACCTGGGACATCCCACACTGCTGCACATCAGCCCCAGATTTCACAATTCTCTTGCCAGAGCACCCTTGCACCTAGAATATGAAAAGCAGGTCACTAAGAACAACAACAAAAAAGAAAAATAGAAGGAAAAGGACAATAAACCTGCAAATTTATGGTGTAATTTTGCCCTAGTTACAACAGTGTACAACTCTGACAAGCAACGCTGCTCCCCACAAACAAATTTATCACCACTGGTTGCTCTTCTATTGCTTTCAATAAGAAATGCCAAAATAAGTATGATTTAACAATGCCATCAGCTGGCTGCAATCCTCCCTAGGTTTGGTGCATTACAATCAAATTGGTCTCTAAGTGTGGTATTTAAAAAAAAAACAAATAAAAAAGGAATGAACCCGGACCTAAATCTGCCACTTAATGCTCCACAGCTCTGCCTCAATATTTACTGGGAGCCAGTAGGAAATTGTCTCTGCATTCTAATTTACATATTCATGGGGTTGTCATAGAGCCTGAAAGAGAAGGGTTTTCTTTCTGCTTTGTTATAACACTTTAAATATTAGAGGTTTTTAGTGCTCAGTTTATGTAAATCCCACTCTGAGCAGCGTGGCTTTGCCTGGTGCTGGGTTTGGGATTCTGCTGCAGGTGATTCAGGAGGAGAAAGGGATTTAGGGGGTAAAAGTGATTTAAGAGGAGAAAGGGATTTAGGGGGTAAAAGTGATTTAAGGGGAGAAAGTGATTTAGGGGGCAAAAGTGATTTAGGGGGTGAAAGTGATTTAAGGGGTGAAAATTAATTAGGGGGTGAAAATTATTTAGGAGATAAAAGTGATTTAGGGGGAGAAAATGATTTAAGGGGAGAATGATTTTGGGGGTAAAAGTGATTTTGGGGGAGAAAGTGATTTAGGGAGTAAAAGGGATTTAGGGGGTAAAAGTGATTTAGAAGATAAAAGTGATTTAGAGGGTGAAAGTGATTTAAGGGGTGAAAGTGATTTAGGGGCAAAAGTGATTTAGGAGATAAAAGTGATTTAGGGGATGAAAGTGATTTAGAGGGTGTTTGTGGCACTGGGGGGCAGTGGGGCAGCTGGCCCAGGCCCCCACCACATCTCCATTTCCCAGACCCCACTCAAGAGCAGACAACAGACAATGGCTTTGCTCCAGAGCAACGAGAAACCAGATGGCTTCAAAAGATCCCCCCTGCCTCCGAGGCAGCATGTGGAATATTAATTAATAATAGATTAATAGACCTTTTCCCAGTTAAAAATGTCGGGTGTTTGTGCCAGGGAAGGGCTCCAGAGCAGTGGCTGTGTCTCTTTGGAGATGTCCTTCAGTGACCCTGCAGGGAACCTCGGTCACACCAGACAGGGCAGGGACAGGGCAGGGACCCCACTGGTGCCTTGGGTTTCAGCTTTTGTGTTTTCCAGGCTCTGCTGCTTGGTGTGTGACTCTGAAACTTCACCTTGGTGTTAGCAAGGTGTTAGTAAGGTGTTAGTAAGGTGTTAGTAAGGTGTTGGTAACTCTTCACAGGGGAGTTGGACACAACAATCCCTTCCCAGCTGGAGAGTCGAGGACACCCAGTGCCCAAAAATCACAAACAGTGGGAAGGGAAGGGGCTGAGACTCCACAGCCTGGGGCTGTGGTTGGACAATTAACCCCGATGTGTGGATGAACCAAAATTTATAAAAGTGTAAAACTCGTGACCAGGATCCCTCTTGGATTTGATCTGGGTGCAGCCCTGGCACTACCCAAGGTGAATCCTTTCAGTAAATTCCCATTTTATTCCTTTTCCTCTGCCCAGTCTCTGTTCCTGCCCAGCCTCTCCAGCATCCCCACAGCTCCTGCTTTGGGAGGCTGCTGCCACTTGGGAATTTCAGAGAGAGGAGGGTGGGATCAGGGAATCACCAGGGGAAGCTGCAGCCCCACTGCAGCCCCACGGGATTCCCGTGAGGAGCACAGCAGGGATGTGTGTAATGCCCAGCAAAAGCAGAATTCCCGTTTTCAAGTCTAAGTTAATGGCATTTGTGCCCCTGCTGGGGTTTCTAATCCCAAATTCTGTCCCTGCTCTGTCTCCCTCACCTTCCCCTCCCCTGGGATTCACCTCCTCACTCTGAGCCAGGATAAGCAGCTTTAATTCAGTGTCAGCCTCATCTAGGGAATTAAGCCAGGCCCAGAAAAATCCTATTACTCTTGTGAGGAAGGTGAATAAATGTGTGTCTTGACTGATGGTGGATTAATCCCGGGATCCACTTGGGCCTGACAGGAGCTGTTGCCTAGCAATGTAATTGAATGTAAGGCTGAGCGTGCTGAGAAAAGGGTCAATGGCTAAATAAGCCCCCAAAACCTCATTTCCAGGCTTTATTTCCCCCTTCCCCTCAAGATTTATGTTTTCTAAACATGAAACCAGTAACCACCAGCAAGGAGATTATGGGATAAAGCACTGGGAGCTCGTGGTTCGTGCCAGGTCTCATTCAGCTCTCGGGGTCTGAGGGAAATCTCACTGAAAAAAATTCCCACAGTGACACTGCACCAATGGCTTCCCTAATTCCTGATTTTATCCCAAATTCCCACAGTGACACTGCACCAATGGCTTCCCTAATTCCTGATTTTAAATCCCAAATTCTCACAGTGACACTGCACCAATGGCTTCCCTAATTCCTGGTTTTTATCCCAAATTCCCACAGTGACACTGCACCAATGGCTTCCCTAATTCCTGATTTTATCCCAAATTCCCGCAGTGACACTGCACCAATGGCTTCCCTAATTCCTGATTTTATCCCAAATTCCCACACTGACACTGCACCAATGATTTCCAGGCTCCTGAGTCACTGCCCTTGGTGAGAAAGTGCAGGCAGAGAGACCCCAATGGCACAGGGGTCGTTAATCTCCATTTATTTACAGTTAATCTCTATTTATTTCCAGCCCTTTCAAAGGGTTTTTTCAGAGCATTTCCCAGGGAGGGCCCTGACTTTGGCAGGGCCCTCCTGGGAGGAGCAATAATTCCTTTTTCTGGGGAGCTGTGCTGCTAAATGTCAAGTGTTGTTCTGCCCGGCTGGAGAGAAATGCTGTTTGTAACCTGCTCTGAAATCCTGGGCTGGGCTGAGGCCTTGGCACCAATTTTGTGGGGCAAACAGAACCCCTGAGATCAGCTGAGGGAGGTTTTTATATTTGGGAATTCCATTTCACAGACAAAATTCCTAAGATCAATTGAGGGAAGTTTTTTTTCTTGGGAATTCAATTTCTCACAATTTTTGTGTGGGAAATGTGGGAGACAGAACCCCTGAGAACAGCTGAGGGAGGTTTTTGTCCTTGGGAATTCCATTTCAAAGACAATATTTTTAAGATCACTTGAGGGAGGTTTTTGTGCTTGGAAATGCCATTTCCCATTTTTGTGTGGCAAATGTGGCACACGGAACTCTGGGGAGTTCTCACCCTATTCCTTCTCCCCAGACATTCCCATGGATTTATATTTACATTTAATGTAAAACAAGTCCAGAAATTAAAAAAAAAAAAACAAAAACCAAACCCAAGTAAACACCCAATTAGTAAAAATAAACCCCCAAGAAGTGCAACAAGAGCCATCCTACAAATGTGGCACCAGCTGCAGCACTGGGAGGATTTTAGGAAATCCTAAATTGTTGTACAAATCAGAGAGAAAAACACGTAAAAATATGAAGGATTTGGTGGTTTTTTTCCTCCCCTCTGTTGATTGGAGTTACCTGGGCAGGAAACATCTGTTTTTTCTCCATTAAAGAGCAAAGATTAGCAGGTTTTAGTTAAACCTGGCATTCTGTAGTTATTTACTGGGACTTGAGGAGGGAAAAAAAAAAGAAGAAGTTGGAACCTAATTACAGAGCAGATGCTGAGAGTGGTATTTATTCTCCAAAACCACACAGGTCATTCATTAAAATCTCAGTTTTAATTAGCAAACACCTGTTTTGTGTTTGATTTTACACTGATCTGGACTGGCTGCAATTTGCTTTCTTCAGGAGGAGCAATTCCAGAGCCTGACAGGGACAGGGAGGGCAGGGCTGGTCCCAGCTGCCCCAAGCCCCCTGGCTTTGGGATTTCACTGAGCTAGGGATAAAACTTTAACTTGGCTCAGCTCTAATCCTAGCAAAGTTGACCAGGATTTAATTTAATCTGAGGCAGAAAACAAAACTGGAGCCCAAGCAGCATCTTCTTCTTGGGCTTCACAAACCCAAGTCCTTGAAAAGTGCATTTGACTGGAAATGCCTTTTGATGACAAAGCTGAGCTGAGCTGCGTTTTTGTGGATGCAAATGAGCCCCGGTAATGAATTCCTCTTTGAAATGGATGGATTTGAAGCTCGTGTTCTCTGTCACAGCCACACGTTGCTCATTGTCCTCAAAGCACTCGATTTTCAAAAACATCCTGGCACCCACACAATCGCTGCTCTGGAATTTTTCAAAGCCCCTGAATCAATACCTGTCTTGTCCTTTAACTAAGGATGAAATAGTTCTGTAACTCAGAGAATGATGAGGCAATAAACCAATTACAGTAATTAAAGCTTTGCTGCAATAAGGGTCACGCAGACAGGCGAGTGATACAAGTGATACCTGTGATTATAAAATTATTCTAATTTAGGAGACATTTTCTCCTCAAAACATTCCACGTCCCCAATTTCTGCCACTGCTCCCTTGTGTTCTCACTGCTGCCCTCCCCACCTACAGCACAAACTCACTGCAAAAGGGGGGGAAACATTTCCATGGGAATGGAGGAATCCACTAATTAAATGTGTCTGTGTCACCCTGAACAGTGGATAATTAATGCAGGCATGTGCCTGTCGTGCAGGGCAGGGTGTGAAGATTTCTCAGGGTGGAATTTGGGGGAGATTTGGGGCAGCTCCAGCCCTGCTGCTGCAGGGGGTGGGGACTCGGAATTTGGGGATCTGGAACCGGGGGGTGCCTGGGGCTGTTCTGAATGAGACCCTGGGTTTTATGACACCCCTCATGATGAATGGTTGGGTTTGTAGAGTTTCTAGGGGCAGCCTTTGGGCTCTGACACCCCTCAGGGGATGTTTTAGCTCTCCACAGCACAGCCAGAGTGATGCTGAGAGCTCTCGCTGCCTCTCTGTGCGGCTGGAAAGTGGCAAAAGAGCACAGCAACACAACTCCTCTTCCAAGCAGCAAGAAGGAGCGATTTATTGAAAAGCCATGGCATTCATATAAAGGAGATCAACAAAAACAAAGTAGAAAAGGCTCATTGGTCAAAGAAGGCAACACCTCTTTGAAATCATGCTTCGTGCAAAACATCATGAGACACTCACACGGCTCTGTGGAGAAGAGAAGAGAAGAGAAGAGAAGAGAAGAGAAGAGAAGAGAAGAGAAGAGAAGAGAAGAGAAGAGAAGAGAA
>JAOTQZ010000889.1:3957107-3967758 GCA_026546895.1 Pogonocichla stellata | reverse complement strand
AAGAGAAGAGAAGAGAAGAGAAGAGAAGAGAAGAGAAGAGAAGAGAAGAGAAGAGAAGAGAAGAGAAGAGAAGGAGATAAGAGAGAAGAAATCTGCAGCTGGGAAAAGTATTTTTTAAAAAATTTCTGTACAAAACAGAGGTGAAGATGGTTTTACACCAATGAATGTTGTGTTGATTTATTGTAACCAGTGAATAAAGTGTAAACTCTGTACAAGGAATAAAAGACAGCGTGCTGTTGTAGAAAACAGATTTCGGCCTTTTGAGATGTTGTGTCCTCTCGTGTGTCACATTCACCCCAACAGTGACAAGATCCTCTGCTGGCTCTCACCACCCCAGACTGCAGAGCTGCTCTGCTCAGGGATTCACTCCTTGGTCAGGAAGAACAGAGAGCTCAGGGTTACCCAGAATAATTGGAGCTGCACAACCCCAGAGCCTCTCCTGGGAGAATCACAAAAGGTTTGGGCTGCTCCCTGCAAATCCTCACCAGAGCTGGCTCAGAAATCCTGAGCTGCTCAAACAAGCCCAGCACAGAGCCCTGCCTTGCTTTTCACCCTGACATCCCCCTGTGCCTTCCAGACGAGAGAAAATGAAATGAAAAGTGCCCCAGCAGCCAGCTCAGGTGAGCATCAGCCAAGCACAGCTCTCCTCGTGGTCCCTCCTCAAGAGCTCTGGCAGCTCCAAGAGCTCAGGGTCACAATTCCTCCCTCAGGAATAAAACAGGCTCAGAAAGACATGAACTCCTCAAAACCAGCTCTGATCTTAATCAGCTTTAATATCAGAGCAGCAGCAGCAGCAGCCTCCCTGCTCAGGCCACAGATGACAGGTTTATTATCCCTCCTTTTGAAACTGAGAAATTGGTTCAGACTTTGGGATGGCTTTTAGCTACCACCAAGAAGAAAGCAAACCCCAAATAAACAAACAAGGAAAAAAAAAACAAGCAAAAAAGGAAAAAAAAAAAAAGGAGAATAAGAAGGGAAAGAATAAAGGAAGTGGGTATCTTGTGGGATTTGTAAAGCTTTGTAGAAAATGCAGACAGACAGACCAGTCGTGCTGCTGTCATCTTGTTTTCCCTGAACTTTGGGCAACTTGAAAAGCAAATGTTCGGGGTTTTAACCCTCTCCATACCTGCTGTCCAGCAGGTGATCTCACTTTGCAAAGGGAGAAATAGATCCTGTAGATCTGGAGTGTTTTATTGCATAATGCAGGCTTATATTAGATTTATTCCTGAATATCTAATGATCAGATCTATTCCTGAATATCTAATGATTAGATTTATTTCTGAATATCTAATGATCAGATTTATTCCTGAATATCTAATGATCATTTGGTGTTCAGACAAGGCGAATTAAGAGACCAATGGTGAAAAAATGCTCAAAAGGCACCTAAAAGCAGTGACAATGCTCCTGAATTAACATTAAGCCTGACATTAGTCCCACTAAAGACAGCAGGATTATTCCAAGGCTGATTTTCCCAGCTGATGAACTGTTTAATTGGACTGAACCCACTGGATAAACATCTACAGGGGAAGGCACAAAGGAAGAACAAAGCAGCACTGGAAGAAGGTTCCTTTCAGAAATTATCCCTCCTCTTCCATAAACAATGGCAATCAAAGTCTCAGCAATTAAAAAATTGGCATTTTTGCTGTGTCAGGGAGGAACATTTTCACCCTGAGAGGCAGAAAACCACATTTTTTAGGCAAAGCAGCCCCCTTCTGTTTTTCCAGGAGGAATTTCACCCACGGGAAGGGGTGGCTGCCCATGGGAAAACCAGAGAGGAGGAAGCAGCAGCTCCTGACAAAGAACAAATATTTACCTGGTGAGGCTCTGCAATAATCCAGTCTCCACAACGCCAGCACTGTTTAATCAACATGTTTGAGCACAAGCAGGGAACACTCCTGCACAAACCTGAGAGAACCCAGCCCAGTTTATGGACACAGCCCTAATTAATTTGGTGTGTTTGGATTGCGGGGTCCCTGCTGAGCAGCTGCAGCTGTGCTGGGCCTGCCCAGCTCTGGGTGAGCTCCAGTTTGCAAATATTTGAGAATCCTGCGTGGGCAGGTTGACACAGCAATGCAATCAATTAAACCCACAGGCTAGGAGGGACGATGGACTGCGAGCACAGCTCCGGCCAAGGCGGCGAGCCAGAACAAAAATGGGAATTTTTTAAAGTTTTTTTCTCAGTCAAGGAACGTGTGGTTGTGGTTCTGCTCCACTCCAGCAGACAAAAATCCTGATTTATTCATGGCAAAGTGCAGCAGGCATAACAAACGGTGGAGAAATGAAAGGATGTGCTGATTTGGAAATGACTCCGGCAGCCCCGGGAGTTGCTGGAGCCAGCTGGAGATGAGGATGTGCCAAAATTTCCTCTTGTTCCTGAACCAACATCCACAGGAGCAAACTCTGAGCGTTTCTCACTGCAAATACCCGCCAGCACCCAGGCTGCGCTGGCCCAAATTCTGCCCTGGATCCCATCCCTGGCATCAGCAGGAGCACAGGGCTGGACAGAGGTTTTGGACCAGCCCTGGCTGCTCAGAGCCCCAGGGGATGATTTGGGATCCAAAATGTTCCAGGGCGGTCCCAGCCCCTGCCAGGGACAGCCAAGGGATGGAGAGCAGCAGAATGTGGCACTTGGCTCCTCAGGGGTGGGGATGGGGAGGGAGGAGAGCTCTGGGAGCAAGGAGGAAACCTCAGGGGGATGACAGAATCACAGAATTGCAGAGTTATTGCAGAATTATCACAGAATTACAGAAGTATTACAGAATTATCACAGAATTACAGAGTTATCACAGAATCACAGAATTATTACAGAATTAACACTGAATCACTGAATCACTGACTCGAAGAATTAGAGAGTTAGAGAATTACAGATTTATAGAATCACAGAATCACAGCATCACAGAATCATAGAATCACAGAATTATTACAGAATTACAGAATCACTGATTAACAGAATCACAGAATTATCACAGAATTATTTCAGAATCCCAGAATTATCACAGAATTGTTACAGAATTACTACAGAATTATCACAGAATCACAGAATCACTGAATTAAAGAATTACAGAATCACTGAATTAGAGAATTAAAGAATTACAGAATTATAGAATCACAGAATCACTGAATCACTGAATCACAGAACCACACAATCACAAAATCACAGAATTACTGAATTACAGAATCACAGAACCACAAAATCACAGAATCACTGAATGACACAATCACACAACGACTGAATCACTGAATTACAAAATTACAGAACCACAGAACCACTGAAAGGATGGACATCACTGAGGAAGGATGGACATTTCTGAGGGCAGGGTGGCCACTGCTGGGGGCAGGGTGGCCACTGCAGTCCCTGGCCCAGCCCTGGCTCTGCAGGAAGCCCCGGGGAGCCCCGAGGGTTTTGGAGCCCGATCTCAGCAGTGCAGGAGCAGCTGGAGCTGGAGCTGCAGCTGACCCCGGCCTGAGACACCCACGGAATTGCAAATCCACACTGGTGGCTCCGTGCCAGGAAATATTCATCACTTCCCATCTTTGTGTTGTCACCCTTTTTGTTCCCTGGAGCTGCGTTGATGGGGAGGGATGTTTGTATTTGTATTTACATGACTGTTATTAGAGAGGAGCTGCCAGTTTGACACTGCATTTATGTGGGAGCCATCTCCCACTTCCTTTTTTTTTTCTCCCCCATTTTCTTTTCATCCTGGCTGAGGACGTGTCCTACTTTCTTGTTTAGAAGATGATATGCTTGCATTATGCATTCTAAATATAGGTTTTTATTTTTTTCTTTTTTTTTTCTTTTCTTTTTTTCCTTTCTTTTTTTTTTTTTTTTTTTTTTTTGTGCAAAGCAGGTTGACGTGGTCGTCAAAAGAAATTAATTCAGAGTTCCTCTCCTGCCCCGGGGGAACTGTGCTGGGAGAATTTTATTCCAAGGCAGGGCAAAAACACGAAGCTGCTGATGTGTTCCAGGACAATTTACTGCATGTTGGATTTTATTTTTTTTTTTTAACCTGTTTTTATCATAATTTGGGACTGGCAGGGCCTGTGGAGGAGGGGAGGGAGCAGAAAAAACTCACATGGAACAAATGTCCACTCAAAACCCCCTTCCCAAACAGCCACACTCATCAAAACCTCAGTTCAGAGAGAGCCAGGCAGGGATTGAGGGGATCCAGGAGGGAATTGGGGGGATCTAGAACAGATTTAGGGGATCCAGAAGGGATTGAGGGAATCCAAGAGGGATTTAGGGGATCCAGGAGGGATTCAGGGGATCCAGGAGGGATTTAGGAATCCAGGAGGGATTGAGGGGATCCAGAAGGGATTGAGGGGATCCAGGAGGGGATTTAGAGGATCCAGGGATTGATTAAGGGTCAGTCTCCTGATGAAATGAAATTATTGGTTTCTTTGGGAAAAGAGAGGATGGAAAAGCACCCAAGTGCCGCAGAGTGAAGGATTTGCAGCAGGGAGCTCCGTGGAACACAAACCCCCTCTTTAGAAAGGAAGAACTCTCCAAACCTCCCACCCCAGGGAGGAAGGAGCAGCTCTGTGGGAACTCTCCAAAATCCAGGAATTTCCCAGCTCCACCACCCTAAAGACTGGCAAAATCATGGGCAGAGTTAAAGGGGATTAATTATTAATCAATAATCCAATGCAGAAACCCCATTTCATTTGGGGAGCCTGGCTACTTGTCACTCAGACCTTTGCTTTTGGGGCTGCTCCGGTTTAAAATTCCAGAGCCAAGCCCCTCTGTGTTACACCACCAGTGCATTTCCAGCAGGGACAGGGATGCAAACGCTCCCTTTTCATCTCCCCCTGTAATTTCTCCTCCATCAGGTGCAGCTCTGCTCAGCAGCCAGGACCTGGGGATTGTTCCAGCCCTGTCCTTGTGACATTTCATTAAGCTGCTCGTTTAAAGCTTATCATTAGAGGGACTGGAGCCTTGCTGGAAGAACTTAATTGCATCCTATTTTCCCTGCCTGAAGATGCATTGGAGGAGTCAGTTTGCATTTTGATTTTTTTTTCTTTCTTTTTTTTTTTTTTCCTTCCAAGGTCTTCGTGCTGCACAGAATTTTAAATTCCTCCATCTGCTCTGCGCCCTCCTCACCTGGGGCTGGCAGAACCCCTGCTATCAGAGCTGCCAATATTCCTGTTTTTTCCCACTTCCTAAATTCCAAGAGAAATGGAGATTACAGCCACTGGAGTTTACCTGGGAAAGGCCTTTGCATAGGAAGAAAAGGGAATAAAAAGCCATAAAAACATATGAAACAGAGAATGTTTCCTTTTTGCTGCGAGCAAAACCTGTTGTCCTCTCCCAAACAAAAACTCCCCAACAGTTTTTTACCCCACGCAGGAGGGAAAAAATTCCACCTCCGACAGCACTGAACAAAAAAAGGGTCACAACTTGAGGCAGGACAGGCTGACCTGAGTGTCCCCTGCAGGCTGGGCACAAAAATCCTCCTGTCCTGCCCTGGAGGAGCCCCTGCACCGTTTCCTTTCATGTGCTGAAGTGTGAAAACCTCTCTCTGTAGCAGACACTGGGGAAGGCTCCGGAGAGCTGCTCCTCCAGAAGGTGAACTGGCGCCCCGGGCGAGTTTGGAATTAGAAAAGCAAAGGGCAAGGAGAGTTGGTTAGTGCAGAAAAAGCTGCTGGAGCAGCACCCTGAGCGAGGGGGAGCTCATCCGGGTTTGTAATTATAAATTGTTATTGTTTATAATTATAAATTATTATTATTTATAATTATAAACCCTGGGCTGGGGGGGCAGCAGAGGTGACCCCACGGCTCAGCAGCACCAGGAGCTGCCCCTCACTTTTCACAGGGCCTTTCCCTGTGTTAACTGTGCCCTGGGAACTCCACTCTGAGCATCCTGAAAGGAAAAACTGCCCCAAACCAGGCTGGGATTAAACCTGAGCTGCTCCAGCCATGAACTGACACCGAGAACCCCCAAATATTCCAGTGCTGGATAAAAACCCAGCGCGGAGGAGGAGGAGATGAGCAGCCCTGGGGAACTGATTGGCTCAGAAATCCCAGATTTGTTTTGTGCAGGTACCTGGGCAGAATCGAAGCTTTCAAAGGCTCCTCTGTGCTCAGGCTCTGGGCTGGAACCCCCTGGATCCCTCTGGATCACTTTGAATCTCTCAGGATCCCTCTGGATCTCTCTGGATCCATCTGAATCCCTCTGGATCTCTCTGGTCCCTCTAGATCCTTTGAATCCCTTTGGATTCCTCTGAATCTCTCTGGATCCCTCTGGATCCCTTTGAATCCCTCCAGATCTCTCCAGGTCTCTCTGGATCCCTTTGCATCCCTCTGGATCTCTCTGAATCTCTCTGGATCCCTTTAGATAGCTCTAAATATCTCTGGATCCCTCTGGATCCCTTTGAATCCCTCTGGATCTCTCTGGATCTCTCTGGATCCCTTTGAATCCCTCTGGATCTCTCTGAATCTCTTTGAATCCCTCTGGATCTCTCTGGATCTCTCTGGATCTCTCTGAATCCCTCTGGATCTCTCTGGATCTCTCTGGATCCCTCGGGAAGGGGAGCAGAGCGAGGAGCAGGATGCTCTGCCAGCTCCAGGCTCTTCTCTTCTCTCCAGCACTGCAAGAGTGGGAATTTGCTGCTTTGCTGAGTCAATTCTCTAAATAAAATTCCGGGGCTGTTTGGAAAGAACAGAAACAAAATGTTCCCATGCCTGGCTTCTCCTCTCTGCTCCATCCGGCTCCCAGCCCGTGTTTTCAGGAGTTTCCAGCCCCCAGCCCCGCAGAGCTGGAGCTCCAGAAGCTCCTCCAAGCAACTCCGAGGGGTTTGATCTTTACCTTGGGCACATTTCAACTCGCTGCAACTTTAATTAATCCTCGCTGACCTGCAGTGAGGGATGAGCCAAGGAGCAGAATTCCTGCCAGGACTGTGAGCAGAGCAGGGGCTGAACACTCACTTTCATTTTTTTACCTGAGCAGCCTCCAGCTTGACCCTGCAAAGAGGTAAAAGCCCCAAACTGGAAAACTCGGAAAGTTTTATTTACCACCCCGAAGGTTTCTCTGTTTCACCTCAGCCAGCGAGGTTTTTCCACTTCACTGCACTGCTTAAGGTTCACTGGAGATTTCCTGGCTTTAAATCATGGAAAAACCTCACTGCAGTGAGGTTCCTCCAAAGACAGCAATAAATAAAAATATTTATTGGAAAGCAAAGAGGAGGCAGCACCCGAGGGAATTCTCTGTGGGCAGGGCTGATAATCAGGCCCAGGCTGCTCAGAATTCCTTGTGCAACCTCACTGGGGCGGCTTTCTAAGGAAAATTAAAAGAGAAAAACTGTAAATACATGGAGAGCAGAGAGAATATGAAATCAGGCTGGTGCTGCTGTTTTTTCTCCCTCCCAGTGACTTCAAGCACAACCTGGAGGGTTCTGCTCCTCTTTGGGATTCAGAGGCTCAGTTCATAAACTGAACCTGCCCAATTTATCATCGTGGAAATTACTGAGCTCATTCCTGCCATGATTTGCTCTGTTCTCTCTGCTTTTTTTTTTTTTTTTTTTTTTGGTGTATATTTGGATTTCAGGGCACAATTTGTACCAGTGGTCAATATGGGGTGAACAATAGTTCACAGGCAGAAAGATAAGAGGATTAATAGAGCAAAAAAAATAACAGCACTCGCTGTTATCTAAAGGTCAAGGAGAACTATAAATTGCATTCACTCGGGGAAAAGGACAAGCACTTGAAAATAAAAAGGCAAATCCTTAAAATGCAGAGCAAAGTTCACTTCAGCGAGGGTAATTTTTGTAATAATGCAAGGTTCATAATTATGTCTGATTATTATGGTCTATTATAGTGAAATTAGTGAAATTATAGTGAAATAACTCCAGATTTTGCCTGCCCAGGGTCGAGCATTAATTCCCATTCCTTGAGTGCACTTGTGAACCAAACCCCACCAGGCTGGAACTGAGCTGGGATTTACTGGGCTGGAACTGAGCTGGGATTTACTGGGAGCTGGGAATGGGCAGGATGGATTTCCCTCACAGCCTCCATGGATTTCATCTCCATTTCCCCCAAAAAAACCCCTGCATTTCCACAGTGTCTGAATGCTTTTAAAACCCATTTAAAACCCAAAATGCTTTTTAATAACCCATTAGGTGTTCCCCATCCAAAAGGGCTGAAATTCCCCCAAATCAATTGTGTACCTCACGTCACCCCAAGGGACGGAAAATCTCAGGTTCCACAGGAATTAAAGGAACTTTTCCTGCCAGCCCTTGCCTCAAGGGATGGAAAAATCCCAGATTCCACCAGGAATTACAGAAACTTTTCCTGCCAGACCAGCCCCACCTCGCCCCAAGGGATGGAAAATCTCAGTTCTACAGGAATTAAATAAAATTTCCTGCCAGCTCCACCTCACCCCAAGGAATGGAAAATCTCAGGTTCCCCAGGAGCTGCAGAGCAGAGGGTGTCTGGAGCCTGGGAGCTGTGCAGAGCTCAGGAAGTGCCAGCCCTGCTTTGGTGCAGGGGATAATGGCCCTGACAAGAACCGTGAGTTCCGTCGGAGAAACGAGGCAGGAATTCAGTGGCCAGGGCCTGTCATATTCACAAAACGCATTTGTGAGAAGCAGCATCGGGCCAAAGGCTTAATAAATCCAATAAAGTCCCCACTAAATGCATTAGTGCTGCCTGGGTATGATCTTGATAGATCGTGGAAGTTGCCCTGGAGCAATTAGCGCTGGGCCAATTGCTGGGATTCAATTGGAACAAAGCGGCGGCACTCGGTAATTTGGTTTGCTCTAATGAGAGGAAGGATTTCTGAAGAGGATATGGGCAATAAAAGCTGCAAAAACACAATTTACAATGCGGGGGACAAAAGTAAACAGACTTTCAACAAGGCACTCGGGGTCATCCCAGTTCTGTGGTGCAGAGTTCTCCTGAGGAGAGTGGGGCTGAGTCCCTGCAGCTCGTTAATCCTGGGGAATAATTAATCCCAGACACTCCTGCACCATCCTCACAGACCCATCTCCAGTCCCAGCTCATTTTTGTATGGATAAAGTCAGGATAGAGGGAATTCTGCTGCTGGGAAGGACCCTGAGTGTCCCCAGCCCCTGCTGCTGCTCAGCACAGAGGATGGAATTCTGCACCTGATTAGAGCAGAAAACACCAAAATCCAGCAAAAAACAGCAAAAAACAGCAAAAAAACCAGCAGAAACCAGCAAAAACCAGCAAAAACCAGCAAAAACCAGCACCTGAACCCTGGCCCAGCCTCACCTCACTCCAGCTGCAAGCCAGCAATTAGTCCCAGCAAAACTGTGTTTGCTTCTGGAACTAATTAGAGATGAAGAAAGTGGCTCACTTTTGATAATTACATGGTTGTGTCCCATCTATCAGGCACTGTTAAATTGTTGTTATATTAATGTAAAGCTCATAATCACGGCTGTTGGAAATTGAATAAATGTTCCTGCCAATTCTCTAACGCAATTAATTTACATAAAAGCCTCTGGAACTAAAATTGAAATGATATACATCTTTCCGAGGTTTTCATTTAAAACAAAGCTAAATAATGGAGAAATTACAGATCTCCTTTCTTTTCTCTTCACATTCTTATGTTTACTGAAGTTAATGGCCAAATAATCGCTGGGATGTGCCTAAACTGGAGTTCAGCTCTTTATTCAGGAATTTACATTTCGGGCTCTGACACCATTGATCCAGACACAACATTTGATTTATCCTTTTAAGAGTCATACTGTGGATTAAATTTTTATTTTTTTATGTCTTCATAAGGCAGTTTTTGATAACCCGGAGGTGAGTGGTAAAATTGTTTTTGTATTTTTTTTAATGTTTATTTTCTTGGGACTTTTTATTGTTGTCATATAGATAAGATGCTCCACAAGTATATTATCTGGGTTATTTTTGTTACTGTTAGTTAGTTACCCGAATAAAAGTATTAGTTACTTCTGTAGAAGTTAATACAGTCTCTTCAACCAGCAGGAGAAACTGGAGGAACATCAGGAATCCTCCCTGGGATGGATCCTGAATCTCTGAAGGCCATCACCAGCCACTCTCAGTTTTTATGACTCTGGCTGACATTTATATCTTTATTTTATATTTTCATTTGTATTTGTTCACAGCCTGCCACAGCTGTTCAAGGAGAGGAGATGACTCGAGAGGCAGAGGGCAAACAGGTCTGGGTTTAACTTCCTCGAATTTCCCTGGTTTTATTTCCTTCCCATTCAGCAAGGAACGGTCAGCAGCTGATTTATGGGGTCATGCTCATCCCAAGAAGTTTGTGCTAATGCCATAAAAATCTTGGAGGGCCAGGAGATCTAATAAAACAGGAATTAGGAGATGAGGAGAGTCATGAAATCAACAACACCGAGGTCTGGCTGAGATAATCAGTCAATAATGCCCAAAAGTTTTATCCTGGCTGGGGTGGGAAATCCTCTCACCTTGGCACAGGTGGGACCAGAGCCCTGCAGGTGTGGGTGGTGTCCTGGGGGCTCAGGGGTTTGATGTTTGAGACAAGGCTCCAGCAGGATTTCATCTCCCCAAAAAACCAACCCCAGCGCAGGAGATATCCTCTGCTAATGGGCCATCTTTAAACCAGCTGGGGCAGTGTTCTTTATCTTTCCACAGCCCATCCTCCCTCCAGGAGATATCTCCTGTTAATGGCCAGTGAGTCCCAGGGCATGACTG
>JAOTQZ010000889.1:3935832-3946853 GCA_026546895.1 Pogonocichla stellata | reverse complement strand
CTCAACCTCCAAACCCCAAACTCCCAACCCCAAACTCCCAACCCCAAATTCCCAACCCCAAACTCCCAACCACAAACTCCCAACCCCAAATTCCCAACCCCAAACTGCCAACCCCAAACTGCCAACCCCAAACTCACAGCTCCAAAGTGCCAACCCCAAACTCCCAATCCTAAACCGCCAATCCCAAATTCCCAACTCCAAACTCCCAATCCCAAACTACCAACCCCAAACCGCCAACCCCAAATTTCCAACCCCAAACTCCCAATCCCAAACTCTCAACCCCAAACAGCCAAACCCCAAACTACCAAACCCAAACTCCCAACTCCAAACTCCCAACCCCAAATTTCCAACTCCAGATTTCCAACTCCAAACTCCCAACCCCAAACTCCCAACCCCAAACGGGCAGGGAGGAGCTGCTGCCATTGGCTCCTCCCCACTCGGCCCCAGCAACACAAATTCTCCCCCACAGACAATTCCCCACATTCCCAAAACCCTTCAGCACCCACAGATCCTTTCCTACCCCAAATTTCCTCAATAATTACAAAAATATCTCCAAACAAAACTTGGGGTGGCGGCGGGAATGGAAGAATGAAGAGTTCAATTGGAAGTTAGAAAAGAAAATGGATTTTATCTGTCTTGAAACTTCTGGAAAAGTGAAAAATGTGAATTTCCGTGTTGTGTTCAGCCTGGGTTTTGTTGTTTTTTTGGTTTTTTTTAAGCACAGAACTGCAGGGGGTTCAGAGCCTTCAGAGCTCACATCTGGCTCGTTTCTTACCCCAACCAGCTCCAAAAAATGTTCCAAAAATGTTCCTTTACCGCCAAAAATGTTCCTTTACCGCCAAAAATGCTCCTTTACCTCCAAAAATGCTCCTTTACCTCAGAGGGAATCTGAGCAATGAGAAATTGAAGTGAGAACAAAAGAAAGTGGAGCTGGGAAGTGGAAAGCAGGGAGGGAGAAAAGAAAAAGAAAAAGAAAAAAGACAAGAATGCGGTGATCACGACCTGTTGGCATTCCCTGCTTTCCAATTAAAGTGATTTTTCTTAGAAGAAAACCTTATCTCTGGAACACATTCATTTCTTCTCAGCCTTCTGTGAAGGCAAATTGAAAACTCACAGGGTAAAATTTGACTTCATGGTAAAATTACCACCAATTTTTTCCCTCTCAACAATAACAACACAGTCGCTCGCCCGTTTTTCAAATCAATTTTCTCTTCTCTTTCACTGAGATAAGCAGCAGAATTTCCACGATTTTAGATGGTTTTTTACCCCCTAAAGGTCTCCACTTAACCCTGCCCAGCTCCTCTCTGGATGATCACACAATTCCTGCTCCTCCTCCATGAAATCACCGTTAATTATCAGGACAGGATGAACTCGGCGCTAAAAGCTCATTTAGAGCAAAATTTCCTCCTCACTGTGTGCCCCATCACCACTTCACAGCACAAAGAAATGAGTTAAAACCCTAAAAACTCTGCATTTCCAGGCCTCTTTTTCCTTCTCCCAGCTGGGCACCTTCCCTTCCCTCTGCTCTCAGGAAAAAGCCGTTTTCCCTGGAATTATTGTGAATTGTTGGGAATTGTTGGGAATTATTGCGAAATTATTATTGTGAATTATTGTGAATTATTGCAAATTTTTATTGTGAATTATTGCGAATTATTGCAATTTTTTATTGTGAATTATTATTGTGAATTATTGCGAATCTTTATTGTGAATTATTGTGAATTATTGCGAATTATTATTGTGAATTATTGTGAATTTTTGCAAATTTTTATTGTGAATTATTGTGAATTTTTGCGAATTATTATTGGGAATTATTGCGAATTATTGCGAATTATTATTGTGAATTATTGTGAATTATTGCAAATTATCATTGGGAATTATTGGGAATTATTGCGAATTATTATTGGGAATTTTTCTGCCAAGGCACGGCAGAGCCAGCAGCGCTTTTGCAGGTTTGCAAGTGACGTTTTATAATTTTTTTTTTTTTTTTTTCCCGGTGTTGACTTTAAACCCAAAACATTTCTGTGATTGCAGCCACGTGGGGAATTTGGATGAATTAAATCCATTTTTTTTTAATTCTGGCCTATTTTCTCAGCTTTTAGCCCAGCTTTTCACACCCTTCCACAGCATTTCTGCTGCTCAGCCACTGGAGGGGTGAAATTCCAGCTGGTGACCTCTGAGAGGGGAGGAAATCCGGAATAAAAAAGTTCTTTTCACACACACACTTCCCATCACTGAGGGAAATGGAGTCACTCCCAATTTCTCTGTGAGGGGGGAAATTAAAGCTTGGTTGAAAATAAATCAGCATTTTCCCAGGCCAGGCGCTGTTAAAAATTGAAATAAACCCCTGAAGAGATGGAGATTCTCCATCTCTTGATGCTGTTGGTGCAGGTACCAGGAATTCACACCTTTTAATTTAATTTCATCCAGGAGCATTACACACGTGAAAAATCCAAAGTTCTGCTGAGCAGAGCAGATGTTCAAACATCCCCCACGCAGCAGCCGAGGCTGAAAACGCCTTTTTTATTTTTCAGGTATCCAGAAACACCTAAACAAGCGAGGGAAATGAAAATATTCTTTATTTTTATCTGTGGCGCTGGTGGTTGGTGGCGCTGCTGCAATTCCTATGAGGGTTCTGTGATTAAAAAAAAATACAAAAAAAGAAAAAAAAATCCCTGCACAGACCCAGAATAACAAAGATTGTTGGGAAATTGTGCTTTAGGAGGGATGGGGAGAGTTGTGTCATCAAATCAATCCCAAAAATGCTCCTTTAAGGTCCCCAGCCACAGACTCAGGAACTCATTTATTTGCACCAATAAACCCCTGGTGTTTGCAGAGCTGAGCAGGGAATTTGTCTCCAAACTCCTGCCAGAGTCAGGGCTCAGAAAGCAAATATTGACCTGGAAGTGCTGGGCTGCAGGAGGGACAGCAGAGATTTATTTATTATTATTATTATTATATCCCCTGGGTCTCCTCTGGCTGGATTTCTGAGCAAAAAAAAAATATTTTTGCAAAATTTAAAAAATGAATAAAGTAAAAAATAAAAATAAATAAATATTTTTAATATTTAACAAGAAATAAATAAATATTTTTAATATTTAACAGCAAATAATTCATTTTAAAATAAATTGGAATTTATCATAATTTCTTGTCATTATTTATAAATAATTAACTACAATAACTGTTATAAATAATAATAAATATTGTAAATAATATAAATAAAATAAATAAATAAATAAACAGATAAATATATAAATAAAAATAATTTAGAAATTAATGGATCCAGGAAGGAAGGACAGGATCCAGCAGGAGTTGGAGGCTCCAGGTTTGTCCCTAATTGGCTGCTCAGGTGTCCAAACTTTCTACCGACCTCGGGCAAGGTGAGAAATTCCCCCGGGGCTGGTTCTGCACCATCTGTGGCTTTTTTTTGGAAGGTTTTTTTGTGCCCTCCACGGGGAGCCCGAGCCCAGCTGGGCCCAGCCCAGCCCAGGATTTGTGGAGAGAAATCAGAGAGATCCGAGCTCTGGCCTTGGGTACAAACCCACCTTCACCCCCAGCACTCAGAAACCGGCGCCAGAAAATGTTCATGGCCACGCTGCTTTTACTAAAAAAAGGTGAATGCGCTGAGATTCTTCCTTTTTTCAAACTTTTCCAACCAACTTTTCTTTTTTCCAACCTTTAAAAGTGTCTGGGCACTGCCAGGGTGGCTGTTGATGAGAGAGATCTCGTCATTTATTGGGATAAAAATGAGGCTGCGTCCTCCAAAAATTGGGGACACCCCATGGGAAACGCCCCATGGCCTCTGCCTTTATCCAAATAAAGTTCTGGGTCTCCTCTGCCTCCTTTTTGGACACAAACCTCTGGTGCCTGTGGTTCACTTTCCTGGCAATCTTTATAATGTTAAATAATAATAATAAAAAAAAATAATGATAATTAAATTTGATACTGAGAGACGAAAGAAACAGTGAGAGGAGCCATAAATTCCGTAGGGAAAGACAAAGGGGGGATACATTAGAAGGGTTTCCCAAATCCTAGGTGGATTTGAGAAGTCTGGACCTCTCAAATACCTCAGCCCATGGGGAAAGGGAGAGGGAAATTGGGGTGAAAATGAGGCTGCATCCTCCTCATAACTCACTAAACAAAGGCCTTGTGGAAATGTGGTTCAGGCCCTGCTCTTGTGGCTGAGCCAGCACTGAGCTGGTGATTCTCATGTGGAAAAATCTCACAATGAAAAGTCAGTTTGCACGACAATCTGTCCTTGTGAGGAAAAAAAAATTTGCACCTGCAAAAACCCAAGAAATGGATCCTGTGAGAATCAGTGAAAAAAACGTGTGAACTATCCAGGAACAGAGATTCCTGGACACACAAAATGCCATTTACCCACCAATGAATCGAGTGGCGAGAAAGTTACGAACCAATTGCAGCTAAACATGAGGAAAGCTAAAAATAGGTTGCGTCATTAAAGACTGGATTTTTCTGCGTGAAGAATCAGGAGTCGATTTCCCAGCCAGCCTCCTGCAGCACAGCACCATCAAAAATAAATAAATAAATAAATGGATTTGTGGCATCCACGTGGCCTTGGCGTGCAGGGCGAGAGATTTCTGCAGAGATGCTCTGGCCGTGCAGGCAGCCGAGCTGCCAGGTGTCCACGAGAGAAGGATGGAAAAGGAACAAGTGTTTGAGCCTCCAGGTGGGTAAAACCGCCCCTCCTGCTCCCAGAAAAAAGCAACAAGGCCAGGACAAAAGCCGGGCTGAGGGACGGGCGGCACAAAGCAGAGCAATGTCTCTTTGGTCAGCAAACAAACCTGCAGAGAATGGGCTTGCAGCGTGTTGACAACGTTCTGGCAGTTCATTAATCCCAGCAAAATCTCTCCAAAGCCACTGATGCATGGATTCCATTTTCAAATTTCTCATTAGTTCCCCTTTATGGATTAAATGCTGATGTTCACGAGTGAGTGCACACAGCTCCAGCTGATGGATGTAATTGGGTTGTAATGGATTTTAGCTGCTGTTCCCCCTGATCTGGCCAATTTGAAATGCAGTATCAATGTACTCTGCCCATCTCTCTGTAGGGAGTGAGAAATTGAAACCTACAAGATGAGATTTATCAACTTCCATAAAGTTCTCTCCAACCATCATAAAACTGTTAAACTCCTCATTATCATTCCAGCACAGCGATTTCCCCAACTCTGCTCGGGCAGTCAAAATATTAAAGTGCATTTGAAATAAGCAGAGTTGATCCCTCAATATTCTGCATGTCCTCAACATTGATTTAGGTGCTGTAAATATCCGCAACCCTGGATGACACGACCACGGCAAAAATAAAAAATAATAATAAAAAAAAAAGCTTTACAGCAGGAACACAAAGGGCTGTGACAGGATTTAAAGGTTGCAGAACTTCCTTCCAGTTTTTAATAGGTCTGTGTGTCAATAGATAAATGGGTGAGTGATTTGCTCTCACTGTGGGTGTAAAATGCAGCTTTGCACATCTCCCCCCTCTCAGCTTTTATGGATTGAAGGCAGCCCTGGAGGATGGGAATTCCCCTGAGGAATTCCGAGGGCAGGTTCAGGGTCTGGAAATGTCAGGATTTCTACAAACCCCAGGAAATTCCTGCTGGGTGTGGGGCTGTGGGGAATCCACAGGCTGGGACACCCAAAACTGCTGAGAGGATTTGGAAATGATCCCACGGATCCTCTTCCCTGGGAGCCCGTGGGACTGGAGAATCATTGTGATTTCTCTGAAAGGTGGGGGGACCAAATTTCCTAACCCCGATTCAGGATTCACCTCCCAGGAGCCCCAACCTCGCCTGGGAAACCCCCCCAGTGCCCAGGGAACCCCACAGCCCCACTCTGGGGGGGCAGAGCAGCTCAGGAATGGTTTCCAAAGGCTGGCTGGGCTGAAAATCTCATTACTGCACAAAATCCTGAGCTCTGCACTCCCAGCCAGGGCCAAGCAGCATTTGCTGGTCCTTAAACCCGAAATTAGCAGCAGAACCTGGGAGCAGGACCAAGCACAGACCCAACCCAAATCAAAGCCACCCCTTTTTATTGACTCTTTACTGACTTTTTATTGACTTTTTATTGAGCCCATCCCAGCTCCCAGCTCTTCCCCAGCAGCTGCTCCATCACCAGATCCCTCCTGCCCTCTCCCCTGCCCCATCCCAGCCAAACCCAGCCGTGGCCATCAGTGAAATCCCAATTTTTGACTGCTGGGAACGGGGCTGGCTCTGCCCACAGAATCCCAGACTAATTAGAGCAGCCCAGGAAAACAGATGAGAAATTTCTCAGCTTTACTGCTGTTATTATTAGACTCCTCATTTCCATCCTGTGAGGTGTTTAAAGACTGGAATTGCAGCTAAATGGGGTAGTGTGGAATAAACACTGCTCACCCTGCCAGCCACGCTCATCTGTCCCCTCCTAAACCTCACTGGGCTCGGTTATAACAACTTCCAGCTGATTAAAATGTTCATGAGACCCTCTACAACCCCTCAGAAGTGTGGTCTAACCCAAAGCTCAGCACTAAAGCAGAGCCTTACCTGCCTGAAGGGAAATGTTCTCCCAAAATCCCACCTTGGTCAAGAGATTTTGGTAAAATAAACGGCTTGAAACCAGCTGTTAATGGAAAAGTGAAATTACACCAGGAGTGAGCTCTGAGCATCTCAACCAGTATTCCCAGGAATTCCCACCACTATAAAAAGTTCCTTTACTGGGCTGGCTGAGCCTTGAAGGGAATCCCTTGCTCTGTTCCAGCCTCTCCTCCCTTCCTGGCTGCCTCTCGTTTATCGTCACTGATTCTCCTCCTTTAATGAAATTATTGCAGCCCTTCCATAGGATCCATAAATCCTCGTTTGTCTCCTTGATGAGCGATCCATCTGGGTCTGCTAATTGCAGAAATTAGCAAAATTGGCAGAGCCACAGGGAGTGGCTTAAGCAGGGTTTTGTTAAGCCTGGCTCAGTTTGAGCTGCCAATGGGGGAATTCCCTCAGAATGACCTGGGAACGGGCACAGGAATGTTCCTGGTACTGGGACACTGGGGAATAACTGGGAATCACGAGGGGTAAACTGGGAATCACAGTGGGTAAACTGGGAATCACAAGGGGTAAATTGGGAATCATGAGGGGTAAACTGGGAATCACAGTGGGTAAATTGGGAATCATGAGGGGTAAACTGGGAATCATGAGGGGTAAACTGCGAATCACAGTGGGTAAACTGGGAATCACAGTGGGTAAACTGGGAATCATGAGGGGTAAACTGGGAATCACAGTGGGTAAACTGGGAATCACAAGGGGTAATTGGGAATCATGAGGGGTAAACTGGGAGTCACGAGGGTTAAACTGGGAATCACAGTGGGTAAACTGGGAATCACGGGATAAAATGGGAATCACAGTGGGTAAATTGGGAATCATGGGGGATAAATTGGGAATCATGGAGGGTAAATAGGGAATCATGAGAGATAAATTGGGAATCACGGGGGATAAATTTGGAATCACAAAGTATAAATTGGGAATCATGTGGGCCTGCCCAAAGTTGTCTCCGTCTGGGGAAATGGAGATGTTTTGTCCTCAGCACTTTCTGATCAGGGTCTCAAACTTTTATTTCCCTAAAACACAGATTTTAAATAATATTCCTGCCTCAGATTTGCAAAACGCTTCAGCTTCCATCAGACTGGTTTTTGTGAGTGGAGAGAGCCCAGAAACCCCAAATCCAACAGGTTTGGTTCTTGTTCTTCCTGCGCTGTGCAGAGGGGCAGGGATGGCACAGGAGGAGCAGAATTCAAAATACCATGGTCTATTATTATTATTATTATTATCATCATCATTGTCATCATCATCATCCTCATCATTATCATCATTCTAGTTATCATTCTTCTTATTTCTTCATTACCTGCAGACCAAATTATTATTATTATCATTATTACTATTATTATTATTACTATTATTATTACTATTATTATTACTATTATTATTATTATTATTATTATTATTTCTTCATTCCCTCTAGACCAAGAGCCTCTTTTCAGAGCTGCCCAGTTCATTTGCAGCCCAAAGTATTTATCACTGGAGCTATTGATTCACTCCCAAGCAGATGGAACACCTTTCTGGGCAGAGATGCTGAAGTGAGCGGGAAAAATCGATTTGGGAGATTTTTTTCCTGCCTGTCATAAAGCAGTTTTGCATTGCTCCCAGTCCCGGGGTGGGTTTGTCCTCACAGATTTCTCTTTTCATTATTCTGCCACCAAAGCTACACGAACCAGCTGATTGTTTTTCCCCCCACGCTTAAAATGAGTGTTGATAGAAATGTTAATTCCGAGCCTGTTGTCTTTGCTAATTAGCATGTTAAAGGAAGTCGCCTAGAGGAAAATATCAATTTATTAGGAATAATGAGCCTTACCTCTGCCATGGAGGTGAATATTTCAGGATTAAAGAGTTTAAGGGAACGTCCTGAAGAGAAAAGGGAATTTCCCTGAAGGGAAAGCCAGGCTGAGGTTCAGTGCCAGGATTGGGGATTTTGGCTGTGCCCTAAATCAAACCCCATAAAACCAGAGTGATTCCAACTCCCTGGAACCCTCCAGGGCTGAGCAGCAGGAGCTGAATCCTGGGAATTCACAAATTCCCACCCCTGGGTGCTGCTGCCTCCTGCCCCAGCACAGCCACAACCAGCAGAATTCGGAAACCAAATTTACCCCAAATTAATCCCTCTGCAGAATTCCTTTTCCTTTCACCCCCCACACCACAATCCAATAAAAATCTAAAAAAAAAAAAAATAATAAATTTTGTGTGGAAATAAAAGCGGGAAGAACTTTGGCACGGTGACAACAAAGCTTTTATCAGTTTAAACACTCCCTGGAATCACTCAGGGGCAGTTTTAGTTAAAAGGTGATGATTCAATCGAGTGATTCGAGTTCCAGAGTGACCTCACTGGAGCCTGGCAGGATTTATGGGGACTTGGGGACTTCATAAAACTTCAGATATTGAATCTCTGAACCCCCCCGAGGCCTCTGTGCTCCCTCCCTCTGCACCAGGGCCCAGCTCAAACACCCAAAATAGCTGCAAACACCAGAAAAATGGAAATATTGGATACTCTTGGAAAAAGGAAAAAAAAAAAAACCCAAGGAATTAATGGATTTACCCCCACAAAACTAGCGAATTAAAAATTAACGGATTAATTTTTTGACCACAAAATTAACGAATTTTGTGCGAGCAGAACCCGAAGCTGACGTAGCCTCAGCTCTGGTGACAGATGGGCTGGATGGGAGACGGGTTTTTCGGAGGGAGGAAAGAAAAATGCAGGCAACAAAATGTCCGGGGAGGATGGGGGAAGAGAAAGAAACGGAATCTTCTCTCAGCCCAGGCAACTTTCACTCGGCAGCCTGGGAGTTCTCAGGATAATTTCAGGTGAATGAAATTCTGAGGGGATCCCTCAAAATCCAGCTGCTCCGTTTTTGGAAGGTGTGGTAGAAGGGAGTTACCTGGTTGGGATCACACTGCTCAAGAAGGGGGGAAAAAACTTCAACTGTTCCATTTGGGCGCAGCAGAAATGAAACCCAGCCCCCTCTGAGCGCGTTTATTCGGGCCTAAATAAACAGCCCTGCCCTTCCACGGCTGCTCTCGGATGTTTTGAGACACAAATCCTGAGGAACTCTGCACTGGCTCAGGGTCTGACTCCTGGAGAACATAAATCGATTCCAGGTAACATCTGAGGGATGAATTAATTCGACAATAACTTTCTTTCAAGTCTAATGAAGGCTGAATGAATCACTGGAGGGTGAGCTCACCAGGACGCCAGCGCTGGCTGATGATTTCATTAATCCTCCCTAAAAATCCTGGCCCACAACGAAAAGGACAGCTTGCCTCAAAACCCGTTATTTTTACCTGCATAAAAACCCATTTCTGGCCTTTTTTTTTTTTTTTTTTTTTTTTTCCCGTTTGTGCTTTTACCCTGTTAAGAATTAAATTGCAGAGAGAATTCCTGGCACCAGTTTGAGGCCATTTCAGCTCGGGGTCCCACTGGGGCCCATTCGGAGCTGGGCTGCAAACGGAAGGGGCCAAACCCTGGGGGACCCCACGCTGATTTCTGCTGCCCAAAACCCGTTTCCCTGCTCAGTTTGGGTGGAAACCAAGCAGCACTTGCAAGGTTTAACTCTCGGGTGTCGCCACAAACCGGGGCTGGAATCTATTTCTGGATTTATTTTGCTTTCATGCGAAGCAGCGGAAAGGTTAATGAGGAGTCAGGATCTTTCTGCACCGACTTATCTCCGAATTTCTGCAGCTTGGAGGGCGCAGAGATGTGAAACTCGCTTTGTTTCCAGTAATTAGAGGCACTAATGAACCCAAACACCACAAAAGGTCCGGATTCATCAGGCTGGTGCCTGATTTGTACCCCACGCTCCCTTCCCAGAGACAATGAAGACTGCAGAGCGTTAATTGCGTAATTAGGGAAAGGTTAAAGAGCCCTGCAGCACCTGACAGCTCAACTCCACCTCATTGCTCTTGTTTTCCCAGCTCCAGGTTGGCCAAAATTCCCGATCCCACAACTCCTGTTTGGGTGGTTGAAGAGTGGTGGAACCAGAGACAAGCTCTGAGCAAACATCCTTGCAAAAAAAAATTTTAAAATCCTTTTTCCCCCCAAAATTTGGACACCCCTTGGCGTCAGAGGACGAGAGCAAACAGAGCTGATTTTCCACCACTCCATGGCAGAGCTTTCACTCATTATTTGGTTTAATTCTGCCTGACACGCCCTAATGTTTCAACAATTAACTTCTGCAGCAGCGTGAGGAAAATCTGATTTATCTGTTTACTTATTTCCCTCTTCAGCTGTTTCATTTCCCCCCCTGTCCTGTGCTCTGCAGCCCCTGACAATGACAGGGACAAATCCTCTGTGCAGCCTGAGCAGAGCTGGGAGAGCCAGATCTGAGAAAAAATAAAAGAAGGGAAGGGAAGGGAAGGGAAGGGACGGGAAGGGAAGGGACGGGAAGGGACGGGAAGGGAAGGGAAGGGAAGGGACGGGAAGGGAAGGGAAGGGAA
>JAOTQZ010000889.1:3890380-3902203 GCA_026546895.1 Pogonocichla stellata | reverse complement strand
GTGACGGTGACACAGAGAGCGAGGGGCAGGTGACGGTGACACAAGGAGTGAGGGGCAGGTGATGGTGACACAAGGAGTGAGGGGCAGGTGACAGTGACACAAGGAGCGAGGGGCAGGTGATGGTGACACAAGGAGCGAGGGGCAGGTGATGGTGACACAGAGAGCAGGGACCAGGTGACAGTGACACAAGGAGCGAGGGGCAGGTGACGGTGACACAGAGAGCGAGGGGCAGGTGACGGTGACACAAGGAGTGAGGGGCAGGTGATGGTGACACAAGGAGCGAGGGGCAGGTGACAGTGACACAGAGAGCAGGGACCAGGTGACAGTGACACAAAGCCCAGGGGTGTCCGTGCCCCCCCAGCCCCAGGCTCTGACTCCAGGCGTTTCTCCGAGCGGAAAAATCAGCCCCCGGGGGCAGAGCTCGGGGCTGTGTCTGCGCGCAGAGGAGCCGGGGCTGCCTCTCCTCGGGGCAGCCGCAGTTTCACATCCCAGGAGCCGCCCTGGCCCTGCGGGGCGCTTCTGGCTGCTCCACAGAGCAATCCCGGCACCGTGATCGGAGCAAAAACGCAACAACGCTAATCCCGGCTCAGATAACCGCGAGCTCCCTGCAGGCAACGCTCTGCCAAAACGTTTATCCACCTCCTTTTCCTTCGTGGAGTTTTTTGTGGTTTTGTTTTTGTTTTTTTTTTTAACTCAGATTTAACCTTTTGTGCCTGGGCCTGTGGGCACTTCTGCTCAGAAACATTTCCCACGCTGCTGGGAATGCGATTCCCCGGGGCTGGGAGGGCCAGGGCTGCTGCTGAAGTGTCCGGCAGCGCTCAGAAATGTCCTGGTTTTTGGAGGAGTGTGGCCAGGCAGAAGTGAAAACTCAATTTTTCTGCAGGTAAGGATAACCAACTCCATTTCCCAGGGTTCAGGATGGGTTTTGCTGGAGCATCCCAGAGCTGCAAAACCCCAGTGAGGACAGAGAAGCAGCCCCCGCCCAGCACCCGGGATATAATATATCCCGGGATAATCCCGGGATTATATCCCGATATAAACACAGGTTCAGCCGCAAAACAAACCAGGAGAAATTCCTGGGTTTCAACCGAGCCGGAGTGGGGGAGGGCACGCCATGAATCCCGGAATGTTCAGTCTGGAACAGCTCGTTTCCATTCTTCCTCGCGTTGTTTTTCCCACCACACTCCCACTTTCTGATCTGACTCAAACTTTTCTCTGGGAAGGCAGAGCTTCAAAGGGAAAGGGAGCACATCCTGCATGTTCTGCCTGGAAAATGTTTAACTGAAACATTGCAGCACTTGTGAAATGAATGGTGGCGTTTAGAAGCTGTCAAAACAACAACAACAAAAAAAGCTTCAATCGTGAGTTCCCTGTCTTTTTTTTTAATTTTTTTTTCCCCCGTGGGAAAAAAAAAATTCCCTGACTTCGACAGGAATTTGTAAATTGTCTTAATTTGGAATAGAGCCATGGAACCATGGATCTTTAAGATTCTTTCCGAGCCATTCTCTGATTTGATATCCCTGCATCAACCCAAGCTTTATTTCCTTTGCAAACGGAGAAAATCCTCACCGAGCCCTGGATGTACAAAGGGAGAGGAGGGGAAAAAAACCACAAAAAAAACCCCACATTTCCTGGAGCCGGCTGCAGATCCCCCGGGAGGGAAATCACGTCCTCAGCAGCACTGGGGCAGCTCCTGTGGCTCCGGGAGGAGGAGGAGGAGGGACAGGAGCTGCCGGAGGATTTGGGGACCCTGTCGTTGTTGTCGCCGGTGCCCGCGGTGTCCCTGGGTCCCCTCCGCGCCCAGCTTGGCACAAACAACGCTGCCTCTGGCCATGTCATGCCTTAAAATAGCTGCTCCTACATCAGCCTCTCTCCAGCGGCGGCGGCAGCAGCGAGACATGGCCGACAGCAGCTGATCCCGCTCCGATCCTGCCCCGGCTCCCGGCGCTCGCCAAGGTACGCTCGGCGGTGGCCCAAACCCTTCCCCGCGGGTCCCGGCGTGTCCTTGAGCCGCGGAGCCCCGGCACGGCTCCCCCCGACACCCCGCGGGAGCGCTCCTGAACCCCAGGGAGCGTTCCCGAATCCCACGGGATCATTCCCGAATCCCACGGGATCATTCCCGAATCCCTCACCTCTCCCTGCATCCCACGGGAGCATTCCTGAATCCCACAGGATCATCCTTGAATCCCATGGGATCATTCCTGAATCCTATGGAATAATTCCTGAAACCCACGGGACCATTCCTGAACCCCTCACCTCTCCCTGCGTCCCATGGGATCATTCCTGCATCCCATGGAATAATTCCTGAATCCCACGGGATCATCCCTGCATCCCATGGAATCATTCCTGCATCCCACGGGATCATCCCTGCATCCCACGGGATCATCCCTGCATCCCGCACCTCTCCCCGCACCCCGCGGGACCCTCCCCTCCCTCCCGGCAGGGTCCCGAGCCCCGGACCCGCTCCCCGGAGGATTCCAGCCCAGCCCGGGCCGTGCCAGGAGCGCCCCGGGGCCGTTCCCAGCCCCCTCGAGCTGATCCCCGGAGCCCTCGGGGGGCTGCGAGCGGCTCCGAGCCCGCCCGGGTGGGGATTTTTGTTTTTCCAGCCAGCTGTGGCGATGAGGGGCTGGGTGGGGATTGTTGTTTTTCCCAGCCAGCTGTGGCGATAAGAGGGGCTGGGTGACGATTTTTGTTTTTCCCAGCCAGCTGGGGCGATAAGAGGGGCTGGGTGGGGATTGTTGTTTTTTCCCAGCCAGCTGTGGCGATAAGAGGAGCTGGAATTTCGCTGTTCCAGCCTCTCCATGATCCCGGCGCTGCCCGGGGCTGGGGACGCGTGGCTGTGCTGCAGCCAAGGTCACACAAGGATTCCCAGCCGGGCTTTGCCAAGCCCGAATTCCCAGCCTGGAGGAGCCCAGGTCCCACTGGGACCAGGGGTGACACTCGAGCAGGGCTGGGGCACGAGGGGTGACACTTGGACAGGGCTGGGGGCCGGGGGGTGACACTCGGACAGGGCTGGGGGCCCGGGGGTGACACTCGGACAGGGCTGGGGACCGAGGGGTGACACTTGGACAGGGCTGGGGGCCAGGGGGAGTGACACTCGGACAGGGCTGGGGACCGGGGGGTGACACTCGGACAGGGCTGGCAGCACCCCGGGGGTGCCAGGCAGGGTCTGAGCTGCCCCCCCTGGCACACGGAAGGGGCAGGGGGACATCCCTGGGTCCCTCCTGGGTTCCCTCCTGCCCTTGCCGTGTTTTTCTCTGCGTTGCCAAGAAATGGCCGGAGGCTCTGGAGGCTCGGGAATGTCACCGAGCAGGGACAGGCTGTGCCCCGGCCCCAGCTGGGAGGGGAGGGGAGGCTCCAGGGCACCAGGGGCAGCAGCGGTGAGGCGAGAAGGAGAATTTCTCCTTCTGAGGGAGCACAAAAAGGCCTCTCTGAGCACATCTGGGCACAGCTGGAACTGCGTGGGGGAGGGTCCTGGCAGATGTGTGACGATCCGCAGCTTTGGGAGCAGGGGGAGCTGCTGGCTAAAAGGAGCTTCCTCATGCCCTGCGGTTAACCCTTCCCACCCCGGACAGCCCTGCAGTTAACCCTTCCCACCCCAGGAGCGCGCCCAGCGAGGGTTAACCCTGCCCCGCCCTGCCTGCGGGCTTTGTGCCGCTCTGGAGGAGGCTGGGCCCTGGCCAGGCTGCCTGGTGCCATCTGGAACCCTCCACCTGTTTGGGGGTTTTTCCTCCCCGGCGCTGGGGCCGTGGCCAGGCCTGGCTGCCTCTCCTCAGGCTGGCACCGTCCCCTGGCAGCAGAGGCACGGGAGGTGGTGCTGGGCACGGCATCTCCTGCCAAGGTGGCCTCAGCCCAAAGCCGTGGGGCTGTGCAGCCTCTGGCTGCCTCCCCAGCCCTGGCAGCAGAAGTTTCTCCCCAGCCCTGGCAGCAGAAGTTTCTCCCCAGCAGTTTTCCCCCCGGGAAGGGATGGAGGGAATGCTCGGCTCCCGACACCAGCAGGGTGAGAGTGGCTGCTCTGGGCTGGTGTTTGCACAGCAGGGATGGAGTGAGAGGTCCCAGATTGCAGAACCACAAAAATCCCTGAGGCTGGAGAAGCCCTCCAAGGTCATCGAGTCCAAGCTGTGCCCGATGCCCACTTTGTTACCAACCCCGAGCACTGAGAGCCACCTCCAGTTGTTCCTTGGTGACTCCCAACCCCCCTGGGCAGTTCCAACCCCTGCCCACCCTTCCCATGGGGAAATTCCTGCTGATTCCACCCTGAGCTCCCCTGGCCCAGTCTGAGGCCGTTCCCTCTCCTCCTGTCCCTGTTCCCTGGCAGAAATCCCAAATCCCCCCGGCTGTCCCCTCCTGGCAGGGACTTGTGCAGAGCCAGAAATTCCCCCTGAGCCTCCTTTTCTCCCAAACATCCCCAGTTAATCCCATTGATCCTGCCCAGTCAGCTCCCAGCACTCCTCTAGGATTTCAGGTTCTCCAATCTTTAGTCTGTAAAATATTCCCTTTTTATTCCCTCTGTGTTCAGGTGAAATCTTGCTGATTGAAGGAGTCTCCTTGAGCACAACATCCTGATCCTTGCCACGCACCATAACACAAAGATTAAACTCAATTGCCATTCCCTTCATTAATGTGCAGCATCCAGAAAATTTCCAGCAATTTCCACTCAGGAAGGTCCAGCGTGTTTTTATAGCTCTCCTCATTTCTCCCCACCGGCTGCAATTTTGGTGTTATGGACAAACCCTGGGTGAAAATAAAGCTTTGCTGAAGTTCCACTTGACTTCAGCCACAAACTTGGCTCTGAGAAACTTAAATTTAGGTCTGAGATGGAATCTGCAAAAGTTTGGAAATCCCAGTGGGGGGAAATCCATGATGAACTCTGAATTAATGCCAGCAATCTCACCTATTGATTTTTCTCCTTTTATCAATTGAACTGCTTGTTCCCAATAACTCATTTCCAGGTAATGAACTGAAATACCTGAGACCTGCTCAGTTCTAATCAACACTTTTTCCTAGAACACCTTAATCAAAAATTATTTGACTAATAATGATTTTTCAGATACAAGGGCAGGCTAAACAAACTCCAGGCTGCCCTAAAGAAACAGAAAGCTGAATTAAATTTTATTTCAGAGGCTGCAGCATCTTTTCTTCCCTCTCCAAAATCAGGGCAGACCTCTCCTGATTCCTGGGTGTGGAGAAACCACCAGTCAGAATTGATGTTGCAAACCAAAAATTGAGGTTTTTAAACCCAGATTTGGTACAAATACGATTTGTCTTCTGTGAGGGTGGTGACGGAATTCCCAGAGAATTCCCTGGAATAAATATAATGGAATTATGGGATGGTTTGGGTTGGAAGGGTCCTTAAAGCCCATCCAGTTCCAACCCAGACACCTCCCACTATCCCAGGTTGCTCCAAGCCCTGTCCAGCCTGGCCTGGGACACTGCCAGGGATCCAGGGGCAGCCTCCACCGAGGCTGGAATCACATGGAAAGGAGCAAACACCGATGACAAATCCCTCATTATTCCATTTGCTCTAAATAATCTTTCCATATTTTCTGTTTTTGATTCTTTAAAAATACATCCCAGATTCTCCCGGGTCGAAGTTCCCTTGTTTTGAGTTTTAAATAAGGACTCGTGAGACAATCAGAACCCGTGGTGAATAAGAATTTTCTGTTTAGTTGCAAAGGGGTTCCTAATTGGTTGTAATCAATGCAGTGTGCTCAGTTCATCATTGGGTGGAGGGCTGGAATCCGTGGAGCAAGGAGGAATTGCTGCTGCTGGATGCACACAGAGGCATCCCATGCCCCATTTGAGCCACAGCCTTTTTATTTCCATGGATAAAATCAAAACCAGACGATCATTAAAGAAATATAAAATCGCTGAAAGGGCTCTGGGCATTAGAGCTTAATTTTCTTCCATTTCTTGCTTTTTTTTTTCCCTGGAGCTTGTGCTTTGGGCCGTGGTTTCTTTGCATTTCTGTTCAGGGTGGATTTAGGGTTTGGAGGGATTGACAGAGTGACAGGAGCAGCAAGTCCAAAAGGGGGGAATTAATCAGGAGAAGGGATTTTTGTTCCTCTGTCTGAGATGAGGTGAGCTGTCAGTGACCAGCCCCATTGTTCGTGTCCAGGATTCCAGGAAAGGGTTTGGAACTGCCGCCATTCCCAGCTGGGACTCTGCCTGAGGAGTTTTCCACCCACAGCCCGGCAGAACCGGGATGTGGCGTCGGGAATAAGGAAATGAGGGCTGGATGTGGCAGGGGGAGGCAGGGGGGAGAAGGAGCAGCTGCTGGGTCTGTCCGAGGGAGGGGAGGATCCCTCTGGGGGAGATGGAGAGGGGGAACCTCACAAACCCCCCAGAGCCACCCCTGGATGGGCAGCGACACCTCCCACTGTCCCTGGGGGCTCCAAACCCTGTCTTGGGCACTCCCAGGGATCCCGGGGCAGGAATTCCATCCCAACCCTCCCAGCCAGGAATTCCATCCCAAATCCCATTTAAATCTCCCCTTCCCCAGTGGGAGCCATTCCCTGTGTCCTGTCCCCCCATCCCTTGTCCCCAGTCCCTCTCCAGCTCTCCTGGAGCCCCTTCAGGCTCTGGAAGGGGCTCTGAGCTCTCCCTGGATCCTTCTCCTCTCCAGGTAAACACTCCAGCTCTTCTGGCTCCAGAGGAGAGGGGCTCCAGCCCTTGGATCAACACCTTCTACTGGCATAGCTGCTGGAGCTCCAGAGCATCCCTATGTGTATCTGTTTTTGTGAGTAAGAAGTGAAGATTTCCTCCTAACCAAGGAGAGCTGGAATTTTCCCACTTCTATAAGCCAAATTTTCTCACTTGGTGACTGCAGAGGGTGAGCCAAGGTGGCAGCTGGAAGGAGAAAACCAGAGAGTGAGCAGCAGATGACCAGGAGGGAGATGAGGTAGAAGGTCAGCTCTTTGCTCAGGCGCCCTTGGGACAAAGAGAAATGTGTGACACTGAATCTACCAATTCCCACATACAAAACAATTAAAGTATCTCTGCTCACCAGCTTACCAAGCTCTCCTCACCTTAAAAAGGATGGAGGGAAAGCTTTGGGGCTGCAGGGCAAGCTGGGGTGAGCTGACCTTGGGTGGAATATTTGCTTGGGTGAGGTAATTTGCTCACAGCTTCAGCCAAGTCACCGACTTCACAAAGCACAGCTGGGCTCCAGGCAGGAGAAACGCCTGTCCCAGAGACCTCCCAAAGCCACAACAGCCCAGCACTGAGCAGAACTGCCCAGATTAGACCTCAGGATCCCAAATTCCTGCTTTCCACACTCACATTTGAGCAATGGTCTCTCAGCTCAAAACCACAAGGGCAGTGCACGTCTGGATTGGGGAAGCTCACTCTTATGCAGCCAAATCTGAATATCTCCTCATCTCCTCTGAGGCTTTACTGCCAAGCTGAGGACACTCAAACCTTTGGAAAATCCTTGAAGATATGGCAAAAATTTCTGCCCATGTCTTGCAGTCTGGCCATGATCCACCCATTTCCACGTTGGTGTGGCCTAGAAAAGAAATCATTGTGGAAAGAGGTTCCCTTCAATTTCTGTAGCAATAGAGCTTTGCTTCACCCCAGCTCCATCAGGTCGTGGAGAGCCTGTTGGGAATAAAATCTTGGATTTGGAATCCATCAGCCTCTGGAGAGGAGCTGAAGGATCCCTTGCCACAGGCAAGCTCTGCTGCAGTCCTGGCCAGCACAGCTCCCTTCCACTTGACATCCTGGGATCCCTGCCGGGATTTCATGGCAAAGGATCTTCCCTTGGGCCTCACTTAACTCTTCCTAGGGGTGATTTCCTCCTCCTCAGTGCTCCCCTGAACTGACCCTGGCTCTGCTTTCAGGCTGTTTTCCTTTGCACTCCCCACTTCTCCTTTGCTGGAACTCTTTTCCCATCTGCAAAATCCAGGTAATGCTCCAAAACTCCTTCACAACTGCCTGGGTTTCCTGAAGGAGAAGCCCCAGGCATTCCTGTTCCACAGGAGGGGTTCAGAACCTGCTGGTCCACACTTAATAAACATCAGAAGGGACTTAAGCCAGCCTAGTGTTAAGCACAGTCTATCTGCAAAGCTCCAGCTACCACTCCTGCTCTCCCTCCTATCCAACAGAAAAACAGGATTCAGTGGGAATGGTTTGCAAAGGAGTCACTGCTCCTTAGTGGGGTCAAAAGGAAAAATAATCTCTGTGCCCACAGCCAGTTCAGCAGGGAGAGCGTGGGAATGCTGCAGGGTCTGGGATGCACACAGGGATCTGGGATGCACACAGGGATGCACTCTGGGATGCACTCTGGGATCTGCAGCACATGCAGCAGGCACAGGAGCAAGGGAATGCTGGGAGAAATTGCTTATTTTTTAGGCACAAAACCTGACCTGGAAATCATCAGCATTGTTGCAGCATGAGGAGGCTTCTCCTATTTTTGCTTTGGGGATGGACACGCAAATTCTGAGGTTGAAATTGGGATTTTATGCTTCTGAAGGCTTGGGACTTTTTTTAGGGATCAAACTACATCCAGTCCCTCCAGAGATGAGTAATGAGGCCAAAAACTTTTATTTTTTTTGTAATTAGTTTGAGGACAAAATGTCACTGTGCTTCAGAACTGTGCATTTAAAGAATAAATTGAATTTTTTGGTTCTTCTTAGGTGCAGCCATGGGGTAGTGGAGCTGATGAAGATGGGGGAGCATCCTCACGGTGATCTGGTAAAAACATCATCTAAATCCAATCTGCTGCAGCAAACAGGCCAGGGAGATGAAGGAAACCACATTAAAAACATGATGAAAGTTGCCTTGAGGCTCCTTATGTCACACCCGGGCTCTGGGAACTTGGGGTTTTTTATTTCTTCCCTTTTTTTTCCTTTAATAAACCCAAACTTGGCATTCTTCACACACACACACACACACACACACACACACACACACACACACACACACACACGCAGGGGTGCAACCTGAGGGGACACTAAAAGCTCACAGATGAGGGATTTGGGTTCCTTGGCTCCCGCTGGAATTTTTGAGGGCTTTCAGCAGATTACCTGCCTCTTCAGGTGGAGAAAAAGTAAATTTCATTCTAAATAAGCAGATAAAAATTGGTCTAGGCCAATCTAGATAATTCCTCTTGACCCCAGAGTCCCTTGGCATCACCCAGTGGCTCCTCCAAGGAGTTTAAAGAGAGGAAAAGAATCATCCTGTGAATCCTATGGGTATGAGAAAGAGGCAACCCCCACAATATTCATTATTTGTACCCCGTTGTGAGCTCCCTGCAGCAAGCAGAAAGCGAAATAAAATTCACACATGGTTTATTTTTGGATTATCCTCTCCCATCTCCACTCCAGGCCCCTCCCAAACTGATTTTTGGGACAATTGTTCCCTTTCCTGACTTAAGACACCAAACACTCTCAGCTCTGCAGCTCCCTCCCACAGGTGGAACTGCTGTGGAAGTGAGGAAGAGGAAGGAGAGGAAAGGAGGAAGCAGGAGAGAAAACAAGGGGGGAAAAGTCACATCTGCTCTGTGACTAATCCAGGCTGTGGCACACCCGTCCGGGTCCCTTTTTATTGCTAACATTCCTCCTAAGTTAGAAAACACTTTTTTACCACCCCCCCTTCCCTCTCCCTCCCAGCTTCAGATGTCCCAGAGGAATGTTTAAGCGATTATGGAATCCCAGAGGAGTTTGTTGCTTCCCTTTTTAATTTGTTCCATGCTAGTTGCTGGCTTTTTAAAGCAGTGCCCAGCTTGCTCTTTCCTCAGAGTCAAGCCCAGGGCTCCTTGTTCCGGCTCTGGCATGGAATTCCTCATGACTTTGTTCCCCAAATCCCTGCGGGTTTATAGCAGGGCTGCAATAATTTACTCGATGCTGAAATTGGTGATTACCTGCTCTGATTTCTGAGCTTATGTTTAAATAGAAATGCTAAAAATACTGACTTAAGCCAATCAAAAAAAGAAAAAACAAAAAGGCATTATTGGCCCTTTTTCACTTGGCCAGCATTCACAGGCGAGCTGAGATCCTGCAAGGCCGATGAAATGCCTGGTGTTATCCTGCTCCAGGCACAGGCTGAGGTCTGGAAAAAATTCCCTTTGGGTCCCCCAGAATGGGTCAAAATCCTGTTCTGGGTCCCCCAAAATCAACTGAAGTTGCAGTCTATTCTGTTTCTGTGCAGAAGCTCTGCATGGCACTTGGGTTTTAACCTCTTCATCCCTCTTTGCCCTCTCACCAACGCTCCAAGGTGAGGAGGGTGGTGGCAGATGCCCAGGGAATGGCTTGAGGTTGTCAGGGAAGTGCATGGCAGGAAAAGAAATTAAATACATGCTTCTCAAAAATCAGCACTGCAGCTCCTGGCCTTTCAATTTTTATTTACTTTTGATTTATTTAATTTTTTTTTTTTTTTTTTTGGTTCCCATCATGAGCATAGCACAGGCTGACTCTGCCTGCCTGGAATAGCCCCATTGGCTTTCTGGATGCCCCTTAGCAACAGTAGCTTCCAAACCAAATGCAGGGAAGCCTCAGACCCAGAGCAGCCACGAGACAACTGGGGAATGAAATTTATAAAACCCAAAAGTGTTTAAGATAACTTTTCTAAGAAGAAAAAAAAAGGAGATGTCCAAAGAGCTTGGAAGGGTGACACAGCTTGAAGCATCCCTCATTAATTAGGAGAAGGTGAGCAAATCCTGGCCAATTTTGTCCTTAACGTCCTTAATCTTAATATTTTGTCAAATCAGGTGTTGTTTCTTGGTGAACTATTTTCTAGCCAGTTTTGCATCCAAATGCCTTGGATGCCCCTCCAGGGATGGGGACTCCACCACTTCACCACTACCCGGAACAGTTCATTTCTTGGGAGATCTCAAAGAAGCTTCACTGCAGTTTGGGCAAGAGTCATCCCTGAAAGTCAACTCTCCCCTGAGGTTTGCCATTTTCTTTAAATACACAGAGAAAAAAAACCCAGGAGTTTCCCTGGCAAAACAGGTGCTCATCTTCAGATGGGTCCAGTACACTGGAATGCACCCCTTGGACATTTGTGCATGGAGCAGACATTGTTTGTGTCCTTAAAATGCATTTATTCAAGGAAATAATAAAATAGAGAAGTTCAGTGCCCAAATAATGACATTTATTCTTAATTCTTGGACTCCAGAAAGACTTGAGAAGCTGAGGTGAGTCCCTGACCCTGATAATCCCCTTTCAATTGAATCAGCTCCTTCAGTTCAGCTTGCTGGGGCTGGCGTGTTGGTGTTTTGGGGTTTTGCTGATGGTTTTTTTCCTGATTCCATTGCAATTTTACCACTCCCCAGAATCAAAGGTAAGCATAGGAGTGGGCAATCCCCAGGAAATGAGCATCCCCCAGCTCTCCTGTGAAGTGAGACAGCAGAAACCACCTTCCTTAATGGGCAAAATGAACTCAACGTGCAATTCTCCTTCCTGTTTCTGCGTGTGGTGTCCATGCTGTTTCAATTTCTGTGTGACAAAATGTACCCTTGATAGGAACCAGACCTGTGGCTGTTTCAGCACTCAGATATCGAAGGGCTGGCCTGCCAGTGCCATCTATCACTGGAGTGAAGAACCATGGCACTCGCAGCGTCCTCGGGGGAGGGGAAAACCACAACTCCTTCAAGGCTCGCCAGTTACTTCACAAGTTAAGCCTGTCGGTTTAGAACTAAATCTTACACTTGAAATGCTGAAAAAAAAAGGAAAAAGGAAAAAGAAGAAGAAAAGACAAAAGAAAAAGAGAAAAAGAGAAAAAAATAAAAAAGAAAACAGAAAAAAGAAAGAAGAGAAGAGAAGAGAAGAGAAGAGAAGAGAAGAGAAGAGAAGAGAAGAGAAGAGAAGAGAAGAGAAGAGA
>JAOTQZ010000889.1:3798772-3811598 GCA_026546895.1 Pogonocichla stellata | reverse complement strand
ACCCCCAGGGACACCAACCCGGCCTCGGACATTCCAGGACATTCCAGAGATGGAGCAGCCACAGCTCCTCTGCAAAACCCAGGCAGATCCCTCACAGGGTTAAACCTTGAGGCAGGAAGGATCTGAATGCAGAAAGCCAAGTGGTTCTCAGGGTTTGTTGTGCTTTTTTTTTTTAAATTTTTTTAATTACAGTCCTCTGGCACATTTTAATTTGAGGCATCAAAGGCAGGAGACAAAGCCCTGCGAATCTGGAGCCGTACCTGCGGTGGCCGGGCGTGTGCCTGTCATCTTTGCAGCCTTTGCTGGGGACAAACAAACCCCCTCTGCTTTGTTCTCCAACGCTGTTCTGTTCCGTGCATTAATTTCTCCTCTAAAATTAAAAAAAAAAAAATTAAAAAAAAAAAATCTGTGGGATCTGGCGCTTTGCAGAAAAAAAAAACAAAAAAAAAAAAACCCCAAAAAGGCAGTGTTTAGGGGATTAAAAAGAAAATACCTCTTTTCTTTCAACTAAATTACAAAGCACTTGTGCTGCTTTGTACCTGAGGAGAGGAGCGGGTGGGGTTTGGTGGCGGATGGGAGGCGGAGATGAAACAGCTGAGCTGGAGCTGGGGCCAAGGAGGGGAGATGGAAATGTCCCTGCTGGAAATGACCCTGCTGGAAATGTCCCTGTTGGAAATTACCCGGTTGGAAATGTCCCTGTTGGAAATGTCCCTGTTGGAAATGGCTCTGCCAGGGGTGGCCCTGTTGGAAATGACCCTGTTGGAAATGTCCCTGTTGGAAATGACCCTGCTGGAAATGACCCTGTTGGAAATGACCCTGCCAGGGGTGACCCTGCTGGAAATGACCCTGCTGGAAATGACCCTGTTGGAAATGTCTCTGCCGGAAATGTCCCTGCTGGAAATGTCCCTGCTGGAAATGACCCTGTTGGAAATGACCCTGCCAGGGGTGACCCTGCTGGAAATGTCCCTGCTGGAAATTACCCAGTTGGAAATGACCCTGCTGGAAATGTCCCTCCCGGGGTGGCCCTGGGGCTCTGGCACTCGGCTGGGCCTGCTCCTGGTCCTGAGCACAGCTCTGGGAGAGTGGGATTGCAGGATCATGGCAGGGAATCGTGGAATCGTGGAATCGTGACAGGGAATCGTGGAATCGTGGCAGGGAATCATGGAATCACAGGAGGGAATCATGGAACCATAGGAGAGAATCATGGAATCATGGCAGGGAATTGTGGAATCGTGACAGGAAATCATGGAATCGTGGCAAGGAATCACGGCAGGGAATCATGGAATCATGGCAAGGAATCGTGGAATCATGGCAAGGAATCGTGGAATCAAGGCAGGAAATCATGGAACCATAGGAGGGAATCATGGGATCATAGGAGAGAATCATGGAATCATAGGAGGGAATCGTGGAATCACAGCAGGGAATCATGGAATCATGGCAGGAAATCATGGAATCAAGGGGAGGAATCATGGCAGGGAATCATGGAATCACGGCAGGGAATTGTGGAATCACGGCAGGAAATCATGGAATCACAGGAGAGAATCATGGAATCATAGGAGGGAATCATGGAATCACGGCAGGGAATCGTGGAATCATAGGAGGGAATAATGGAATCAAGACAGGGAATCATGGAACGGCTTTAACGGGAACGGAATCCAGAGCTACAGGGTCGCAATTCCCACCCCGCTTCCCGGAGCTTCCATCCACGGAACGGCTTTAACGGGAGTGGAATCCAGACCTCCGAGCTCACAACTCCCCCGCGCTCCCCAGAGCAGACCCAAACCCTCGGAGCCTTTCCCAGGGCGCCGAGCGAGGCCGAGCCGCTGGAATTCCGCCAGCTCCGGGATGGATCATCCGCTTTATTGCTGTCACGGCGCTCGTAAGCGCCTCCATCCATCACTCCCGGCGTTTTCCGAGCCGGAATGGGCGCCCAGGTGACAATTTCTGCTCCTGGAGCCTCTCCACGAGTCCCTCCCTTCGCTCCGCTCTGATTTCCTCCCTCCCCTTCTGTTCGCACAATGGAGCCACGGCCAATTAAGCGGAATTAAGGAAATTAAGGAAAGGCTCCTGTCTGGTGTCTTCATCAAAGCCTCGAGGGCAATTCCAGCAATAAACGGGATTCCATAAATAAACTGGAGTGGCCAGTCCATAAAACTCCCCCCCACAGCCAAGAGGTGTTTTGGGGTCTCAGGAGGTGCGAGCAGGGAAGGATTTGAGCGGGGTGTGCTGAAAATTCCAGTTTTAATGGGTTTAAGCTGAACTAGGAGGTTTAGGTGGGACATTGGGGTGGAATTCCTGTCCTTAAAATTCCTGTTTCAATGGGTTTAAGCTGAACTAGGAGGTTTAGGTGGGATATTGGGGTGGAGTTCCTGTCCTTAAAATTCCAGTTTCAATGGGTTTAAGCTGAACTAAGGGAGGTTTAAGTGGGATGTTGGGGTGGAATTCCTGTCCGTGAGGGTTGGGAGAGGCTGGGATGGAATTCCCAGAAAATCCCCTGGAAGTGTCCCAGGAGCAGCCTGGGGTAGAGGAAGATGTGGCTGCCCAAGGAAGGGGTAGAACAAGGTGATTTTAATCCCACCCAAACCCGTCTGGAATTCTGTCGTGAAATATTCCTGCTATTCCTTCTTTCCCTTAAAGAAAAGGAACTTTTTGTCCCAGCAGAGTTCCTGGTGGGAAAAACATCCGTGGGTGTAGCTCGGTTTGGCCAAGAAAAAAATTCAAACACATTTTTTATCAGTGGAAATGTTTAAAAATCTTCTCCCGGGATTTAAACCACTGCAGAAAGGTTTGACTGCTGGGAAAATAAAAATTACAGGGAATATCGGACTTCTCCCAAGAATTCCAGGCTTGGAATTCCCGCCGAAAAGAGGCCGATCTCTGCTGAGTCAGCATCTCACCTTGGCTTTTCCTCACGTTCAGGAACTTCGGGATCTGGCAAATCCCAAATTCCAGCCCAATCCTTTTTCTCAACCTGGAAATGAAAATTTTAGTACAGAGGGAATATAAAAGTGGATCTTTATTTGAAGTTATGGTTAGATAAAGTCCACTCACACAGGGTCGATATTTTATTCGTTCAGTAAATTAGCATAATTGACCAAAAGAAATAAAATTAGAAGGACAAGAAATGATGAAATCTTCCTCCAGGTCAAGAGGTTCGTTTAGGAATTTGTTGTATGGAAAATCAGGGTGTGGAAAATTCCTGGGAAAACGATTTATCAATAAAATGAGTTACGGAATTGGAAATATCTGCATGAAAAATACAGAGAAGAGAGAAAAAAGAAACGGTGAAAACCGGGATGGTGTCACCGGCGTCCTGGTGAGGGTCACCAGAGTTTTGGGGAGAATTTTGGGGTTTGTCACCCAAGAGGGGTTTTGGGTTTTGAGGAGGATTTTGGGGGTTGCCACCCAAAAGGAGTTTTGGGTTTTGAGGAGGATTTTGGGGTCTGCCACCCAAGAGGGGTTTTGGGGAGGATTTTGGGGTTTGCCACCCAAAAGGGGTTTTGGGGAGGATTTTGGGGTTTGCCACCCAAAAGGAGTTTTGGGTTTTGAGGAGGATTTTGGGATGTGCCACCCAAAAGGGGTTTTGGGTTCTCGGGAGGATTTTGGGGTTTGCCACCCAAAAGGAGTTTTGGGTTTTGAGGAGGATTTTGGGGTTTGCCACCCAAAAGGGATTTTGGGTTTTGAGGAGGATTTTGGGGTCTGCCACCCAAAAGGGGTTTTGGGGAGGATTTTGGGGTTTGCCACCCAAAAGGAGTTTTGGGTTTTGGGGAGGATTTTGGGGTTTGCCACCCAAGAGGGGTTTTGGGGAGGATTTTGGGGCGCTGGGAGGGATTTTGGGGACTCGGCGAGAGGAGAATTTGGGAGTGATTACGGATGCTAAACGCGGAGCCAACCCTGCCAGCCGAGCCCTCAGATCTCGGAGCCATCAAATCCCGCCTGAGCTTCACTGCTCTGCATGAGGAGAGGAGAGGGAGAAAAATAAAACATAAAATGGGATAAAAGTGTGGAAATCGCTCCTGGAGCTCCTCACCTCTGTTCAACCTCGCTGCTTTCATGTGGCGCTGATTTGTTTTGATCGCTCCGAGCCGGGGTTTGCTCCAGCCCCGTTCCCAGGGAATTCGTGGGAATGAGGAGACGTTAATGTGCGGGGTGGCAGGGGCGGGGGATGGGGATCCCCGGGGGTGTGGGGTGCGGGATTTGGGGTGTGGGATGAGGGGTTTGGGATCTGGGATGCGGGATTTGGGATCCGGGGTGAAGGAGGCGCGATTTGGGGGTGCAGGATGCGGAATTTGAGATGTGGGGTTTGGGATCTGGGATGCGGGATTTGAGATTCAGGATGTGGGATTTGGGATGTGACATTTGGGATGAGGGATTTGGGATCTGGGATGCGGGATTTAGGATCTGGGATGCGGGATTTGGGATCCGGGATGAAGGAGGCGCGATTTGGGGGTGCAGGATGCGGAATTTGAGATGTGGGATTTGGGATCTGGGACACGGGATGTGGGATTTGGGATGCGTGATTTTGGGGTGTGGGGTCTGGGATGCAGGATTTGGGATTTGGGATCTGAGATGTGAGATTTGGGATTTGGGATTTGGGATGTGTGATTTGGGACGCAGGATTTTGGGGTGCAGGATGTGGGATTTGAGATGCAGGATTTGGGATCTGGGACACGGGATGGGTGATTTGGGATGCGTGATTTTGGGGTGTGGGATTTGGGATGTGACATTTGGAATGCAGGATTTGGGATGTGGGATTTGGAATGCGGGATGTGAGATTTGCGGTGCAGGATGCAGGATTTGGGATGCAGGATTTGGGATGCAGGATTTGGGATGCAGGATTTGGGATGCAGGATTTGGGATGCAGGATTTGGGATCTGGGATGGTGTTATGGAAATAAACGCGCCTAATTTGGAGCACGTTGGAATTATTTTCCCCAAGGACGCTACAACATTAAATAGGAATTAAATTCAGTTTTCGCTCAGTGTGTTATTTCTAACAGAAATGCATTTTTGCCCATTTTAGGGGTTTTTTTTCTCCCCCTTTCCTATTCTAAATAATTCCCTGGCTCCTTGGCTGTCAATACTCCCAAATGGAATGAAAAGCTGATTTCCATACACTTAAACCCGTCTCAAATGAGCCCATTAGGAGCCACCTTCATTCTGGGTTTATTTTGAGGAGAAAAAAACCAATTTGGGGCATCTCCCACTGCTGAAAAATCCCATTTTGTCCTCGCCCAGCTCCACCGTCCTTCTGTCCCAAAGTTGTTTTTTTTTTCCACTGCAGGTGCTTTCAATTTCTCCCCAGTTTGTCGGAATTATGCTGATGAGCATTCCTGCCAAAAAAAAAAAAAAAAAGGTCAGGAAAACTCAATTTTCCCTGGGAAAATTAATAAAATACACTCCTGGCTCATGCAACCTGTTCATTAAGCTGTGAAATGAAAGATAATTAAAATTAAAATCTGGGGGTTTCTCCTGGATTTCACCTTTCTGAAATTGCGGGGACGGAAATTTTTTGGGGCCAAACAGCCCCAATCTGGCACCGGGAGCATTTCCAGCCCCCAGGAAATCCCTGGGAGAGGAGTTGGTGCTTGATCGGACCAGACAGGAGAAATCCAGCTTTAAAAACGGGAAATTATCTTAATTTTTTTCGCTGAAATGTTGCCATTTTCCCCCGCGTTTTTCCCAGGATTTTAGGGCGAAGGTGTGACGGGAATTTTGGGTTTTCATTGGATTTTTGGGGGAGGAGTTTGGGCTGGGGAGGAGAGGACATCGAGGGGACCTTGCAGCCTTGAGGGCGGCACCTGAGAGAATCACCTGGGGATGTCACCTGGGGATGTCACATGATGTCACCCGAGGGTGTCACACGATGATGTCACCTGACAGCGTCACATGACGAGGTCACATGATGAGGTCACCTGGGAATGTCACCTGAGGATGTCACATGATGATGTCACCTGACAGCGTCACATGGTGAGGTCACATGATGAGGTCACATGATGAGGTCACCTGGGAATGTCACCTGAGGATGTCACACGATGATGTCACCTGACAGCGTCACATGATGAGGTCAAATGATGAGGTCACATGATGAGGTCACCTGGGGATGTCACCTGATGATGTCACATGATGGTGTCACCTGACAGTGTCACATGACGAGGTCACATGATGAGGTCACCTGAGGATTTCACCTGGGGGCGTCACCTGAGGGACAGATGCAGGGGCGCTTCCCACTGGAATTTCTCATTCCCAGGTTGTTTCTCCAGGTGGAATTCCCGGCCAATCCCGTGGCTGCTGCTCTTGGAGGAGACAGAAGGGAAAAGGATCCGTGGGATTTGCTTTTCCACGGGAGAGATGGAGTTTGGAAAAGGCGGATTCGGGGGAATAATGCTGGCGTCTGGTTTGGTTTTTATTTCCTTTCGCTCAAAGCTGTTGAGAGGCACCCAAAGCAGGGAGAGTGCAAAAAAAGGAATCCAAAACAAACAAAAAAAACCAAACAAAAGTTAATTTATTTATTACAAATAAAGCAGCCCGAAATTTTTGGGATTTTTGGGAAACTTGTGCCACTGAACATTCCCAGCATCCATCTCCACATTCCCACCAGAATGGGGATTTTGGCCTGGCCAGGGATGGGGGCTGAGCCACGGCTGCTGCTTCCCATCGAGGTCTCGAAACGCTCCATTAATTCTGATTTTAGCAGCCAACTCTTTGTTTGTTAGATTAAAACCAGCTGGTTATTGAAAGAAACATATTTATTGGGAATTTGCAGCCATGTGCCGGGTGGATATTTCCCACCTCGTTGTCAGGGCTCAGACACAAAGCTGTGTTTAATAATATTTTTTTTTTTTTCCCCCTTTTCAATTATCGCAAAGGGGGAAAGGGGATATAAAAATCATCCCATTAATTCCAAATTAAAAGAGCATTTGGAAAAAATCTCAATTCCCAGCGCTGGTGGTGCTGCGTTCCAGCTGGCTCTGGGGAAGATGTGCTGGGATTTTCTGCTGGAATTTTTGATCCAGGCCGGGCTGGCGCCCCCAGATCTTCAGCTCTGCCCTCTCCAAGCCCCCACCTGGCACCGCCCTCTCCTTCCCTCTTTTCCGACCGAAAATTCCAGGAATCTCAATGTTTATCAGAAAATGGGGATAATTGGGTCTTCCTGGAGCAGGCAGGGAGGGCCATGAATGATTTAGAGGGAGCTGGATGCTGATCAGAGGCTCCTCCTGCCTCTCCTCAGCTTTGCTGAAACATTTATCGCGGCTTCCTCCGGCGCCCGGCGCTGGGCCGGGCTTTGTTTGCAGAGAAAATCTGAATATCCACACAAATTCCGGGCTGGGGGAAGGAAAAACTTCCCATGGGCACCCCAGATCCAGAGCTTGGGGTGGTTTTGTCTCATCCTTGCATCCCCTGGGGCGGTTTTGGGTCAGGGCGAGACGTGGCCTTGTCACTTGTGTCATTGGGTGAGTTATTCACTTTTTTTTTGTGCCCTTGGACATATTATTCCCTTTTTTTGGTGCTCTTGGATGGCTTATCCCCTTTTTTGTGCCCTTGGATGAGTTGTTCCCTTCCTTAGATTCATTATTCCCTTTTTTAAGCCCTTGAATGGTTTATTCCCACTTTTTGTGCCCTCGGATGGGTTATTCCCTTTCTTAGATTGGTTATCCCTTTTTTTTGTGCCCTTAGATTGATTATTCTCTTTTTTTGTGCCCTTGGATTGGTTATTCCCATTTTTTTATGCCCTTGGATGGGTTATTCCCTTTCTTAGATTGGTTACTCCTTTTTTTTTGGTGCCCTTAGATTGGTTATTCCCTTTCTTTGTGCCCTTGGGTGGTTTATTCCCTTTTTCTGTGCCCTTGGGTGGTTTATTCCCTTTTTTCTGTACCCTTGGGTGGTTTATTCCCTTTTTTCTGCACCCTTGGGTGGTTTATTCCCTTTTTCTGTGCCCTTGGGTGTTTTATTCCCTTTATTTGTGCCCTTGGGTGGTTTATTCCCTTTTTCTGTGCCCTTGGGTGTTTTATTCCCTTTTTCTGTGCCCTTGGGTGTTTTATTCCCTTTATTTGTGCCCTTGGATGGTTTATTCCCTTTTTCTGTACCCTTGGATGGTTTATTCCCTTTTTTCTGTACCCTTGGGTGGTTTATTCCCTTTTTCTGTGCCCTTGGATGGTTTATTCCCTTTTTCTGTGCCCTTGCATGGTTTATTCCCTTTTTTCTGTACCCTTGTGTGGTTTATTCCCTTTTTCTGTGCTCTTGGATGGTTTATTCCCTTTTTCTGTGCCCTTGGGTGGTTTATTCCCTTTATTTGTGCCCTTGGGTGGTTTATTCCCTTTTTCTGTGCCCTTGGGTGGTTTATTCCCTTTTTCCGTGCCCTTGGATGGTTTATTCCCTTTTTCTGTGCCCTTGGGTGGTTTATTCCCTTTTTCTGTGCCCTTAGGTGGTTTATTCCCTTTTTTCTGTGCCCTTGGATGGTTTATTCCCTTTTTCTGTGCCCTTGCATGGTTTATTCCCTTTTTTCCGTGCCCTTGGACGACTCATTCCCTTTTTTCCGAACCTCAGCCGCCCATCCTGCTGCATGAGATCTTTGTTGCCCGAGCACAGAGCCCCTTTGAAAGGCGGCCCCGGTGCCCCGGGGAGGGGGTTTGTGTCTCGCTGTCCCCACTTTCGCTCAGTGGTGCCTTTTTTCCCGGGAATCCGAAGGTGTCTGAGCGGCTCTGCCCGGCCCCAGCGCCCGGGGCAAAGCCTGACCTTTGCTGCTCCCCTCCCCTCTCCAAGGAGGGGGGAAAAAAAGGGGGAATTTTGAGTGGAAAACAACTTGCGAGGAGCGATGGGAAGGACAAAAACGCTCTGAGGCTCCGGCAGGATCCCGGAGCGGGGAGGGGAAGGAGCAGCGGCATTCCGGGATCCTGGAAATCCCGTCCCCGGGGAGCCGCGCCAGCGTGGTGGCGCTGTGGTGGCATTGCGGTGGCATTGCGGTGACATTGCGGTGGCATTGCGGTGGCATTGAGGTGACATTGTGGTGGCATTGTGGTGGCATTGTGGTGGCATTGAGGTGACATTGCGGTGGCATTGAGGTGACATTGTGGTGGCATTGTGGTGGCATTGCAGTGGCATTGAGGTGACATTGTGGTGACATTGCGGTGGCATTGTGGTGGCATTGTAGTGGCATTGAGGTTCCGTGGTGGTGGCATTACAGTGATATTGTGGTGGCATTATGGTGACACTGTGGTGGCATTGTGGTGACATTGTGGTGGCATTGTGGCGACACTGTGATGGCATTGCAGTGGCATTGTGGTGACATTGTGGTGGCATTGTGGTGGCATTTTGGTGGCACCATGGTGGCATTGTGGTGACATTGAGGTGACACCGTGGTGGCATTGTGGTGGCACCGTGGTGGCTCTGTGGTGGCACTGTGGTGACATTCTGGTGACATTGTGGTGGCGTTGTGGTGACATTGCACTGCCATTGTTGTGACATGGTGGTGACACCTTGGTGACACTGTGGTGACACCGTGGTGACATTGTTGTGACACCGTGGGGACACCGTGGTGACACTGTGGTGACACTGTGGTGACACCGTGGCGACACCGTGGTGACATTGCAGTGGCACTGTGGTGGCATTGTGGTGACATTGTGGTGGCGTTGTGGTGACACCGTGGTGGCACCGTGGTGACATTTCAGTGGCACTGTGGTGACACCGTGGCGACACCGTGGTGACATTTCAGTGGCACTGTGGTGACATCGTGGTGGCATTGTGGTGACATTGTGGTGGCTCTGTGGTGGCATTGCAGTGGCGTTGTGGTGACATTGTGGTGACATTGCAGTGACATTGTGGTGACACCGTGGTGGCACCGTGGTGAAATTCTGGTGACATCGTGGTGACATTCTGGTGACATTGTGGTGGCGTTGTGGTGACATTGCACTGCCGTTTTTGTGACATGGTGGTGACACCGTGGCGACACCGTGGTGACACTGTGGTGACATTGCAGTGGCACCGTGGTGGCACCGTGGTGACATTTCAGTGGCACCGTGGTGACACCGTGGTGGCATTTCAGTGGCACCGTGGCGGCAGGTGCACGGAGCCCAGGCAGGGGCACCCACCCCGCTGGGTGGCAGCTCCAATCCGCGCCGCATCCCCGGATTTCGGGGAATGCAGGATCCCGGAACCGGCGCCCGGTAAATCCCCTGGAATGTTTGCTGGAGCCGTTCCTGCTCCCCGGCCGGATCATCCCCGAGGAGCAGGCACGGAAAGCAGCCCCTGGATCGGGATCAAGGCCGGGGCTGCGCTGCTGCTTCTCCCAAATCCCGGCCCTGCTCCTCCCTCCCTTCTCCCTCCCTGGGATTTTTCAGCCCCATTTCCAAAGGGAAACTCAGGCCCTGGCGCCAGATTTTAGGGGAAGGCGTTCCCAGCAGCGAGGGATGGATGGAAAGGGAGGGAAGGAGGGGAGAGGGAGGGGAGAGGGAGGGGAGAGGGAGGCGTGGAGGTGTCCCCAGCCCCCAGCCCGGTCCCTGCCCTTATCTCAGTTTTTATGGCACCATCTGCGGCGCTGCCTTTAGATAAGGGAGGCGGCAGCGAGGGCGTGCCAAGTTTAGAGCCTCGTTTTTCCTCCTTTCAGGCAAAGGATATAAAACCAAGAGCGAGCCGCCAATAAAAAGGAGAAAGTTGCATTTCTTGAAATAAAAAGCCCCAAGCTCTGCCACAGCGCCGGGGTAAGGAACCGCAAACCCCATTTTGGCAGCTCCGAAATCCTGGGATGTTTCTGCCGCTCCTGGTCCCTCCCCAGCTGGGGAATCACCCCAGGTGAGCTCCTGCCGTAAATTCGGGATAAAGGCTCAGATTCCAGGATGATCCCGGGAAATCAGGGCTGTCCCAGTGCCACCATCCCCGTCCCAGCTGGGGACATTCTCTTCCCCTTTTCCATCTGGTTTGCCAATAAAACAGACACAGAAATGTAAAAAAAAAAAAAAAAAAAAAAAAATATTTTTTGTTTTTTTTTTTTTTTTGTAATTCCAGCCTGTGGCTCAGGCTGATTTAACAGTCACAGGGACATTCCTTTGTTTACAAATCAATATTTCGCCGAGGAGCAGCAGGACCTGTAGTAAATATCCTCATAAATATCTTCATAAATATCCCCATAAATATCTTCATGAACACCTTCCCAGCCACCTGAACCCATCCACAGCTCCCCGTGGTGTGAATCCCATAAGGAGCCCCACACTGGCTGTGCCAGGGAGGATTTTTGGGATCTGCTGGCATCCAGGTGGCCTGGAAAAGGTTAAAAGGTTAAAATTATTTAAAACAGGCCCAGGGAAAGCACAGCCTTGTAGATAATTCCTGATTCTGAGCTTGGGAATTGCCCCTGCTCGTTATCCAGGCCAGAATCGAGTGGGTTTGGGAAATGGAGGGAATTTATTTGCACTTGCAATAGATAATCCAATACAGATAAATTTACAGCTGAACAGGAACTCAGGGGCTCCTGAGCAGGAGCACTTCCAGGAATCCCATTTAATTCTGGAATTTGCTGGGCCTGGCCTAGAGTGGCCCAGCCTGGGCACGGCTCCCTGCTCCTGCTGGGAATTCCTTTGGGATTTGGGTGGTTTTAACCCCTGGAAGTGTCCGAGGCCAGGCTGGACGGGGTTTGGAGCACCCTGGGTGGGATTTGTGGGATAATTCTGTGTTTGGGGTTAAACGGCTCAAAACTGATCCCAAATCTGCGTCCCTGCCCTGCCTGGGCTGTGGGACCTTTCCTTAGGGTGGGGAGGTCCCAAATGTCCCCCCTTGAGGTGGCAGCAGCCCCTCCTGGCACGGGGGAACCCCAAAACCCACCCGTGCTGAGCAAGCAGAGCCTAGAGAGGAAAAGAACAGCAAAAAAACACCCCCTGCACACGATTATTGCTAAACACGGGATTTTACGATCCGTCAGAAACGAAAAAAAAAATGAGAAAAAAAATAAAATAAAAATTAAAAAAAATTCCAACTCGGCAGACCAAGAGAGGAGGAGGCAAAGTGAGCAATCAGGGAATCATTCTCCGCGCAAATTGCCCTCGGGAAAGGAACGTGTCAGAGCAGACTGAGGGATGGTGTTATCCCAGGGGAGGCGGGGAGAGACGGAAACAAACCCAGACTGCGAAGCTGCTGGAAGCCGGGGAGACCCCGCGGGGTCCTGCCCTGCTCCCCCCGCCCCTCCTGGCCGTGCTTTATTAGCGATAAAACCCTAAACAGCACGGGGAGGGCGGGTAAATGACAAAGGGGAGGTTAATGAGGGGAGGACTAATTGCTGGAGAACCCCGGGGCTCCATAAAGCGCTGCCGGGCTGTGCCCGGGGCTGGGGTTAATTTGTCGCCGAGCTCCGAGGTGTGACAGCTCCCGGGCCCCCTCCCTGTGCCCCCATCCTGTCCCCAGCGTCCTCCAGGGCTCCGGCAAGGGCAGAAATTCCCTATAAATCATGGATGAACCAGCCAGCCCTGACATCGGCGCTCGCCCTTTCCCAGAGCTGCTTTTCCCCTTTCCCGGTGCCCGTGGAGGGGATTTGGGATGTGCTGGACAAATCCCACACGGAGGGGAGGATTTGGGATGTGCAGGGAATGATTTGGGATGTCCTGGACAAATCCCACACGGAGGGGAGGATTTGGGATGTGCAGGGAATGATTTGGGATGTGCTGGACAAATCCCACACGGAGAGGAGGATTTGGGATATGGAGGGGACGATTTGGGATGTGTCTGACAAATCCCACATGGAGGGGAGGATTTGGGATGTGCTGGACAAATCCCATGTGCAGGGGATGATTTGGGATGTGGAAGGGGTGATTTGGGATGTGTTGGACAAATCCCACAAGGAG
>JAOTQZ010000889.1:3783275-3794877 GCA_026546895.1 Pogonocichla stellata | reverse complement strand
TTCCATTCCATTCCACTCCATTCCATTCCACTCCATTCCATTCCACTCCATTCCATTCCATTCCATTCCATTCCATTCCATTTCAGACACCCCATCTCAGGGTGGAATTTGGCTCTATCTGCACCCAGATCCAATCCTGGAATGGTTTGGGTTGGAAGGACCTGAAATCCCATCTAGGATGGGATCCATTCCATTCCATTCCATTCCATTCCACTCCATTCCATTCCATTCCATTCCACTCCATTCCATTCCATTCCATTCCATTCCATTCCATTCCATTCCACTCCATTCCATTCCAGCCATCCCATCTCAGGGTGGGATTTTCCACCTCCCACAATCCCAGGCTTCTCCCAGCCCTTTCCAGCCTGGATTCGAACATCCCAGGGATGTGAAACCCCCAAAAACAGTGGAACTGGGCATTTTCCTGCATCCTCCTCTCGGGGTATCTCAGGCCCCATCCCCTCTTCCAAGCTGGAATTGCTTCCCAAGTGCCTGAACTAAGGCAACTCCCGGTCTGAACCCTTGCCCTGATTTATTTTGGGATCCATTTCTATTTTGCCATCCTGAACCCACAAATATCCTCCAAAACCCTCCCTCCCTTTCCCAGCCCCCTGGGAGATTTACAGCGCTATATCCCAAATCCATCAGGGGAATGGCCTCATCTTCCCTCCCCAGACGGCTCCAGGCCCGAGAGGTGGCCGGTAATAACCTAAAAACCCATTTTTGAAGGGTTTGTGTCCAGCTGCTGCCACCTCATCCCAATATTCCCCCCTCCCTCGGCTGCCCGCGGATGCCTGGGCAGCCTCGCCGCGTTTCCGAGCACTCAGTTATAATTTGGTGCTGGGACCATTGGGAAATTGCCGACAATTTGGATGAAAATGGTTGGAAAATTGCAGTGTTTAGGCCCATTTTGCGGGGCTGTGTGTGCAGAAATTGCAGAGGAAACATTGGAAGAGGCCAGGCTGGAAAGAGGCACCGGAATCCTGCGGGTGCTGGGATCCCCCAAAGGTGCTCTGGGTTTGTAAACAAACGTGTAAATCCAGGCAAAGAAATTGTCCCTGAGGGGAGCAGAGGACTGGGAAAAATTGGGAAAAGGGGTTGGGAGGGGGAGCCCTGGGAAGCTGCGTTTGATCCCACAGTATTCCCAAATAAAGCTCAGCTTGGGCTGTGCCCAACACTTGGAGCTGGTCCAGCATCTTTTTGGGAATAAAACATCCCAGGGGTTGTTTAGTGTTTGCTCACCGACAGTTTGTACGTTTCTCCCAACAATTTATCCCAAATTTTGCCTGTTGGGATTGTTGATGCACCTCCGGGAGAGCGAGAAAGTCTTGGGGTTTTTCCCACCCATTTTTAATGATTCCATGATTCCCTGAAAGGTCTTTTCCAACCCAAACAATTCCACGATCCTATAAAACATCTTTTCCAGCCCAAATATTTCCACGATCCTATGAAACGTCTTTTCCAACCCAAATATTTCTATGATTCTCTGAGAAGACTTTTCCAACCCAAACATTTCCATGATTTTATGAAAGGTCTTTTATCCCGACAATTCCATGGCTCTATTAAAGGTCTTTTATCCCAACAATTCCATGGCTCTATGAAAGGTCTTTTCTGCCCCCAAACAATTCTGTAATTTTGTGACATCAGTGCACGAAGAAACTGAAAGGGAAATCCAGATTTATCCAAAATTGCCCCTCACCTCCTCTCAAATCCCACTTTTCCCCCTTTCCCCAGATCCCTCTTTCCCTGTTCCCAAGCCCAGAAGTCCCACGATGTCCGTGGTAGTTTTTGTTCCACCCCAAAACCTTGGCAAAGCCCCGAGAAGTGGGGCAGGAATGTGGGGAAGAGACCCAAAACTAGGAGGAACTCTCCGGAATGCGCTGCTAATTAACGAGCAGACAAACAGCAGCCAGGCTCTCATTCGCATAAATCTGCATTGTCAGCCTGGGAGGTAAACAATGGCAGCAGGAGGTGGATTCGCTCCTCATTCAGTTGGAATTGCAGCCTCGGAAATCAAATTTGGATTTTTTTCCCGAGTTTCTCTTTCTGACCTCGGGTCCGTCCGCAATTGGCTACGAGGCCTCGGCTCAAAGGAGCCTTTCCCAGCTGTGTTCCCCGCCAAGGAGCACGTGGGGACTGAGAATTACCAAAATTCGGGATTTTAAAGGGTGGTGTAAACACAGGGATTCATTATAATCCTTAATTACAGCTAATTGGGAGTGTTGAGTGCTGTGGAGGCTGCGAGATGGAGCTGGTGGTGTCCACTGGATGTTCCGAGGGTAATTAAACACCCCAGAGTTAATTAATCACTTGGATTATGGGAATAATGGGACACTGGGAATATAATGGGCGTGATCCAGCGGGGATGATCCAGGACCATCCTGGGGAGGGGGGGAAATAGGGATTTCAGTGCCCGGGGGGGGTTTGGAGGGAACACCCCATCCCTGGAGGTGTTCAAGGAATTCCTGGAGCTGGAACTCGGAGCTCTGAGCTGGGGACAAGGTGGGGCTCGGTGACCTTGGAGGGTTTTTCCAACCTCAGGAATTCTTCTGGGATCCCTGAGTTCTTTTTGTCTCGGCCGTGCCCTGCAGAGGAACATCCCTGTGTGGAGCTTTCCACGACGGACACGGTGCCCACTGTCCACTTGTGGTCAGCAGGGTCGGGGAGGGCGGCGGGAGAACGATGGATCAGCGCCAGCATTCCCACAAAATGTTTTATGGGATCAATTCCCCGAGCCCAGGCAGAGCTGGCTCAGGGTTTGCATTTTCAGGAGACACAGGGGGTTGTAAATCAGCCCCAAATCCTCACGTCCGGCCTCCGGCCACCCGCTGACCTTTCCCTGCGCCCGGTGAAGGTTTGGAGCGCGACGCGTAAAATCGCCGAATGGGAAGGTTTCCGCTGAGTCGGAAGGAAAAGGGGCAGCAGCTCCCTGGAAGGTTTCCAGCCCTGTGGAATGCTGCACTCCCACCCTCGGGGGCGCTCCTGGATCCTGGCTTGGCCCCGGCCGCGGAGGAGCTTCCAGGAACGAGGGGTCAGAGGAACCAGCCGGCTCCAGACGAGCGCTCCGAGGTCTCTGCCCAGTCAGGATTTTCCAGGAGCTCTTTTCCAGCTTCACGGTCATTATTTAGATTTTCCAGTGCTGGTTTTTGTATGTTTTTGCAGACTCCAGGCTTTTTTAAACTTTTTTTTTTTTTTTTTCCACCTCCCCCAAGAACTTCACCATTACCGTGGATATTTTTTCCCTTAATACTGCAAGGATTATGCAGAAATAATTCTCCTTTTGTGCTTCCTCCCTGCCTGGACGCTGACCTGCCCAGGCTTGGTGCTGAGCTCAGCTGGCCTCAGCTTGGGCTCTTTTCTAGGCCAGGAAAAGGGAATTATTCCCACCTGGATTATTCCCCGCACCAGGAGGCAGCTGGGGGTGGGAAATGAGGAAATTATTTGCCCCAGGATCCACATCCAACATCCCCTGGCAGAGTCGGGACCTGCCTGGATGCAGGGATTCGTTCCAGGCTGGGAGCCCCAGAGCTCGGCAGCGTGGCAGAGATTGAATTTCTGTGTGTTCTCAGGGATTTCGTGGCAATTCTGGGCTAAATGGACCCAAACAAAGCCAAGCTGTGAGAAAGTTCTGGAAGGACCAGAGGGAATTCGCCTCTGCGGGATGAGCTGGTGGCCTCACCCCCTGGGAAATCTGTTGCCATGGGAATTGAGGGAATCTCCGGTGAGTTCGCATCTCAAAGGGTTAACGGGGAGAGCGATTAAAAGCCGTGAATCACATCTTCCTCGAAACCCTTGAAGGACTTCCAGAGGGAAGGAGGGAAGCGCTGGATGGGCTCTGATCCCCCTCCCTCCCCCGGCGAGGATTTGTGATGTGCGGGAGGCAGATGAGAGGATTCCTGCTCGGCAAAGAGCAGGGGCTGGAGATTAAATCAACCTGCTCGGCCCCGCTCCCAGCGCTCCGGAGACGCTGAAATATTTATTTAAAGGAGGAGGAGAAAGGGGGGGAACGGCAAGAGGGGGATACATGGAATTAAAATGTTCATTAGCTTACAGTGCATAATTAATGGGGGCCTTGTTGCGGCTGGATAAAGGATTCCCTGCTTTTCCCCCCTTTTCTGCCAGCTCTGGAAATGGCTGGGGAGGGCATGAAGAGCTGGGAGTCAGGAGCATCTATCCCTAAATCCATCAAATTCTGGCTTTTCCAGGATTTTCCCGGATTGTTTCACCCCGTGCCGCTGGAGGAGGAATTGTTGAGCTGTGAGGTTTGAGATGCTCCAGGCTTTTTTTGGGTTTTTTTGGAGCAGAGGGAATGTTGGGAGGTCACTGATCTCCCAGCTGCCCATTGGATCCAAATTCCCAGTTTGGTAATTCCTCAGTTTGCCCTGGAATAAAAACGCTCCCTGAGCAAATCCCATAGGTGGGATCCATATTCCCATTTTTCCCTCACAATTCCTCATCCTTGCCCCGGAACAAAAGCAAATTCCCACATCCCTGGCCTCAGCCTTGGAGTTTGTCTCCCCTGCAATTTTTTCCCGGAGCAACCAGGCTGGAAAAATATCTTACATGGAAATCTGTATGGAATGGGAGAATGGAAAACGTTGAGTGGGAGGATTCTGGGGGGAAATAAAGGGGTTTATTCTCGGTGCCAGTTAATGAAATTAGAAAAAGGAAACAAGCTGGGCTGGTATTGTACAGGGAAAGATAAAACATGTTGGGGAAAAGAAAAAAAAAAACAAAGCCCACAATGCTGCAGCTCCTTGGAAATGTCAAAATATTGCATTTCCCGGGATGATAAAGATGGAAGAAATAGCTGGGTTTTAGTTTCAAGTGCCACATCATCACATCATCGCTCTTCCCCTCTATAATTTTTATTAAAAAAACGGGAATGTGCCAGGGAGTCGTTCAGAGCGTTGTGGCTCTGGCAGAGGGAATGGAAGGTTTGTCCTGGGAAAGGACGTGGGAGGGAAGGCTGCGAGTGCCACCCCGAGGGGACAGTGCCACCCCGAGGGGACAATGCCACCGCTGCCAGCCTGAGCCCAACGGGGCCTCCGTGGGGTTTGGGGGGCATATCCATGGGTTTTCCCGGTGTATATCCATTTTCCAGGGTGTATCCATAGGTTTTTCCAGTTTATAACCATTTTCCAGTGTATATCCATTTATTTTTCCAGTGTATATCCATTTTTCTAGTGTGTATCCATGGGTTTTTCCAGAGTATATCCATTTATTTTTCCACTGTATATCCATTTTTTCTAGTGTGTATCCATGGGTTTTTCCAGAGTATATCCGTTTATTTTTCCACTGTATATCCATTTTTTCTAGTGTGTATCCATGGGTTTTTCCAGAGTATATCCATTTATTTTTCCACTGTATATCCATTTTTCTAGTGTGTATCCATGGGTTTTTCCAGAGTATATCCACTTATTTTTGCACTGTATATCCACTTTTTGACTGTGTATAAATGGGTTTTCCCACTGTGCATCCATTTTTCAGTGTGTATCCATGTATTTTTCCAGTCCATATCCATTTTTCCAGCATTTATCCAGTGTGCTTTCCCAGTGTTTATCCACTTTTCCAGTGCGTGTCCATGTGTTTTTCCACTGTATATCCATTTTTCTACTGTGTTACAGCTGGAGAAGGGGCAGCAGGAATATCAAAATTATTTTATTATTTCCTGTTTATCTCAGGAATTTTGGGATTTATTGGTTGCTACGAGAAGAATTTTCTCTCTGTTCCCCACAGATCCATCCTGAGCTTCCATCTGGGACAAACTCTGGAGTTCCTTGGACCCAGCTGACCCCAGGGACATCCTCACTCCCATCCCAAAACCCCTCGGGATGAAATGATCCTGCTGATTTCTCCAAGGGCTGAACTCCCAGGGCTTCCTAAAGCAGGAAAAGCCAAAATAAACCTCCCCCCAGCTCAAAAATTCCGGAATTTTTTACCCCTGCTTCCCTCTAATGATGCTCCTCTCCTGATCCCGGGGTGGTGGAGCAGCTCCAAGCCCTGGATCCCGGGAATATCAAATATTCAGGAGCAGCTAATGAAGGGAGAAGGGAAAGGAAGCTTTTCCCAACGGACTTGGACAGAAAATAAAAATCCCAGAGGGAAAAATAAAATAAAATAAAAATAAAAATCCCAGGAAGGAGAGAAGCTGGGAAAAAGGAGGGAAGAGACCTCTGGAACTCCTTCCAGTCCTCCCTGGCTCCCAGAAAATCCCAGGGAATGCTGGATGGGTTTTTGAGGTGAATTGAGTGCCCAGAGGAGACCTTTGCCTTCACTGAGCCCTGCTCGTGATCTCTGCCTTTGGAACAAAGGAATTATTCCAGAGGTGAGGTTAATTATCCCTCAGTGCTGTTAATTCAGTGTTTGGGAAGGCAGGAAGCGGCTCCAGGGCTCTGGAATTACGCGGAGCGTGGTCACTGCACTGGTGAGTAAAAACCAATTAAAGTTCCTGATCCCCAATTAAAGTTCCTGATCCCCAATTAAAGTTCCCGATCCCACCGATCCATACCCGGCCTGCTGCCTCCCACCATATTCTTTTTTGTGGAATTCCGAGCTGTTAAAAGCACTAATTCCTCTCTTTTGAGGGCTGTAGAGGAGCTGAGGTGGGACGAACCCTCCCTGACCCCTCTGACACCAGCACAGCTCAAAATTTGGGGTTTTATGAGGTTTCCCCATCTCACCCAGTGGCCGCAACAGGAGCCAGCCCTGAACAGGCCTGAAATTAAAAATAAACCAGCAAGAATCAAAAATAAACCACGAGGAATTAAAAATACGTCTGCAACCTGCAAAATCGACCAGGTGAGGAAGGGCAGGGCCGGGCAGGGAGCGTTCCAGGGATGCAGAGCCTGAGGAAGCACAGGGAGCTCTCCTGCCCGTGAATTTTTCATCAAAGGTGGCAGAGGCGCTGTCCCGGGGTTTTATCTTCGTCTTTTATCTCTGCTGGAAGGCCTGGAGCTGAAAGGCCTGGAGCTGGAAGGATTCCTCAGCCTGGCCTGGATGATTTATACATCTGGAGAAAGGTGGGAAGAGCGGGGAAGGATGCTGCTGGTTGGGAACGTTCCGGATCTCATCCGTGTTCTCCGCTCCTCATCCTCCCTCTCAGAACCATTCCCGCCCTTTTGCTCTGGTTTGGAATCCCAGGCAGTGCCAGGGAACGGAATGTGGGCAATCAGGGCTTCATAGCCCACAAAAACATCCCCGTTCTTATTCCGGGCTGGGAGCATTTCTCATTTGAGACATTCCAAAGTTTGCTGTGGAATTATTTCCGTGGGTGCTTCCTGCAAGGACCATTCCCACCTCGGAGAGAAAATCCGAGGATACCTAAAGGAGCCCTGAGGCCCCTGGTGGCCTCCTGAGCACCCCTTGCTCGGGTCTTGGATTCCCAGCGGGAATCCTTGGAAAACACTCAGCTCCCAAACCCTCCTAAATACTCCCAACCATTCCCATTTATTCCTCAAAAAAAAAGTTTTCCCCCCAAAATCCCGGCCCACAGGTATCTCCTGCTCATGCTTTGCACTCCCAATGGGAATCCTTGGAAAATGTGAGGCTGGAGAAGAGGAACACTCCACTCCCAATGCTTCCTCGAACATCCCAACCCTTCCCACTTATTCCCCCAAAATGTCCCTTTTACCCCCAAAATCCGAAGCTCTCACCATCCCCTTCTCAGGCCTTGGATTCCCAGTGGGAATCCATGGAAACCCCAAGGCTGGAGCACAGAGGGACGCTCAGCTCCCAAACCCTCCTCGTTACCCACAACCATTTCCATTTATTCCTCAAAAAAAAAAACCATTTCCCCCCCAAAATCCCAGCCCATGAGTATTTCTTGTTCACGCCTCGCATTCCCAATAGGAATCCTTGGAAATCCCAAGGCTGGAGCGCAGAGGGACACTCAGCTCCCAAACCCTCCTAACCACCCCCAACCCTTCCCATTGATCCCCCCCCAAAAAAACCCTTTTCCCCAAAAAATCCTGAGCTGCTGGAGGCCTTTCGAGCTCCCTCCTCTCTGCCCTTCCAGCCAAGTGGGACCAGGAAGAGCCTTCCCGGGTTTGTTTTCCCCTTTAAAAGCAGGAATATCGTTCCCGAGGGGGCGGACGCGGCGCGGGGAGGCAGCGGAACACAAAGGCTGTCACTCGGCCGCAGCAGAATGGGGCCAGCAGCTGAATTTCCCGAGCAACAAAGCTCCCGTTTTCATGCAAATATCCCCGAGAAATGAAATCCCGGCCAAGAGAAAGGCAGATAATGTGTTACATAAGCAGAATTATCTCGGCGCAGACAGATTCTTCCAAGGGTTTGGGGTTTATCCGTGTCTTTTTTTTTTTTCTATTTATTTTGGAGCCCTCGGCGCCTCGGCTGGGGCCGGAGAGGGGATGGCAGAGCAGGAGTTTTATCACCCACAAGTCCCCTCTGGATTGAGAGGAGAACGCGGATAAAAGCCGGGGGAGGATTCGGCTCCCCGAGAGCGCGGCCGCGCTTCCCGCCGGATCCCGGCAAACACCCGTTAATGAGGCCTCGAAGGAAATCCCCGCCCGGCGCTTTGGAGATGAAGGACCCGATCCAACGGGTGGGAAAACGGGATTGGGATGTGCCGGGAGCTGACCCCGGCCCCTCTCCCATCCCTGCAGGGCCGGACAGGAACAGCAGGAATTTTTACCGGATGTTTTCAGGATGCTCCGACACCGCTGCCCCTGTGGGACGATTTCCATGGAGATGGATCCATCCCAGCAGCTCCCAGCTCCTTCTCCCTCCGGTTCCCATTTTCCACAAGGCTTTTTTTGCATTTTTTTTTGAGTTTTGCAGCAAAACCGGCCCCGTCTGTGGGTACCACAAATCTGAAACTCAGCGGGATTTACCGTGGAGGGAGTGGAGGGAATATCCGGAAAACCAGGAAGGCTCGGTGGATGAAGAGGCAAATCATGGAAAATGAGGGAGCACCAGCGCTGGGAGGCCTCATTTAATTAAATAAATCACGGAATTGTGGAATGATTTGGGTTGGAGGGACCTTAAATCCCATCCATTCCATAGGATCCCATCCATTCCACTATCCCAGGTCATTCCAAGCCCCATCCAGCCCGGAATGTTGGCATACCCACATCCGTAGTTGTCTGTATATATTTATATGGGCACAGAATTAATTAAGCCCTGGATGAATCCAAGCTAACAGAATTCCCACTGCTTCCCAAATCCCCGATTATCAACCCTGAGTTTCACTCCTCTGGATGCTCCAGGGAATGCTCAGCTCCTTAATTCCCACTTCCACAATTTCCATTCCCAGCACATCTCATGGAGATGATTTCCCTGGCAAGCCACGCTGTGTTTGACCTCCAGAATTCCCAAATCCCTCTCAAAACAGAATTTTCAACCCAAGTATGGCAAAAATTGTTGTTGTGGCCTTGCAGGGGCTTGGGATCACTCTTGTGCCCCTCCTGGCTCTTCCTGTGCTCATGGAACTCATTCCCACCCAGGGAGGGCTGGAATTTTAACAAATCCCACCAGATTTGGGATTTAAAGCCGATTCCTGGTGCCTGGTGACCCCATGGATCCCTGCACTGGGTACAACAACCCTCGACATCCAGGGAAAACATCCCTGGAAAAGGATTCAGGGTCATCCCCAGCCTCTTCCCCTCATTCCCACCGGGAATCACACCCCGTTGGCCCCAGGAGAAGCCGCATTCCCGCAGTGGGGGTGTCACCGTGCAAACCCCCAAATTTTGATTCCAAAGAAGGGCCGGCGAAAAAAATCCGAAATTTCGCCGCGTTCTCGCCTCAAAGCCACTCTGGGCTGGAAAATAGGCCAATTTCCACCTTATCTGCTGCCTCCAGCTGGGATGTGAAAAGCTCCGAGGAAAAAAAAGCCCATCTCGGCTTTATCTCCCCTCCGCAAAGTTTAATTATCCGCGGCTGTTCCGCCGCATTGTGGCCGTGCCCGCGTGGGGACGGCGGCGCTGACAGGGGCTGGGACAGCTGCAGATGCCACCACCCAGGTGGCAACACCTGGGATTTTAGAGCTGGGGTGGGTCAGGAGGGAATATTCTGCTTTTTTCCTCGCTTCTTTTTTTTTTTTTTTTTTTTTTTTTTTTTTTTTTTTTTTTATCGTCTCTCCCGTCTGTGCTGAAGAGCCGGAATTTCTCAGCTCGCGCTCGTTCCGTGCCCACGTGCGCGGGACCTGTGTGGGATCCGCGAGCAGCCGCGGTGTCCATCAATTATTTATAGCAGGAACGGCTTCATTTTGCTCCTCGTTTATTCCCCATTAGCTCCACGGTAAATACAGGGGGGAAAAAAAAAGGGGATGGAGGCACCGAGGAACTCCAGGAATAAATCCGCTAAGGAGGGGGCAAATGTTAGGGAATGTGGAAGGGCTGGGAGTTGCAGGGAATAAAAAGCTTTAATCTGAAGAGGGTTTAAATACCCTTCGAAATGTCAGCTGGTTAATAGCTTGTCCTGAGTCCCGGCGTGCTGGGAAATGGAAATGATGGAGAGATCCCGCTCCCATTCGCATCAGGAGCTTCCCCATTTCCATCTCCTCTCCCTGATCTCTCCGACTGCGTTTAATTCATCAATTTCTGTTTGGGTGCGGGGATTTTTTTTTAACTTCCTGCTCCATCTTCCCCCACTTCCTCTCATTTCCCTCTGGGATTCAGCCAGAAATTAAATTCTTGCCTTGGGAAGATCTGGGAAGCAATAGGGGCTGATGGGTTTTTATTTTAACATCCCCCCCTCCTGCTTTGAGGACTTGTGATGTTGCATTAATGGAATATTTAATGCAAAAAGAGCGGGGGAAAGGAGGAATTCTGCTCATGGATTTCCATTCCAAACCCCTCAGCCCAAAGGGCCCTTCTAGAAAAACGAGGGCAGTGCTGGAGCCTGGGAGAGCTGTTTGGACCTCCCAAGGTGAGGGGGAAAGGGCCAGAAATTCCATTAAAAAATGGCAAGGAAAAGCCAAGCTGATGCCCTGGGCCAGGAGAGGGTGTTTGGGTGGATGTGACATGTGCAGGATTTACCCCACTGAGCGGGAATTTGGGATTCCCAGCCCTTGGGATCTGGCTGGGTTGGTTTATTTCCCTTTTTTTCCACGGTTTATTTCCCTTTTTTCTATGGTTTATTTCCTTTTTTCCCCTCTGCAGGCTGGATTTCCCTCCCTGCCTCCGAGGCCTTTCTTTGTTTGTGTTTATTTATCAAGGACGCCGCGGTTTAGGGAAGAAAAAAGAAAATAATCCAAAATCCACAGAAGTTGAAAGGCGGAGAGATCAAGATCCGTCATTTTAGCAGAAAACCAACAGTGACTGCAGCGATTCCCGGGAGGATCGGAGCTGTCACCGCTGTCACTTCCTGCTAAACAGCCCTCCAAGAGCATTTACATGGAAAACACGTTTACATGGAAAAGCCATCGCCTCTCCAGGCAGGGGAATCCTGCTGGAAAACGGAATTCCAGAATGGAATGGGCTGGGAGGGATCTTCAAAACGTCTCAGCTGATCTCACCCCCGCCGTGGGCACCTTCCACCCTCCCAGGTTATCCCAGCCTGGCCTTGGGCGCTGCCAGGGATCCAGGGGCAGCCACAGCTCCTCTGGGAATTCCATCCCGGCCCCCCCCCCCCCCCCCCC
>JAOTQZ010000889.1:3771779-3783170 GCA_026546895.1 Pogonocichla stellata | reverse complement strand
GATTTATGGGCTCAGGCATCCTCTGTCTGCATTTTTGTAAGCATATGCATGCCAGGTGAACATTCCCAGTTTTCCCAGCTCCAGAGCAGAGCTGCTCCATCTCTCTGATCCCTCCATCCAACATCTCCACCTTGGGATCCTCCAGCTGGAGCCGCACAATCCAAAATTAATTTTGCACATTTTCCAACAGAATAGGATTCGTTCCTTCCAGCCTTTCCCAGGGGTGAGAGCTGCAGGAACTGAGGCTGAGCTCCTTCTCCCACCCCGGCCAGCCCCAGCCAGGGTTTGGGATCCTCTGGGAAGGGCCAATTCTCCTTTCCCTGCTCCCACAAACCGCCAATGTGGCTCTGACCATCCATGACACGCCCTGCTCCCAGCCCCCGAGGCAGAACCTTCGCCTTCAGAAAAGGGCTTTGGATCCTTGTCCAGGGAACCAGGAGATGAGAAACGGGAGGGATGGAAATCCCGTCATTAACAACCACGACATCGGATTTTCCAAAGCAACGCTCATCCCTGCTCCCAACAATCCCGACGCTCTCGGCAGCTCCAGACCACGCTGGGTTTTAATCTCCCTGAAATCCATTTCCAACCATTCTTTGGGATTCTCTCCCAGGCCCTCTGGCTCTGGTTTGGGATGTTTGAGCTCCTCAGAGTAAGGCTCCGGGGCTTTTGTCAAATTAAATAGTAGCTTTATAGGATTAAATCTATTTTCTATAAATATGGGGTGGGGAAAGCTCATCTGAAATTCTTGGAGGGAAAACTCTGCCAGGTGAGGGAATTTGGAGCACCTGGAGCAGTTTTGGTGGATTTTAAAGCAAAAGGAGCAGTGCCCGGTCTGGATGTCTGGAAAATGAAACCAACCAAGCTGCGGTTGAAATAAAACCTGACCTGGTCATTAATCCTGGGATCCATTTCCAAAGGTCAGGTGCTGATTTAAAAACTGCCTCACTCCCTCCCCGGGCAGTTGGAAATTCCTGGGGGAATTTCCATGGCCATCATTAGGTAAAATGTCAGGTTCAGAGTGGGAAACGGCAACTTCTGGCCTTAAAAATGACAAATTTGGGCAATTTCAACCAATTCTGCTCTGAAACCCGACCTGTTCCAACTCCAGGCTCTGCAGCTCTTTGTCCCTGCCAATCCCATGGAGGGGAGGGATGGGAAAAGTGGAAAATTGGGCAACTTCTGTCAGTGACAGAGCGGGAACAGAACATCCCACAAACCCTGATCTTCCCTGGGCTGAGCCCCAGGACTCAAGGAGGGGGCTCAGCTCCTCCCTGGCAAGGCTGGGATTAAAATCCAGCTTTTCACTGCACAGTTTAGGCAGCGTTTTGTTGCTCCAGGTATTGGGTGCTCCCAGATTTTTTACTGGAAAAACTAAATAATGAAGTGTTGATTTGGGCATCTTGGACCCAATTAGGGATAAAACCAGCTCCTTGCACGTGAAATCTTCTCTCAAACAATCCAAAACCCTAATTTTCCCCAGGAAATAATTTAGGAATGGTTTAGAAGGATAAATCAGGCACTAATTCCACCAGGGAGGGAGGCTCAGGCACATCCTGCAGCCAGGGAGGGATTTGGGATTAAAACTGAGATTCCAGCCCCACCCCGTCCCTTCCCGGCGATCCAGGGAGAAGTTTAAATCTTGCCGAGGAATCCTGTGCCTTTCCAGAGCACACGAATTATCCCAAATGGCTCTGGAGGAGTCGGGCTGGCGGATGTTGGAGCTCATTTCTGCGGCGCTGCAGGGGGGACGTGTGGGAAGCTGCTCCTCGGTGGAACTGGGAAAAATCCCTGGGAATGTGGACAGGTCAGAGGCTCTGAGTGGGTAAATCAGCAAAATTCCAGGGCCAAATCCTGACCCAGAAAAACACGAGGAGATTTGGTGCAGAGGGCTGCTTGGGTTTGTACCGACCTTGGAAAAGACCCAGGGTGAGCCATGGGATCACGGAATGATTTTGGGTGGGAAGGATCTTCAAATTCATCTCATTCTGCGCCCTGCGGTGGATGGGGGCATCTCCCACGGTCCCAGGCTGCTCCAAGCCCTTCCTTGGTTAAATCCAACGTGAAAACCATCCCAAGAAATTTCCTGGATCTGTGGAGGATGTGTAACTTCATCCCACCTGCGGCATTTTCATCCCAAGTTTTCTTCAAGCTAGAATCCCACTGTGAAATCCCAAAATCCCGAAAGTTCATCCTGTCCCACCCCATTCCTTGGACAGGGGCATCTCCCACCATCCCAGGCTGCTCCAAGCCATTCTTTGGTTAAATCCAACGTGAAAACCATCCCAAGAAATTTCCTGGATCTGTGGAGGATGTGCAACTTCATCCCAACAAAAGCACACACGGAAAAGCTGAAATCTGCTGGATGAGGTTCTCTGTCCCGCTGGAATCAATAATTCCCTGTTTTCCTCCCGTTTTTTGGCACACCAGGACGTTCCCACTCCACGTTTGGCACCAGATTTCCTTCCTCCTGGAGTAAAGCCCATCTTTCCCATGGATTTAATCACGGAAACTCTTCCCTGATCAACGCTGCGGGTCCTCGGGGAAGGAGGGAGTGAAAAAGAGAAGGAAAACAAGCAGGAATTGGAGGCGAGCTCTTTCCAGCAGCCAAACAAATAAAGGATGATGGATAACGAAAGGGAGGAGAGGGAATTGGGCTCTTCCCTTCTCCAGCAGCTCCACCAAATCCCGTCCCTCTGTTCCCTGGTAATTCCCAGCCCCTGGCAGGGGGTTTCCCGATATTAATTAACTTTATTTATCGCTGCTGGCAGAGTGACTCCGGCAGTAAATCAAGCAATTAAAGCCTCGGGATTGCCCTGGGAAGGGAGGGATCCAGGTGCCAGGAAGGATTTGCTTTCTGCTTCATGTTTTATTCAAGGACTCTCCGCTGCTTCTGTCCAGAGTGGAGGAGTTCGGCAGCGGAAAAATGCCAAGGAAAAGTCGAAAGGGCTCCCCAAAATCTCCCTCTGCCTTGGCCGAAGAAAAGGGTACGTGGCACCAGGGCAAGGCTTGGAGAGGATAAAGCTTCTTGGTTTGTCCTGCTGGCTAAGTTAAAAGCTGAAAAAGTCCTAAAAAATATTTTAAAATTAAATTAATTTTGTATAATTCATGAGTTATCAAATTTACTAATTATGAAGTGTATTTTTGCCAAAATTTATTCTTTAGAAACAATTTTTTTTTCCGCTTCAAAGCTCTAAAATGGAAGTTGAATTTTTTTAAATGAGATGGAAAAAGTGGCTACAAACGGAAAAAGGAGCTACAAATGGTTAAAATCCCTCCTTTCCGTGCTTGGCCCCAGTTGTTCTTTCCCAAAAATGCGGAATCACCGAGGCTGGAGGAGACCCCCAGGATCTTGGATCTCTCCAGATCATGGAATCCAGCAGAGTTGTTCCTTTCTGGGGTGACAGGGACGCCCTGGGGGCTGCGGGAGGATCTGGAGCTCCCCTGGGGAGGCTTCGGCTGCTCCGAGGGATTTGTTGGCAGCGGGTCCGGATTTAATTGAATGTGGTGAGAAGAAAACACCAGGGAAAAAAAAAAAAAAAAAAAAACGAGGGGAAAAGCCCGAGTGGGATCCGAGGGAGACTCTTGGCTCCTCGCAGCGCTCACACTTCGCTGCTAATTGCAGGGAAAAAGCAGCAATCCCTGGGGGAAGTGGCGAGGGAGCGACTCCAAACCCTCAGCGAGAGTGGGAAACGTTCCCTGCTTTCAGGATTGCTCTTTTTCTGAATTTTAACTTTGTTTTTTTTTTTCCATTTTAACTTCTCTCTTTTTTTTGTTGGGTTTTTTTTTTTCATCCCTGATTCCTGCTGCCTGGAAACTCCGTCACATTTTGCTTGGAGCGTGTCCGGGATGAGGAGATGCTGGAAAAAAAAGGGGATCGGTCAGGACCTGGCAGGAGGGTCAAGGCTCAGCTCCCAAGGGTCAGGGACAGGACAAGGGGACACGAACATCCCAAACAAATTCCAGCCCCCTGAGCCATCCAGGCTCTCTCCCTGTGCTCCCAAGGCTCTTCCAACCCCACCAGGAGCTTGGAAAAGCAGCGTTTCCAAAGACGTTTCCGTGGGAAGGTCTTAACCTAAAAACCCCAAAAATACGAAAAAAAAGGGGGAACAAAAACCTGGTGTGAAAATGAAAGATGTTGTGGGAAGAGGTAAAATCTCTGTGCCCAGAATTCCCAGAGGGTGGTGACGCCCCGGGAAGTGACTTTTCCGAAATGTGCTTTTAGCTCGTTAAAAAATCAATAATTGGGCAACCCTGGGGTGATAATTGCCCCCATTTATTTCTGTGCTTTGGGAAGGGTGGATGGGGTCGTTTTTGTCTCCATGGGTAATTCCCAGATTTTGGGGCAGGGAAGGGAACTGCTCCAGCAGGGAATAGGGAAGAGCATCCCAAAGGTTTGAGCATCCCAAAGATTCTGCAGGCAGGAGCAGGCACAGAGGAGAATCTAGGATCCTCCTGCTCCCTGGATCTGATCCAGACAGCTCCAAAATCGAGGAATAGACGTGAATTTTGTAAAGCCTAGCTCGGCCCAGCTGCTGAAACCCAAACCAGGAGATTTTAGCTGGAAACCAGGAAGATCCATGTCAGGCCGAGCTTTTTATTCTGATTTATTTGCTGCTGGAATTCCTGACGAATCCGAGCCTGCCCAGCAATTAAATTACATTTAATTGGATTAGATCAGAGATGAGGGGAGCTTCCCTCTCCCTCCACAGTGCCAGGGAAAGAAAAATGAAGCATTTCAAGGAAAAAAAAATACGACTTGGGCTTGAAAAAGGGGGAAAAGCCAGGCCAATTCATCCGGATGAAGAAAGGGAAATGTAATGAAATCCCATCGAGCAGGAAGCCTGGAGAGAGAATCTGAAGTTGGGGGTTTCATCGAGGCCATAATTGCCCCGTGTTTATTGATTTTCCAGAGATAACAAAACAAATGTTTGTGCAGATTGGGCTCCGTTTATTCCATTTATTTCCCCGCGGAGTTGCTGTTTCTCTCTTTGAAAAAACAAAAACAAAAAAACACAAAAATAAAAACAAAAACCAAAAATGCTCTTAAATTCATTGTTGTTTTTCCGAGCTGGTTATTAAATTATTGCTGGATCCCACCGGCTCCATCTCCCTGCAAATTGCTTTGTTTGGAAGGAGCTTCCACTTTGCAGCCATTTATGAAGCAGCTTTTTATTTTTCTCCCCACTTAATTGTTGGCGTTAAAGGAGCAGGGTCTGGCTCTGCCTGGTGGAATTCCAGAATCCTGGAATGGTTTGGGCTGGAGAGATTTAAATCCCATCCACTTCCAGCCCCGACACCTTCCACGAGACTGGATGATCCAACCTGGCCTTGGGCACCTCGAGAGACCCAGGGGCAGCTGCAGCTTCGCTGGGAATTCCTTCCCATCCCCTCATCACCCTCCAAGCCAGAAACTCCTTCCCCAAATCCCCTTTTCCTGTTTAAATCCATTCCCTGTGTCCTGTCCCTCCATCCCTTATCCCAAATCCTCTCCGGCTCCTTTGGAGTCCCTTCAGCCTCTGAGGTTTCCCCCGGAGCTTCCCCGAGAATTTCAGCCAGGAATTTCTTCCCAAAATCCCATCAAATCTCCCTTTTCCCAGTTTAAATCCATTCCCTGTGCCCTGTCCCTCCACCCTTTATCCCAAACCCCTCTCCAGCTCTCCTGGAGCCCCTTTAGACCCTGGGATGTGCTGGAAGCTCTCCCCGGATCCTTCCCTCCTCCAGCTGAACATTCCCGGCTCTCCCAGCCCGGCTCCAGCCCCGGGAGCAGTTCCGTGCTTAGCTCTGGACTTGCTCCTCCTGCTGTTGGTGGCCCTGGAGCTGCGGGCTGGAATTCCAGCGGATAATTCCAGCTGATAACTCCAGCTGGGCCCCCCAAACCCTGCCCCGTTTCCCCGCGGAGAGCAGGGGCGCGGCGGGCGCTGTCCGTGGTACCGGAGCCTCGGGAAAACTCATCCCGGAGCTGCAGCTTCGACCCCGCGCCGATCCCGCGCGTTCCCAAAGCTCCCGGAGCCTTTCCCTGGATCACCAACCCCTCGCTTTAATCACAGCTCAGGCCCCGCTGTCTGCGCTGCTGCAGCAACACTTCCAGCTCTGATTGATTGGGATTTAAGTCCTGATTTTCTCTCCGAGCATAATCAGGCCTGGATGGGGAGATTTTGCCGGTGACAATTAAAATAATGAAAATGAACTTTAAGTGACATTCAAACACCGTCACCTGCTCCCGGCTGAGCTCTCCTACCCACCCCCCAGCATCCCGGGAGCTGCAATTTGGAGCATCATTCACCGCAGGCTGATTGCAGCTGCATCCATTCAGCCTGCAGCAGCCTGAAAAGAAGCTTGGGGGTGAAAAAAAAAAAAATAAAAGGGATTTTTCAGGTGTCAGGACCTGGCCCTGTGCTGCATTTCCAGGAAAGCTCAATATTGGGATACTCACAAAAACCTGGAGCGGGTTCTGGAGGAGTTTTCTTGGTGTTTAGGGATGGGGATGTGTTCATTGTGTTTGTGGGGCAGAATTGTGAGTGTTCATCGATTCCCACATTTCCTGACGTGTGCAGACGGCTGCAATCCATGGAATTACTCACGTGGATGAGGTCAGGGCTGCTCCAGAGCCTTGGGTTATCCATGCTGGGATCCAGGGCTGGATCAACCCGAGCCCAGCACGGCCCAGCTCCTCCTGCTCCGTTTGTTGGAGAGTTTCGAGGTTTCCACCTTGTCCAGGATGTGAATTGAATTCCCACCCCTCACTCGTGGTTCTGGAAGGGTTTTCCTGCCTCTCCATCATCCCAGCACAGAATTGTTCCCTCCTGGACTTGGCAGTTCCTGTGAGGAATTTGGAGAGGATTGGGGATGGTTCTGGCTCTCCAGCACTGGGAAATCAGTGTGTTCTGGAAAAAAAGGGGGTGGAAATCCCTCAGCCTGCATCCCACCCCATTCCAGAGCTTTTTGGGAAGGGATTTACCTCTCCAAAGCAGCTGCAGCCGCCCTGGCACCGGGATTCTCCCAGGCTTGGCCGCCTCCTCCATGGAATCAGCTCCAGCCTGGGATCTCACTCCTGTGTTTTGCTCCAGGAAAGGAAAGCAAATCCTGCCACCCATGCCCGTCACTCCAACCCTCCCAACACCTCCCAGGCTGGCAGGGATGCCAGCACGGGGAGTTTTCCCTCTGCCTCCCTCGGATCCCAGGTTTTCCCCTGCGGTGGCGGCGCGTGCACCTCGTTGATAAGGAGGGGATGGGAGCAGCGCTCCCGAGCCAGGGATCGGTGCCAGGAGAGCTCTGCCGAGGGATTGCGGGGATTGAAATGTGGCTGGAAAAGCTGGGAGAGCTGGGAATGTTCACCTGGAGAAGGGAAGGAGGCAGGGAGACCTTCCAGGACCTAAAGGGGCTCCAGGAGAGCTGGAGAGGGACTGCGGACAAGGAATGGAGGGACAGGACACAGGGAATGGCTTCCAACCACCAGGGAACAAGGTTAGATGGGATCTTGAGAAGGAATTCCTGGCTGTGAGAGCGGGGAGGGGCTGGGATGGAATTCCCAGGGGATCTGTGGCTGTCCCTGGATCACTGGAAGTGCCCAAGGCCGGGTTGGGATAAGCTGGGACAGAGGTGTCCCTGGGCATGGCAGGGGCGGCACCGGGTGGGATTTAAAGTTGTTTCCAAACCAAACCATTGTGGGATTCCGGGATTCTCCAACCTCCCAGCAGGAGCAGGACACAACCCAAGCCCCTGTGACACCTCAGGATGTGGCAGTGGCGCTGATTTTTCTCAGGGATGTTTTTGTCACCGAGCTCGTGCCGTGGTTCTCCCAGAGCCTCTCCGTGTCCCCAGCCAGGGCAGCTTTATCTCCAGCTCAGCAGGAGCGCGGGGAGCTGGGCAGGGCCGGGAAGAGCCGCCAGGCAGGAGCTGCCTGGGCTCCCTGGAACGCTCCCATCCATCTGCCGAGGGAGGTGATGAAGCCTTGGCTCGGCTCCTCCCAGCGTGGTTGTGTTTGGAGCCGGGAGCTGCGGGAGCAGGAGAGCCCCGGGAGTGCCACCAATCCCAGCGGGTTGCTGGGAGCTGTCAAACATCAGGAATGCTGCTGGGACACGGAAATAGGTTTTGAAGGCTCCAGAGCTGCGGCTCAGCTGACAGAGACTCACCATCCACTGTCCCTGCTTTCAGAAGTGTCACCTGTGCTGGCTTTGGGCAGAGGGACCCCCCACTGCTCCTTCATCCATTTTCTGATCATCTCCATCCTCCAGCTCCTGCTGCTGCCTGGGGATCCCCACCCCATCCAGGGGGGCTCCTGGCCGTGCTCTAGCCCAGCTTCTGACCAGTTTATCCCAGTTTGCCTTGGGATGTGAAGGGCGAGGGAAGTGCTTGAGGAGTTCCAGGAGGAGGGGACAGAACCCACGGGCAAAGGGCAGAGCTGCTCCTGGGAAATCACGGCTGAATTTCCACAGGGCCTGAGAAGCCCTGGAATTCTCCCAAAATTGGATGCAGAGATTTTGGGATGGCACCTGTGGAGGCTGGAAGGGCGGGGAAGGCAGGGAAGGACCGGAACAGGAGATGAGGAGCAAACCCCAACTGGTGACATCAAAAATCAAATTGCTGCTGTCCCCTATCAGCAGCTCTTCACTCCTAATTACCCACAGATAACAAGCGAGGACAAGAGTGGGAGATATCAGGATAATTTTCTGCTCATCAAAGGAAAAAATCCTGGAATTGTTCGCCTCCAGTGTCTCCAGTTCCACACAAAGGATCCTGCCCAGGAGACCCTCCTGAGAGCCCTGCCAAAAAATCCGTCACAGCCATTAGCAACAAAGTTATTAGCTGGTAATTAACTCCGTAATTAACTCTGGCAATCAACATGGAGATCTAACGTGAACTCGAGTTAAATCAAGGGCCATTAATGTGCGCCAAGATCTCTCCACAGTGACTGAAGATTTCCAGGAGGAGCCCTGGGAGCCGTTGGGATCATCCCGATGGTGCCGGGGCTTGGTGGAGCCTTCTGCTCCCTCCTTCCCACACTTCCAGCTCCCATCATCCCAGGATATCCCGATCTTCCTGGCTCCCATCATCCCAGGACCTCCGACTGCAGCCCTGGAAGTGCCCCAGGATATCCCACTCCTCCTGGTTCCCATCATCCCTGGAAATTCTGCTTCTCCTGACTCCCATCATCCCAGAATATCCCGATCTTCCTGGTTCCCATCATCCCAGGATATCCCGATCTTCCTGGCTCCCATCATCCCAGGATATCCCACTGCAGCCTTGGAAGTGCCGTGGGATATCCCACTCCTCCTGGTTCCCATCATCCCCGGAAATTCTGCTTCTCCTGACTCCCATCATCCCAGAATATCCCGTTCCTCATGGTTCCCATCATCCCAGGATATCTCACTTCTCTTGGCTCCCATTATCCCAGGAAATTCTGCTTCTCCTGGTTCCCATCATCCCAGGATATCCTATTCCTCCTGACTCCCATCATCCCAGAATATCCCGTTCCTCATGGTTCCCATCATCCCCGGAAATTCTGCTTCTCGTGGTTCTCATCAGAACATCCCAATCTTCCTGGCTCCCATTGCCCCAGGACATCCCATTCCTCCTCCAGCCTTGGAATCCCCGAAATCCCGAATTATCCGAGCAGCCAGGCTGGTGAGATGCCCAAGTGACATCCATGGGCTCACCCTGGTCCTCCCCTGCTTTCCTAAATCCCCCTCCCGACAATGTTTTTCCCTGTGGGATGACATTCCCAGAGGTTCCCACCGGACTCTGGCTGGAAGGGTCCTCTGAGTGCCCAGAGCAGAGTCAGGCACGAGCACCTGTGGGCAGGGCCGAGCCTCTCCATCTCCATTCCTTGATATATCACTTAATAAAACTTTATGGAGCCAGGATGAGGAATCCACACGGAACAGATGAACTGGGATTGAAATATGGCCCAATTAAGGCTGGAACAGGCCTGGCTTTGCTGGGAGCATCCTCCAGCTTGAAATGAAATCCTCACCCGGGGAGATAAATCAGAGAAACCCCAACCCTGCTCCACTCCTGAGCGAGCAGGAATCAGCCAGGCCCGGGGTTGTTGGGAAAAGACAGATTCCAGTTGGGATGGGGATGTTTGCAGCTTTCTCCCAGGGGCTGGGCTCTTCCCCAGTTTTCCCTGACTCATCCCCGCAGGAGCAAAAACAAACCCAGCAAATTGTTTTGCCATGGTGTTCCCACAGCTGCAATTAAAGCCCATTCAAGCTCCGGGTTAATTTCCCCTCCTTCCACATCCTCTTTTTTTTTTTTTTTCTTCCCCCTGCAAGAAAAGTGGATTATTTTTAATTACAGTTTTACGCTCCATTAATGAACCTCAACAATGTGCTAATAAACAGGATGGAGGCGCCAGGACACGAGGAGCTTCCAGGGATTCCAGCAGGTTCCAGAAGGATTATTTATCCCCGGGCTGCCCTGCGGAGATTGGGAGGCAGGGATGGAAAACAGACAGGCTGTGTTCTCCTGGATTCAGGCTGGAATATCCCAAATATCCGCCCAAAGTGCTTCTGGGATGGCTCTGAGCATCCTGGGGGAGCTCAGGAGATTTTCTGCCCCGTCCCACACAGATATCCCGGTGTTAATGCAGATAATCCCGGTGTAATGCCGCAGAGTTAAAACCTCCCCACGATTCCCATTTTTTCTGTACACAGGGATCTCACCTGTGGAGTCGGAGGCTTTGCTTTTCATCAAACCCAGCTTTAGTCTCTCCCCCTCTGAATGCAAGGAAAGCTTTGGGTTTTGTGCCTGTGGAAAAGGTCATTCCAGCAGAAAACCTGCAGCCTGATGCGCGGCTTTTATTGAGGTGAGAAGGATTGAAATCCTGCCAAGCTGAGGGAAAAGGGAAAAACAAAAAACGCTCCAAAAACCTGGAGAAAACCTCCAAAACCCCAACCAAACCCTGCCAGTGCCTTCCTGCAGAGATGAAAGCACGGATTTGGGACAGGCCACGGGCTGGGTCAGCTCAGCCTCTCCTGGGCCCTTCCCATCACGTTATTCCTGTGGGATTTCTATCCAGAGGGGAAGCTGGGTTTAAATCCCAATGGAAAGTTCCCAAATGCTCCCAGGGCTTTATCCAGACTTTTTCCTGGTTTTCCTCCTCAAATTTTCGTCAGAAACCTGTTACTCCTATTTAGCTCCTGGAACCAGAGCTCTGGGTACCTCTGAGTGGGAAAGGGGGAATGGGAATCCATCCATCAACCATCCATCCATCCATCCATCCATCCATCCATCCATCCATCATCCATCCATCCATCCATCCACCCATCATCCATCCATCCATCCATCATCCATCCATCCATCATTCATCCATCCATCATCCATCCATCCATCCATCCATCCATCCAACCAACCAACCTCCATCCAACATCCATCCATCCAACCAGC
>JAOTQZ010000889.1:3749067-3769698 GCA_026546895.1 Pogonocichla stellata | reverse complement strand
TTTTGGGATGGGATTTTGGGATGGGATTTTGGGATGGGATGGGATTTTGGGATGGGATTTTGCGATGAGATGGGATTTTGGGATGGGATTTTGGGATGAGATGGGATTTTGGGATGACATTTTGCGATGAGATGGGATTTTGAGATGGGACGGGATTTTGGGATGGGATTTTGGGATGGGATGAGATGGGATTTTGGGATGGGATTTTGGGATGGGATGAGATGGGATTTTGGGATGGGATTTTGGGATTTTGGGATGTGGGAGTTTGAGATGGATTTTTGGTGGAGCCAAACCCGGAGCAATACGTGAAATCCCCATCCAGGCCTCATCCCACCCTCACTCCAACGATTCTCTGGGAGGAATATTTGGGTTTATTTGGAGCATTTGAAGGTTTATTAATTATAAACAGGTTTGGATTTGCATTTCCAGGATTTAATTGCATTCCCAGGATTTAATTGGCTCCTTCCTGGTGCCAGCAGATGGGAGCTGCTGCCTTTATGGGCACCCTGCTGCTGGAAAATCCCCATTTCCCAGGAGGGGACAATGATCTGTGTCCCTCTGGAATGGCAGCAGGGACAGGAGGGGACCCAGGGAGTGAAACACTGAAAACACCCCATAAACCCGCCCCCATTGTTAATGAAAAGTTGAGATTTTCCAATAAAAACCCTGGAATGGGGTCTGGGTGTGGCCTTGGGTTGATGAACATCCGGGAGAATCCATGGATCCACAATTCTGTCCATCCTCATGGCAGAAAACTCGACTGGATTTGTTTTTTTAGTCCTGAAACTGATTTTTAAAAATTCCCGTTTAATTTAATATTTTCAGGTCTGTGCTGTCTCAAAGTTTTCAGCAAATCCATGTCCTGATTTTCCATAATTCTGGGAAGAGCTGTCCCAGTTTTGTGGTCCTTCAGCTCCCAAATTTTCCTCCTCTTCCTCCTTTTCCTCCTCCTCCTCTCCCACACCTTCCCAAGTTCCAATGGAACAAAAACCACAAAATAAACCCTTGGAAAAACCAGATTTTTTCCTTAAAAAAAAAAAACCCCAACCCTGCAACTCCTTGAATTCCCAACCGCTAATTCCATTAATTATGTTATGATGCAATTAAGCATTTCATTTCCTGCCTATTAGCGCCTCAATTATTAATTAATAATTACAGATCATTAGCTGATAATGTTCTCTTGGCAGCTGAATTATTCATCTCCCGCGATGGAGTTTTTTTCCTTGACATTTGTCTCTGTTTTTTTTCCGCAGAATTTGGACTTTTCCCAGCTCCGGGAAGAGCCAAAACTTTTTGGAAACTTCATTAAAAATCCGGAGGGAATCAGCCCAATCCTGGGAATCTTCCCTGATCCGTGTAGGAGGAAATTCCTCATCCCCAGAGGGAGGTGAAGAGTGGCTGCTCCAAGGGGGCCCCAAATCCAAAAATCTTGGGAGCAGTGGGGTCATAAACCTCGGGAAACTGGAATTCCGGAGGATTTTGGGGCCAGGAAAATATGGGAGAAGGACACCAGGAATTCTGGAGAACTTTGGGATCACGGGAAGGTGGGAGAAGGACACCCAGAATCTTGGGCAGGAAAAAGTGGGAGAAGGACATCTGGAATCTTTGAGAATTTCAGGACCAGGAAAATTTGGAGGAGGACACCTGGAATCCTGGAGCATTCCAGGATCAGAAAAAAAGTGGGAGAAGGACACTGGGAATTCTGGAGAATTCCAGGGCCAGGAAAAGGTGGAGAAGGACACTTGGAATTCTGGAGGATTTTGGGATTGGGGAGGGTGAGAGAAGGACACCGGGAATCTTGGAGCTTCCCAGGGGCAGGGAAAGTTGGGGACACCTGGAATTTTGGAGCACTCAGGAATGAGGGGAAGGTGGGAGAAGAACATCGGGAATTCTGGAGCATTCCAGGATCAGAAAAAAAGTGGGAGAAGGACACTGGGAGTTCTGGAGAATTCCAGGGCCAGGAAAAGGTGGAGAAGGACACTGAGAATCCTGGAGAATTTTGGGATCAGGGGAAGGTGGGAGAAGAACACCTGGAATCCTGGAGCATTCCAGGATCAGAAAAAAAGTGGGAGAAGGACACTGGAAATTCTGGAGAATTCCAGGGCCAGGAAAAGGTCAAAGAAGGACACTGGGAACTCTGGAGCGTTCTGGGATCTGGAAAAAGTGGGGACACCTGGAATTCTGGAGCTCTCGGGGATCAGGGGAAGGTGGGAGAAGGACACCGAGAATCCCGGAGAACTTTGGGATCAGGAAAAGGTGGAGGAAGGACACTGGGAATTCTGGAGCGTTCTGGGATCAGGAAAAGGTGGAAGAAGGACACTGGGAATTCTAGAACAGTCCATGGGCATGAATCCTTCCCATGGGATGCATCCCTGCATTCAGCACCCCCATTTTCCCCACTGACATTCCCATCTGGAATTGGAGACGCTGCTTCCCAACCCCCAAGCAGGGAAATATTTCTTTACAGCCGGATATTTGCCGGATAAACAGGGACGAGCCGATTTTTTTGGGAAAACAAATGAACAAACAAAGCAGCTCCCGGCCTTATCAGCGCTGAGCTCTCCTTATCTGCCCCAGAATCTCCATAATTTCCTCGCTTCCCCTCGGAATGTTTGTGGCTCTGGCGCTGTTTGAAGGTTGTTTACAGCAATTATGGAAGGAAGGGAAAGAAAATTTCATGATTTCCTATAAAACAGACACTGAGAACTAAAAAATCAGGAGGGGGGTTCTTGATATTCCGATTTCCCTCTGGTGGCATCCAGAGAGGATTCACAGAGGGAACTGGGGCATCCGTGGGCAAAACGTGGTGGGAGAGGGATGGGAACAGGGATTCCAGAGGATGTGGGATGGGTTTTGAGGATTTAGGATGGTTTTGGGGGATGCAGGGTGGTTTTGGAGGATTTAGGACAATTTTTGAGGATGCAGGGTGGTTTTGGAGGATTTAGGACAATTTTTGAGGATGTAGGATGGTTTTGGAGGATTTAGGATGGCTTTTGGGGATGCAGGATGATTCTGGAGGATTTAGGATGGCTTTTGGGGATGCAGGATGGTTTTTGGGGATGCAGGGTGATTTTGGAGGATTTAGGATATTTTTTGAGAATGCAGGATGGGTTTGGAGGATTTAGGATGGCTTTTAGGAATGTAGGATAATTTTTGAGAATGCAGGGTGGTTCTGGAGGATTTAGGACGGTTTCTGGGCATGCAGGATGGTTCTGGAGGATTTAGGATGTTTTCGGGCGATGCAGGGTGATTTTGGAGGATTTAGGATGGCTTTTGGGGATACAGGATGGTTCTGGAGGATTTAGGATGTTTTTGGGGGATGCAGGAAGGTTTTTGGGGATGCAGAGTGGTTTTGGAGGATTTAGGATAATTTTTGAGGATGCAGGATGGTTCTGGAAGATTTGGGATTGCTTTTAGGGATGCAGGATGGTTTTTTGCAGATGCAGGATGGATTTGGAGGATTTAGGACAATTTTTGCAGATGCAGGATGGATTTGGAGGATTTTTGGATGTTTTTTGGGGATACTGGATGGTTCTGGGGGATTCTGTGCCTCCCCAGGGTGATTTTTGGGAGTGGGAGGACACCCAGGGATGTTTTTTTTCTCCCCATTTTTAAATTCAAATGAAGTTTTCTGAGTCACTGCCGGCCCTTATCAGCCCTTCCCGCTTCCCGAGGATCCCGTTCCCTTCCCCGTCCGGATCTGAGGAGCTCTTCATTATCAGCTTTGCCTCCTGATAAGCTCCTGTTTATCAATTCCCCTCCCAGAGATCTCCATTTGCTCGGCGGAGTTTTCTTTTGTTCCTTCCGATTTTTAATTTCTTTATTTCCCTTTAAAGCGCAGATAAGGGATTTTCCTCCTTCCCTGGCTCCCTTCCAGCCCGACCCCTCCCGGCTCTGCTCCCCCCGCTCCGGCCGCGCTCCCAGCCCCGCCATCACCTCGGGGACCAGATTTTGGGGTGATCTGGGGGAATTTCCCCACCTGGAGAACACCGAGGGGGGATTTCCCCACCCTGACCCCCAGCCCGGGGTGGGAACTTTGTGTTCCAAGGGGTGTGGATGGCAGGGACGGGCTGGAGGGGGCGGGAGGGTTCGGGGGGTGCAGGAGGAATCAGAAGGGTGCAGAGGGAATCAGGGGGATTCTGGAGGGTGCAGGGAAATTCAGGAGGATCCAGGAGGATTCTGGAAGATGCTGAAGGATACAGGAGGATCCAGGAGGGTGAAGAGGGATGCAGGAGAATCCAGAGGGATTCAGAGAGATGCAGGAGGAATCAGAAGGATGCAGGAATGTGCAGAAGGATCCAGAAAGATCCAGAGCGATGCAGGAGGAAGCCAAAGTATGCAGAAGGATCCAGAAGGATGCAGAAAGATACAGGGGGATACAGGAATGTGCAGGAGGATCCAGAAGAGTCAAGAGGGATGCAGGGGAATGCAGAAGGATCGAGAGGGATGCAGGGGGATCCAGAAGGATCCAGGGGGATGCAGGGGGGTGCAGAAGGATCCAGAAGGATCCAGAAGGATCCAGAGGGATGCAGGGCGATGCAGAAGGATCCAGAAGGATCCAGAAGGATCCAGAAGGATGCAGGGGGATGCAGAAGGATCCAGAGGGATGCAGGGGTATCCAGAAGGATCCAGGAGGATGCAAAAGGATCCAGAAGGATCCAGAAGGATCCAGAGCTATGCAGGGGGATGCAGAAAGATCCAGAAGGATGCAGAGGGATGCAGGGGGATCCAGAGGGACACAGGACGAGGCAGAAGGATCCAGAAGGATCCAGAAGTATGGAGGGGGATGCAGGGAGCTGAGGCAGAGCAGCCCCTGCACCTCCAGCTCTGGGATATCCCCCCTGCCCCAGCAGGAAATGCTCCCAAACCCCAATTTCCCCCCAGTCCATCCTTTCCCTAAGCCAGGCTTTGTTAAACCAGATCTCCGGGAGGAGGTGACAGCTGCGTCCCCTCGGGAGTATTTACCGGCTGCCGAGGCTTCCCGGTAATCACCGGGGGCGGCGGGAGCGCCCATCCGTCACCGCTGTCACCTCAGGGCCTCGCTGCTGCCGGGGAGCGCCGGATCCATCACCCGCGCCCCGCCAAGGACACGCGGCAAGGTCCCTGTCACCCTGAAATATTCCAGCAGCCCAGGGCCACCCCGGCCCGGGCACCTCACACAGCCCCGCGGCTCCGCGGGATTGTTCCCGAGATTTCCAACCCCGGAGAAACTGCTCCGGGCAGGGGACAGGGCAGGGGACATCTGGGGGGGACAGGGGACACCCGTGTGGGGACAGGCAGAGAACAGTGGGACACCACAGAGGGATCAGGGGACACCCAAAGGGACAGGGGACACCCAGGGGGGACAGGGAATAGCGCGACAACAGGGGGACATCCAGAGGGATCAGGGAACATCTTGGGAGGGGACAGGAGACATCCACAGGGACACCCAGGGAGCAGGGGACACCCAAGAGACAACCAGGGGACACCCAGGAGGGAGCAAGGGACACCCGGGGGGGAAGGAGGACACCCGGGGGACACCCAGGGGACACTCTAGGGAGACAGGAGACACCAGGAGGGGACAGGGGGAGAACAGGGAGACACCACAGGAGGATCAGGGGACACCCAGGAGAGACAGGGGACACCCAGGAGGGATAGGGGACACTCAGGGGACACCCAGGGGACACCCAGGAGGGACAGGGGACACTCAGGGGGGACAGGGGACACCCAGGGGACACCTAGGAGGGAGAGGGGACACCCAGGGGACACCCAGGAGGGACAGGGGACACTCAGGGGACACCCAGGGGACACCCAGGAGGGACAGGGGACACCCAGGGGACACCCAGGGGACACCCAGGGGACACCCAGGAGGGACAAGGCCCTGGACAGGCTGCCGGGGGCAGGAGCAGCCGGGAGGCGGCCGGGAACGCTCCGGAGAGGATCGAACGTGGATCCGCGTCCCGGGGCCGGGGCTGGGGCAGCTCGGCCCTTCCCAGGCTCGGGAATGCGGGATGGGGACGGACCCGGCCGGGAACGGCGGGGACGGGACCGCAGCCCTGATTTTGGATGGAAACCGTTGCCATGGAAACGCATCCCGTCCTTTTTTTGACCGCCAGCGCCGAGGTGAGAGATCCAGCAGGAGGGGGGCTGCTCATAAACCGGGAAAAATCGGGGGAAATCGGGATAAACAAACTCCTGGCACAGGGAAAACGCCTCAGGGAGGCTGGGTCTGCTTATCCCTGGGTGTGCCGAGCCCTGGGACCGTCCCGGGGGCTCTCCCTGCATCCCACCCGCGATATTCCTCATTTTTCCGGCCGCCTGGCATTGAACTTCCCTCACGGAGCCTCCTGATCCCGAATTCCTGCTGGAATCAGCCCCGGCTGTAACATTTTCTTGGAGGAAAAGGTTGTTCCGGAGCGGTTTGACCCCGAGGGCAGAGTTAAAGCAGCCTGGAAATGGCAAAAAATAAAAAAAATCCAATTTAATTTTCCAGCAAAGTCTTCCTGAGTCTTTTCTTCTCCCTTTTTTTTCACCCCTCCTTTCCCTGCTCACAGGCGGATTTTAAGGTCGTGGAGCTGCCTGGCTGGGTGTTATCCAATCATTCCCAGAATAAATTCCTTCCCTCTGTGGATCTACCCCCCGATAAGGAATCAAATGCCAGGGCAGGGACGGGAGGATTCAGGTCGGGTTTTTCGGGAAGCTGAGCTCTCCCTGGGAACGCCAGAGGTGAGAGGGGCCGGGGAGGGGCAAGAGATGAGAAATCCCGCAAGAAACCCGGGAATAAACCCTTGGATAAGCCGCGCTTTGGGGTTTTTTTTAAATTTATTTTTCCCCGAGTTTGACTCGCAGCTGAAGGATGGAATGATTTGCAATTCCCGCTGGGAATTTTGGTGCTGCCGACCCCAAGGAGCTGCCTGGCACTCCTGGGGTGAAGAACAGGGAAAATCTCGCTCCTGGTGATGCCAAAGTGGCTCCAGGGCACATTCCCTGGGCATCCTCAGCACCGAATCCTGGATGGGCAGGAAATTATCCCTGGATAGGGAAATTATCCCCGGATTGGGAAATGATCGCTGGGCAGGAGAATTATCCCTGCATTGGGAAATTATCCCTGGATAGAGAAATTATCCCTGGGTTGAAAAATTTTCCCTGGGCAGGAAAATTATCCATGGATTGGGAAATTATCCCCGGATTGGGAAATGATCCCTGGGCAGGAAAATTATCCCTGGATTGGGAAATTATCCCTGGATTGGGAAATTATCCCTGGATAGGGAAATTACCCCTGGATTGGGAAATGATCGCTGGGCAGGAGAACTATCCCTGGATTGGGAAATTATCCCCGGATTGGCAAACGATACCTGGGCAGGAAAATTATCCCTGGATAGGGAAATTATCCCTGGATTGGGAAATTTTTCCTGTATTGGGAAATGATCCCTGGGTAGGAAAATGATCCCAGACTCCATAATGAGCATCCCTGAGCTGTCCCTCCTTCCGTCCCTGCCTGTGGAGACGGATCCCACCCTGCCCTTTTCCCGGCATTTCCTCGTGTCCCCTCAGGGGGCCCAGAGGGGCTGGGATGGAATTCCCGGAGGAGCCGCGGCTGCCCCTGGATCCCTGGAAGTGCCCGAGGCCGGGGTTTGGGAAGGGAAGGGAAATCAGGGAAGAGTTTTTTGCTCCAGGAGTTTTCCAGGCTGGCATTCCTGCCGTTCCCCCCAGGAATCGGCGCTCGTGAATTTGTGAGGAGCGCGAGGCTGCTCCGTTTGCCGGGATGTGAACCCCGAGCAGAATGCGAATCACGGAATGGCAGGGAGGGAAGACAACCCCGGATGCGTGGAATTGGATTTTCCTGAGTTTAGAAGAGGCCAAAGTCCCAAAGTTTCCATAAAACCCTAAAAACGACGTGGGGATGGAGGAATTTGGGGTCTCAGATCCCAGGGATTTGAGGGAAGCCTCAAATATCCCGGGGGTGTCTGCTGGGAAAGGAAAATATGGGAGAAAATAATTGGATTTTTGCTCTTAATTGTGGTGTTCCAAGTGGGAATTTTGGCAGGGAATTTGGTACTAGAAATGAGGATTTTGACTGGGAATTGTGGGGGATTGTGACTGGAATTGTGACTGGGTACTGTGACAGGGAATTGTGACTGGAATTGTGGCAGGGAATTGTGGCAGGAATTGTGACTGGGAATTGTGACAGGAATTGTGACTGGGAATTGTGACTGGAATTGTGGCTGGGTACTGTGACAGGGAATTGTGACTGGAATTGTGGCAGGAATTGTGACTGGGAATTGTGACAGGGAATTGTGACTGGAATTGTGGCAGGGAATTGTGGCTGGGAATTGTGACTGGGAATTGTGATGGGAATTGTGATGGGAATTGTGACTGGAATTGTGGCTGGGAATTTCGACCAGCAGGGTTTGGGCGGCTCTGAGGGAGAAGGAAAATGTGGGAGCTGCTGGGGCTGAACGGAGCCTCCTCCGTGCTGGAATTCTCATCCCAAATCTCCTCATTAACAGTCGGGATTAGCAGCAGCTGCCGGGGTTGGGGCTGAGCCATCCCCTCACGGCAGCCGGGCCGTGCTCAGCATCCCGAGCATCTTCCCAGAATCCCGGAGAAACGAATTCGGGAATTCAACAACAGCAGCCCCAGAGGGAGCTTTGGATGGAGCCGCTCCTTGCTCGTGCAGTTCCTGCTCGTAAATCCCGGGGTTTGGGCTCAGGGTGTGGATCCCAGGGTCAGGGTCGGATTCCCAAATGCCTCTGGAGCTGCAGGGATGTTCCCCTCCCCAGGGTCATTCCCAACCCCTCCTCCAGCTGCTCTTGGTGTGTCCAGGGAATGCCCGGCTGTGGCACAAGGATTGGGCACAGCTTGGAGGGTTTTCCAACCCCGATGTTCCATGATCCACCCAAACCAGCCGGGCTGGCCTTTCCCAAACCTCCCAAACCTCCCACGGGAACGCAGATAAAATTCTGCCATAGTTTCCCGGGAATGTTCACCCTGCACAAGGATCCTGGAGCAACACCAATCCCAGGAGAGCCAAACATTCCTGAAAACACCGGGATTTTATTCCCCAAAACGAGTTTCATGCCGGCCTGAGCCGAGCCACGGCATTTTCCGCTCGGTTGCTCCCATCGATGTCCTTGTCTGGGAATAAAGGCTCCGAATCCCGATCGATACCAGCACAACCGCCCCGTCAGGTTCGATCCATCCCGGGAACTGCGAGGGGAGCAATCCCCGGAACGGGGGATGGCCTTGATGATATTGGGGCTAAAGGAAATAATTTGGAGTTTCAGGCCGAGCTGGTGAGGCAGAGCTGCCCCACATTCCCAAAAAACCCCACTGAAGCCACAGCAAACAAATAAATATTGTTCCCTGTCGTTCCCTGGCACTCCCGGAGTTTTCCAGTCGCTCTGGAGCCGCCGCTCTTGTAGCTCCTAATGCGCCCCGACATTTAATTAACTCAAACAACCACCTCAATCCCGCTGGAGGCAGGGAGGGCTCCCTGCTCCGAGCTGCCAGGGCTGCGGAGAATCCCAGAATTCCTTTTCCCAGTATTCCATTATTTCCCCCACTCTCCTGTGTCCCATTTTTCCCCCTTTTCCTGCTATCCCATTATTTCCCCCTTTTCCCAGGACCCCACCATGAGCAGTTTTCATTCCAGGCAGTTTTCGTGGCTCCCTTATCGCTCCTGTTCCCTTCCCCTCTCCAAATATTTATCCCAGAGATTCATTCCGCCAGTAAATAAATGCTGCCACCTCCTCTCTTCCCTCACCTTGTCTCCCAAATTAATCTCTGGAAATGATTGGGAAGCGGAGGAAGGAGCTGGAGTGGGGGAGGAGGGAGTAGCAAAACGAAGAGTTTTATTTAAATCCTGTCTTTTTGTGAAATTTCACCCAGAATTTCAACATTCTCACCCTTCTCCCAGATCTCTTCATTTTCCTGGATCCCATCCTTTTCCTGGATCTCTTCCTTTCCCTGGATCCAATTTTCCCCAAAAAAAGGCCAAGTTTGAATCATGGGAAGAGCAATCCAGGGCTTTGCCATAAACGGGGAGCTGTGGGATGGCTGAGGATGGAATTTCCATGAGGTGTTAAAAGAGTGAGAAAGGGAAAGGGATGGATTTGAGGAAGGAGAGGAAAGGATGGAGGGATGGATGGATGGATGGATGGATGGATGGATGGAGGGATGGATGGATGGATGGAGGGATGGATGGATGGATGGATGGATGGATGAAGAATGGACAGATCCATGGAACCATGGATGGATGGATGGATGGATGGATGGTGGATGATGGATGGATGGATGGATGGATGGATGGATGGATGGATGGATGATGGATGATGGATGGATGGATGGATGGATGGATGGATGGATGGATGATGGATGGATGGATGGATGGATTGAGGTGTCCCTGCTTCCCTCTGGGAATGGAGAAGCTGCTCCTGGTACTGCAGGGGTGATTCCCTGCGGGTCACTGGGACAGTCTGGGATCTCTCCGAGGCCTCAGTGCTGCTTTGGGGACAAACCAGGTGGAATAAGGAGCAGGGCTGAGAGGGACTGGGCCTGCTTGTGTCAGCCTGGCCCTGCCAGATGGGATTTTGGGATGTGGCACAAGCCAGAGGGTTTGTAGGGATTCAGGGGACAGCTCCTGCTCACACATCAGGACCCTGGACTGGGCACTGGGGCACAGGGAGTGAAATCCAGCCTGGGGGAAAAGTGGTGTTTGGGATAAAAAACATCGCATCGTTCCGTTGGTGGGTGTAAAGAGAATCCTTTTGATGTGGCAAATGTCTCGCCAAACAAACAAACAAACAAACAAACCCAAACCTTGAAATCTTTCTAGCTTACAGAACGTGTTTTTCTAAGCTAACCCTCCATCACCCACACCAAACAGGATTTCTTCCTTCCCTCCCCTGGCAGGGTCAAGCTGCAGATTCCAAGTGAAGGAGTTGAAACAAAAATTTAAAAAAAAAACCAAACCGTAGGAAATGCAACAGCTAAGAGCCAAGGAGCCAAACTCCTGGTTTTTAATTTTTGGGGGTGATTTTCCCCGCTCCCTGATTACCCCCATTCCGTGGAAGGTCGCCCGGATCGCGGGCTGTGCAGATGTTATTTCCAGGAGTGCAGATGTTATTTCCCAGCCCGGCCTGTCTCCCTGATCATAATGACACGCTCGGGGCTCATTTCCACGCTGAAGTTGTCCCTGGCACGGCGGAGGTGCCGACCTCGGAGAGCCACAATTGACACGGAGATGGAGGCTGATTTTTTGGGGGGGCGTTTTTCAATAATCCAGTATAAATGCTAATTCATTTCTCGCCCCGAAAGCGGCGGTTTCCTCCAAATAATCAGCGGCGCCTTCTCCCTGCGCCTGGGGGCAGTTTGCCTCGATTCAGCTCTCACCAATAATTTGCGGAGATTAAAAGGGTCTCGGGGACGGAGGTTTAAGGAATTGCTTTCTAAAGATGCGGCGAGATTGGAGAAGGAAGCCGGGCTCTAAAACCATTTCCGCCTAAAGCCCGGAATGAGGGGTTTGAAGTGGCGCTAAATGGGCTGTTGGCAGGCGAGGCAAGAAATGAGCCCGGCACAGGGACCCCTCCCCTGCCTGGGGACATCGAGCCCCGCTGGGATGCCCGGCAGCCGTGGCCAGCTGGAATTCCCGGCTGGAATTCCCGGCAGGAATTCCCTGTGGCAGGTCTCGGGGGTTGCTCACCCTAAAAGTCAGGTTTGAGCGGTTAAAGCCAGGTTTAAATCCGGTTATCTCCCTGCTTCCCTGCCCCTCTTTACACAAGGATAGCGGCCATGGCGTAATCTTCATCCCTGTGGTTGTTGGTTTTCCTTGTGGGACTTTTTTTTGGGATATCCCCCCTTCTCCATAAATACATTGGTCTCACACATCCTTCCCTGGAATTCCTGCTTGTGTTTTCCCAGGGGGCTGGGGTGGCAGAGGGGGGACAAGCCAGCTTTGCCCCTGCCTGTTTCCAGCTATGAGCTCCCAGGTAAATGTCTTGTGTCCTCAGATCCAGCTGGGAAAATTCCTGGAAAGGGAGAAGTCTGTGGATGGGAGCAGAGCCGGTTCCCGTGCGGGCAGCAGGGAAGTGAAATATCCCAGAGCTGCTTTTATCGTTTTCCTAATTATTGGGGCAGCAGGAAATACTCCAGTGCTGGCTGATATTCCTGAGGCATCTCCTCTGGCTTTTCCTCAGATGACAGCACTTCTCTGGCACTGCAGCACTCTGATCCCTGATTCCTGATCCCCAATCCCTGATCCCCAATTCACAATCCCTGATCCCTGAGCCATGATCCCCAATCCCCAATCCCTGATCACTGATCCCTGAGCCATGATCCCAATTCCCTGATCCCCAATCCACAATCCCTGATCCCTGATCACTGATTCCTGATCCCAAATCCTCCATCCCTGATCCTGATCCCCAGTCCCTGATCCCAAATCTGTGATCCCTGATTCCTGATCCCAAATCCTCCATCCCTGATTCCTGATCCCTGATCCCCAATCCACAATCCCTGATCTCCAGTCCCTGATCCCTGATCTTGATCCCTGATCCATGATTCCCAATCCCTGATCCCAAATCCTCCATCCATGATCCCAAATCCCTGATCCCTGATCCTGATCCCAGATCCTCCATCCCTGATCCTGATTCCTGATCCCCAGTCCCTGATCTCCAATCCCCAATCCACAATCCCTGATCTCCAGTCCCTGATCCCTGATCTTGATCCTTGATCCATGATTCCCAATCCTTGATCCCAAATCCCCCATCCCTGATCCCGATCCCTGATCCCCATTCCCACCTGGCAGCAGCTCTTTGTGCTGGTCCCACTGCCTCTCTCCCTTTGTTGAGGCCCTGTTCTTCATACCATTTTTTTTTTCCCCCGGTTGAATCAGTGGGAATAGCAAGAGCTGGGTCCACACAAACCCCCAGACAAGCACATGGGTTTTCTTGGGAAAGGGGAAAATAAAAGATGGGAAATCCTCTGTTTGGGTTGGGTTTGGGGAAGTGAGGAAGTCATGAAGTAGAGAGACTTCCTGAAGGATAATCTCCATGAGTTCTAAAATCAGAGCAATATTCCATGTACAGCTGGGAGTAACCATAATGACTCGAGGCCCTGGAGCACCAAAGCTGGGAGAAATTATTTCCCTCTTTTGGAGGGAAAAATGCACCCCTCTTTTCTGTGCAACCCTGAGGAGCAGGAGTGTGCCTGGTGAATGCAGGACCTGACAGGGGAATAGGGAATGTGCAGTTTCCCAGGGATGTGGAGAGCCAGGGAAGGTGTGAAATGGGGATCAGCCGGGATTTTGGGATGTCCTGTGGGAGCTGAGCCACAGCTGGTCCTGCTGTGGGATCAGCAGCTGCCCAAGGGCTCCTGGTGCTGCTGGACTCTCCACGGATTCTCCACGGGCTCCTCCTGGCCCTGCTGGGTCCTGCCAGGCTGGGGAACACAGCACAGACATCCCTGAAAGTGATTTCAGGTGGGCAGCATTCCCATGTGGAGCTCTGCCCGCATGGTCCCTGGGGATGGATGGACATTAATTACACCTCTGTTTCGGGGTTCTCACCTGCAGGAGTGGGAGTTTTTTTGGGGGAGAAACCCCTGGAAACATCCCATTGTTGGAGTGCTGGAGTGAGCCCCACCCGGAAAAACAGCAGAGAAGTTTCACATTGAACAGAACCCCAGAGCAGATATTGGGGAGGTGCTGTCCTCTTCCAGATGGGGAACAATAAAATCTTAAAGACTACAACAGGTTAAAAAAAGAGGGAGCTGAAGGTTTTGAAGGATCTTCTCCTGCTGCTGTGCGTTTTCTCCTCCTCAAGGCCACCCAAACCCCAATAAACCAAACCCAAATAAACCAAACCCCAATCACCCAAACTCCAATAACCCAAACTCCAATAACCCAAACCCCAATCACCCAAACTCCGATAACCCAAACTCCGATAACCCAAACCCCAATCACCCAAACCCCAATCACCCAAACCCAAATAACCCCAATCCCAATAACCCCAATCCCAATAACCCAAATCCCAGTAACCCAAATCCCAGTAACCCAAAACCCAATAACCCAAACCCCAATAACCCAAACACCAATCACCCAAACCCCAATCACCCAAACCCCAATCACCCAAACCCCAATCACCCAAATCCCAACAACCCAAACTCTAATCACCCCAATCCCAATCACCCAAACTCCAGTAACCCAAATCCCAATAACCCAAATCCCAGTCACCCAAACCCCAATCACCCCAATCCAAATAACCCAAATCCCAATAACCCAAACCCCAATCACCCAAACCCCAGTAACCCAAACCCCAATCACTCCAATCCAAATAACCCAAACCCCAATCACCCAAACCCCAATCACCCAAACCCCAATCACCCAAACTCCAATCACCCAAACCCCAATAGCCCAAACCCTAATCACCCACACCCCGATCACCCAAACCCCAATCACCCCAATCCAAATAACCCAAATCCCAATAACCCAAACCCAAATCACCCAAACCCCAATCACCCAAACCCCAATAACCCAAACCCCAATAACCCACACCCCAATCACCCACACCCCGATCACCACACCCCGATCACCCAACCCTGCCAGAACACCGACACCGCGCCCATCCCTGCGTTAAACCACTAATTAATTATGGCATTTGTGCTGCCTCGCTCTGCTCCCCGGCTCTGCAGAACAGTTAATTAGCTCTCTCTATGCAAAGGGAGAAATAATTGCTGGAGGAACGGCGGCTGCCCCCGCCCCGCAAGGCCCTGCCCAGGGGCTGCCTCGCCTCCCGGGGCAGCCCTGAAGAGGGCAATCCTTTGGAGGAGAGCCTTCCAGGAAAGGGTTATCCGGGAGATGTGGCTCCCTGCCTGTTATTTAGCGCTTGCGAGTCCGGGGGAAATCAATTATCCCAACAACTGCCCTCGTGCGACGGGTTTCTTCATTCCTCCCCGAACGCGCGCTCGTCTTTGTGGGCGTGGGGCTGTGTGCAGCCAGCCGGGCTGAGAGCCGGGGAGGAGCCCCGGCGAGGCTGAGGGGCTTCCCTGCCTTCCCAGCTGCTGAAATCCCAATAACCAAATCCCAATAGTCACCCGAGCCCCAATGGCTCAAACCCCAATCACCCGAACCCCAATAACCAAATCTCAATAACCACCCGAACCCCAATAGCCCAAACCCTAATCACTCGAACCCAAATAACCCAAATCCCAATCACCCGAACCCAAATAGCTCAAATCCCAATCACCCGAACCCAAATAACCCAAACCCTAATCACTCGAACCCCAATAACCCAAATCCCAATAATCACCCGAATCTCAATAACCCAAATCCCAATAACCGGAATCCCAATAGCCCAAACCCTAATCACCCGAACCCAAATAGCCCAAATCCCAATCACCCGAACCCCAATATCCAAATCCCAATAACCTGAACCCAAATAGCCCAAACCCTAATCACCCGAACCCAAATAGCCCAAACCCTAATCACCCGAACCCCATAACCCAGCCACCCAGTCAGCCCCTCCCAGGAGGGAGGGGAGCCCCCAGCCTCACCCCCGAATTCCCTTCCCCAGTCTATCCTGCTTTCCCAGGCACACCAACCCCTCCAGGGGCTTCTCGGGAAGCGCTTTTGGGGTGCTGCTTGCGGTGCCTTCTGCCTGTGGGCAGCTCTTGCTGCTTTTGGGGGGCATCTTCCCCAAATCCCGCTCGGAGGGTCTGGCAGCACATCCCCCTGGAGCAGGACCCCCGGGAAGCTGCTCCTCTGCTTTTCCCGCCTTTGCTGCTGCCTTCGGGTGCCTTCATTCCCGCACCATTCCACCGTCCTAACCCAAATTATTATTATTTTTTTTTCCCCCCAGCACTCCAGGCTCTCCCCATTCTCTGCCTTCTCTAACGAGGACAGGTCCGTGACTCGTCGGGATACAAGAGCGGGTTTTTACTGCGGGGCCGACAAAGGCGAGGAGGAAAGCAGGATAATGGAAATGGTGTTTGTGCCTGCAGGGATAAACAGGAATTTTCTTAACCAGATTGGAACCTCCAGCAGGTAACCTGCCCTCTGCTCCCCCTGCGAGAAAGTTGTTTTATTAGCAGACAGTTCCGTGTTGAGGCTGCCACGGGAGCGCTGCAGTAATGGAGTTGACATCTATATAATGGAGTTGACATTTTATTCAAAAGGGGAAAGAAAAAGCTTTAACAAACAGGGGAGCCCCCCTCCCCCTTCCTTTTCTTCCCGTGTTTTGCTGCCATCGATCGCGTCGAGCCACGCAAACTTGGAGCGGCCGCCCGTGCTGGCAATTTAATAAAATTCCAGGCAGCGGTGGGTGCTTCAGGGACGGGGGGGGATGGAAATCAGCCTGCTGGGAACTTGAACTGGGCTGAGAAATCAAGGCAAGGGCTTTGTGCAGCAGCAAAGCTCCGCAATTCCCGTCGGATCTCTGCAGCGCGCTCGTGTTACTGCTCCCTGGGGGCGCTGGGAGCTTTTGGGATTGGGAGCTTTTCCTGGGATTCCTGGAGAACGGGGGTTCCTGGAGAGCAGGGGCTCCTCTCACCTCCTCTCTGAACTGCCCCAGGTGCTTTGGGTTGGAAAGGAAAACCTCTCCTACATCTGCAGGGTTCCTCAGGGCAGCTTTGGGACAGCAGGGACGAACAGCCCAGCTGGTGATGGAGGTGACAGAAGATTCCAGGGGCTGGTGCTGGCTGGATTCCCAAAAAAAGATCCGGGATGGAAGCACCCAAGCTCCCTGCAGCTGCTCCTCCCCGTGGGGGATGAGCCTTTCGGGATTTGTATCCCAGGGAATGACCCACGCTTGTCCCCTCTGGAGCTGTCACCTCGCTCTGGCTGTAGCAGAAGCGTCACTGGGGGAAAACACGAGCCCAGGAAGAAGAGCATTTTTAATTAACTCAAGTTAAAAGTCCCTTGGTGGCGCCTTTCCCCTGGTGTGTGATTTAAGTCACACATCTCCCTTTCCCCCCCTCTCTCAGCTGGCTTGCTGCAGCCCATTGACATTTGTGTTTCTGATGTAATAATCAGATGCTAAAACACCGAGATTACATTTGGATCAACACATTTGGTTCTTAAACCCCGAAAGTAATTATCTTTTCTCATCCACAACGGATGGAAATATTATTCCATTAACCATTAAGCAGCTCTGAGCGGGGGCTGGTGTCACTGTGGATTTTAACCTCAGCTTTTTCCCATGGCCAGAAACTTTTTTGGGGGAGGTGTAGGTGATCCTGTGAAGTTCACAGGTGGGAACTGCTTCAGGTAGAATGAGCATTCCCAGGGATGGACACCTGCAAAAATCGTGGTTAAATTCCTTTTGGGTTTGCCTTGAGGGAAAACTCAGCTCCCGCTTCCCAGCTCTCCCTGGGACACACCCAGGCCCCCTTTGGGAGGGATTCCCAGGAGGAAATGGAAAAGGAAATCAATAACAGCACGTGCTTGAAGTGGGGCTTCAGCTCGGCGCTGGAAACACTTGGGGAAGCTCCGGCCGCAATTAAGCACTTAATCAGGAGAGAGCAGCAATTTCCCGAGCGTGGATCCAGGGGTGGGAGGGAAAAGTCTCTGTGGCAGTGCAGACCCCTCCTGCTCAGGGAACGGGCTCGTGGCGCGGCTTCTGCTGCACAGTGGGTGCCAGGAATTTTTGGGAACACAGACCTTGGTACCTCAGACACCACCGAGGAGTAAAACTGCTCCTCCTGCCCCTGCTGCTCAGCGGATCCTCTCCCGCTGGAGCTGCTTCCCCTCCTCTGGAATAACAGCTGGAATTGTCTCCTTTCCAGGCTCTGGCTGGACGCCCCACGCAGCATTCCAAGGATAAGAAGTTCCCGTTTTTCTGGATGCAAGGAGGAAGGTGCTGGTCCCTCAGGAGGATGCCCAGGGGCTGTTTTTTGGCGGGGCTGGTTCCTGCCCTGTGCCTGCTGCTCTCCCTGCTCCCATTTCTCCCTCCCAGGGAGCTGCCGGGCAAACCCAGCTCCCTGTGGGAGCTCTCTGCTCTCACCCTCCCCAGTCCCAAAGTTCGCAGGGCAGATCTGGGAAGCACTTGCTGCTCTCTCCTCTCATTCCACGCTCGACTACAGACGATGCTGTCGAGGTTTATTATGGGATTTTCTGTCTCACTGCCTCTGTGGCTTCCCAGAACTCCTTGTTCCATCTCCAGACGTGGCTTATCCTCCTTGGAGCACCTGATTCAGCGTCTCCCGAAGTCACTGGGACTTTTCCCACTGCATCTCAAGTCAAGGCTCCTCCAGGCTGGCGCGGGCTTTGATGGGCTTCGAGTGTGGCACACGAGGCACAATGGGCTCCTCGTTCCTCTCGAGCGAGGCTGAAATCGTCCCAAATAAACGCAGATGAAACCCTTGTCGTTATTTCGGGGGCTTTGAAGGGGCACAGACAGGGCCGGGATTGCTCTGAGTGCAATTTCCTCCGGGAGCTGCGTGGGCAGCCCGGGAGGTGGAAGGAGCCTGGAAACCTTGGGCTGCAGAACCTCAGGACAGGTTAATTTAATTTGATGATGTGTTTGACGGGCGTCTGGAGTTACTGGTGAGTTGTTGGAGGGGAGCAAAGCTGCTGCTTGCCTTTAAAATCAGGCTGCAGAAAGCAGAGGCTGAGTATTTAGGGGCGCTGAGAGGTCCCCGCTGTCCCTGGTGGTGACGCAGGAATTCTCCCTGTCTGATAATCAGCTGTCATCAATCAGGGAGCAGCGACAGCGACAAAAACCCCGAAGCCAGCTCGGTGCTGTCGCCTGCCCCGGGGTGTGAGCGGAGCCTGGTTCGGGACAACAGGCTGGAGCCAAACAGGGATTGCTCCCGGATTCCTGAGTCCCGGCGCAATGGCAACAGCCACAGGGACAATCCGGGTTTGTTTATTATTTCCTCCGCGCCGGTGGGTGGAGGTGTGCGTGGACAGAAGGCTTCAGGCACGCCACTGAGTTATTTATCCCCTTACAGATGCAGGCTGGGGACACAAAACCCCCACATTTTCCGAAGTCAAAGCGTCCCAAAGGCAGGCGAGGCGGCGGTGTTTTGATTTTGTGTCTTACGCGTTCCAGGGGGGCTTGGGACAGGCCAAATTTCGGGCAGGTTTCTGCCAGGCGGGACCTCACAGCGCTGGGGCTGCTCTTCCATCATCAGGCACTTATTAATTGTCAATTATTTGCGAACCCTGGCTTCAAGAGGGAGGGAGGATTATAAAAATTCATCCCGAATGGACTCCACCGCGGCAAAGTGGCTTTACCGTTCCTCTGACTTTTTAGATTTTATTGATTAAACTCCACTAAGGCTTTGTGTGGCAAGGGACTTTGTGTCCTTTAAGGACTTTGTCTTCGGGCATTTTGTGTTTTCAGCAGGGTTGGGAACTCGTGGTGTCGGTGGGATGTGGTGCCAGGAGCTCCTCCGTGGTGTGGCAGAGGATGGAGACACATCCCCGGGGATGTGAGGGATTTATGGCTGCTTACACCAAAAGTTTATTGAGGCTGAATCACTCAGCTGGATTTGGAGTTGAGAAAACCCGAATTTCTGTGTGGTGCTTCCATCTCTTGTAGGACTCGGCGACTTTATGTGGGACAACTCTGACTGAAGAGAGGGGAGGGCATAATGTCTGGAAAACAGCCACGATGGGGGAAATCCTCCAGGGATATTTTTTTTCTTTTTTTTTTTTTTTGCTCTGGAACAACCAGAGCTGAACTATTTTCCTTCAGGGTGTGTGATGGAGCATCCCACAGGTGGTGGGGAGGAGCAGCTCCATCCCTGCACGTCCAAAGACACAACCACCTCTTAAACCTGGTTTTTACCCTGAAATAGGAACTTTCTCCCTGAACTGGGGCTGAATCCCAGGGAATTTAGGCAGGATCGAGGCACTCTGTTTGTCAGAGTGAACCTGGAGCAATTCCAGCCAGGTTCCTCTGGGTTTTCCCAGCAGATCAAGCATGGTCGTGGCTCCTGGTGGTTTAATCCCTGATATGTCCGTGGAACTCGGGGGGGCAGTGCACGAACCCCGCTGGAACTGCCCAAGCCTTTGCATGACCCAATAAAAAAATGCTCAGACCAACGTGGATTTCTGTGGCTGGTGAGACCTGCGGGGCCTGTGGGAGCGGGGGATGCTGCACCCAACCACTCTGAAGCCTTAAATCCTCTTTCTTTTTTTCCTTTTTTTTTTTTTTTTCTCCCTTTTTTTCCCGATCGAATGCTTATCCTTTGCAGCTGGAGGTTCTCCGAGCCTGCTGGCTTTTTAAATATTGGGGAGGGAGAGGAGGTGGGAGCAACAATATTTTTCAATATTGGGGAGGGAGAGAGGAAGACAGGGAAGAGAAGGGAGAGAGGGAGAGAGGAGGAGAGGGAGAGAGGGAGGTTGCTCCTGCCGGAGAACCCCCGATTAATTCTCTGCATAATTACTGTTAATTAATGATGCGGTGCAAAATGCAGAAACCCAAAATTCAGCGAGGTGAGGGAGAAGCTCAGGGCTGCCCTGAGGCACTCACCTGCCGTGCCCAGGTGCCTGGTGCCCTCTGCGTGTCCCCAATGTCCCCAATGTCCCCAGTGTCCCAGTGTCCCAGTGTCCCCAGTGTCCCCAGTGTCCCAGTGTCCCCAGTGTCCCCACTGTCCCCAGTGTCCCCAGAGTCCCCAGTGTCCCCAGTGTCCCCTCTCGTGTCCCCAATG
>JAOTQZ010000889.1:3731563-3746171 GCA_026546895.1 Pogonocichla stellata | reverse complement strand
CATCCCATCCCATCCCATCCCATCCCAGATGATCCCTCCGGGTGATCCAGCAGCAGGAACAGCTGGGAACGCGCTGCCCTGAAATCACTCTCCAATCCCATTTCCATGCAAATGTCTCCTTCATAAAAACCTCGAATTTCAGTGCAGGCTCCAGGCTGGAATTGCCACAGAACCTGTTTGGTTTGGGAACAAATCCTGGTTTTTTTCCGTAGTTTTGAGCTCCCTGGTGCTCCTTGAATCCCCTCCAGTGCTCTCTGCTCCGGTCACTCCAAATCCAGGAGTGGGGGAGCTCCAGCTCATCCGGCAGTGGGAATTCCCAGCCCTCATCCCTCCTTCTGCCCGTTATCCTGCGAATATCACCCTTGGAGCATCCCAATGACCGCCAGGAGCTGTGGTGGCAGTGCCACCCTCTCTGCCTGGCTCCATCCCCCTGGAGCATCCCACGATGGCAATTCCCACATCCCATTCCCACTGGGATGAGTCCCGGAAAGGACCAGGAGACAGTTGGGAATGGGGAATCCAGGAGTCCAGCAGCGGAGCCAATCCCATTGGAATTCCAGCGGGAGGACCTGGAAATTCAGGAATTCAGAAATTCAGGAGAATTCCAAAACCAGCTGGAAAAGGGGAGCGGGATCCCAGAATCCATGAAGGGCACTCACAGGGATGCAGCAGGAATTGCTCCGATCCCAAGGACAGGCAGGTCCCACTCGGATGCAGCAGCTTCCCCACGACCCCACCCAAAATCCTCACAGGCAGCAGGGCAAGGGTGGAAAAGCTGCTCCCGGGGGAATTCTGCCACCCTAAAACTGGGAATTGTCGCTGTCACCGCCCCATCCCCTCCTTCCCAACATCCTCCCACACCCCCGAGCGCTGTGGGAACGGGGAGGATCCCAGCGGAATAACGCCGGAACAAACGGCACCGCCGAGCTTTGAAATGAGATTTTTTTAGGGCTTGTTTTGATGGGTTTTTTTTTTTAATTCCGAATCCCCCCAAAGACTCGATCCCAATTCCCCTTTAAACGGGCAAACCACAACGTCGGGAATTTGCTGCGAGATGGATTGGACTCCTCCACGGGAGCCTCCTTCTGCAGGGAATTTATCGGTGCCGTAAATTCCCCTCCCCTGGCTGGGATCGCTCTGGGTGCCATAACGTGTCCTCCAGCCAATCTTTTATCCATCTGGCTTTGTCCTGCTTTTTTGGGGGGAATATTTATGGACTGGGAGATGTTCCGGAAGAGGGAATGGCTCCTGAGGGTGTCTCCCGCTCTCCCTGGCCACAGATAATTTGCAGGAATGTTCAGCCCTGCTCCAGGCTCTGTTTTTGAGGATTTTTCAACTTAGTTCAGGCTCAAAATTTGATTTTTAGGCACTCCCGGAGCTCCTGATTTCCCAAAAAAACGACTCCATGGAAAGGGGGATCCTAAAGCTCCAATCAGTTGCAGCAGGAGATTTTAAACTCCGTTTTCCTGCATTTTCCTCGGATGGGAAAAGCATCAAGGAAACGGGACGGGTGAACAGAGAGAGGAATTTTCCCAGATCACAATTCCCATTCCAGCGGCTCTGGCTGGGAAAACGAGGGGAATCCAACCCAAGCTCTGCTGCTTCCACGGAAAAGGAAGGAGAAATCCGGCTGGAAAAGCATCCCAGGCTCCCAAAATTTCAATTCAAGCTTCTCCTCACAGCCCTGTCAGCAGCCAGGGAGCTCCATCTGCTCCCCAATCCCGCCTGGAGTCAGCTGGCAAATCCCACCTTCCTTCTCCACGGGCAGGTGCCAGGCCTTAAAATATTCCCAGAAATTTCCTTGGCAGCCTCCGGAAAAGCTGGAGCTGCTGCAGGAGGCTGGGAAGGAGCTGAGCAGGAGTTTTTAGTGGGATTGGGGTTTGTGGTGCGCCCAAATCCAGGATTCTCCCTTCTCCTGGTTTGCTAATTAATTCCAGAGAATCAGCAAATCCCATCAGGAAAAAACAACCCCAATCCCAGTGTGGTATTCCAATGATCCAGGAGTGTTTTCCATGATCCCATCAGGATAAAACAACCCCAATCCCAACCCCAGAGTGGTGTCCCAATTATCCCAGTGTTTTCCGTGATCCCATCAGGAAAAAACCACCCCAATCCCAACTCCAGTGTGGCATTTCCAATGATTCCAGAGTGTTTTCTGTGATCCCATAGGGAAAAAACAACCCCAACCCCAATCCCAACTCCAGTGTGGTATCCCAATTATCCCAGTGTTTTCCGTGATCCCATCAGGATAAAACGACCCCAATCCCAACCCAAGAGTGACACTTCCGATGATCCCAGAGTGTTTTCCATGATCCCATCAGGAAAAAATGACCCCAATCCCAACCCCAGTGCGGTGTCCCAATTATCCCAGTGTTTTCCGTGATCCCATCAGGAAAAAACTACCCCAATCTCAACCTCAGTGTGGTATTTCCAATTATTCCAGAGTGTTTTCTGTGATCCCATCGGGAAAAAACAACCCCAACCCCAATCCCAACCCCAGAGTGGAATTTCCAATGATCCCGGAGTGTTTTCCATGATCCCATTAGGATAAAATGACCCCAATCCCAACCCCAGTGCAGTGTCCCAATTATCCCAGTGTTTTCCGTGATCCCATCAGGAAAAAATGACCCCAATCCCAACTCCAGTGTGGCATTTCCAATGATTCCAGAGTGTTTTCTGTGATCCCATTAGGAAAAAACAATCCCAACCCCAATCCCAACCCATGTAGTGTCCCAATTATCCCAGTGTTTTCTGTGATCCCATCAGGATAAAACGACCCCAATCCCAACCCCAGAGTGGCATTTCCAATGATCCTGGAGTGTTTTCCCTGTTCCCATCAGGAATCAAACCTGGATGGTTGCTGAGGGGGAAAATCAAATTCGGGATTAATTGATTTGAAGTTTGGGGGGAATGAGTTGTTCCCACATGGACTCCGGATGATCCCTGGAAAAATCTGGGTTCTCCTTTCCAGCAGCACAACTCAGCCAGGCTGAAATAACCAGGAAATGCAGGATTTCTATAATGAAATCAAATAAAATATAAAATAAAACGGAACAAAATGGAATAAAATTGAGTAAAGTGGAATAAAATGGAATAAAATGGAATAAAATCAAATCCCTGGAGTCACTGCTGCCGGAACCATCAGCGTTCCCAGGAGTGAGATCCCTATCCAAGGAAAGCGAGAGGCTGTGGCTGCACAAATTAGATTTCCCCAGGCAGCAGCTTAATTAAAACTATCGAGTGTTCCCAGCTTTTGGAAATTAACTTGGAAAGTGTTTGGATAAAAAAAGCCTGGATGGGTTTTTTGTTCCTTTTCTTCTCTCTGGAGTGGAGGGAAAAGAAGAAAAAATGGGATTTTTTTCACCCCCTGGATTCTTTGGAGGGCAGGAAACAACAAAAACGGGCTCATTTTTATTTGGATAAACCCAGATTCATCAGGATCTTGGGTCAAATCTCCTAAATCTTTTATTTGGAGCTGCTTGGATTTTTTTGGGACGATTCCTCTGCTTTTAATCCCAACCCTGTGCACCGAAACACCGTGAAAATCCCTAAGGAAAAATAAAAAAATAACGCAGCCAACACCTGATCCAAACAAGAGGAGACGGGAATAAAAAAAAAAAAGAGGGAAAAACCACTGGGAAGCAGAGCAGGAGCTATCAGGGAGCATCAGGAGGAATCAGATCCGGAGGGACGAAGAGGCTGCGCCGAGGAAACAGGAGCGGGATGATCCCGAGCGGAGCCGCGGCCCCGCTCCCGCCGGAATTCCCGGCAGGGTGGAGGGGAATCACCCCCAGCTGCGCCTCCCCGGCTCCGATTTCACGGTCTGATGGTGATGGAGCTGCTGATATTCCAGAGGGGGGGTGTTCCCACCTGGAGACCCCGCGGGAAGGAGGATGGGGGAATGTTCCACGGCTGAACAGTCCGTGGAGGGATCCCGGTGGGGATTTGTGGGATAAAACGTGGGAAAAATGAGCAGGGAATGCTGATCCCATGGAGGATCCCGGTGTGGATTTATCCCATAAAATATCTGGGAAAGAGGAGCCGGGAATGCTGATCCCATGGAGGGATCCCGGTGGGGATTTCTGGGATAAAACATCTGGGAAAGAGGAGCAGGGAATGACGATCCCATGGAGGGATCCCAGTGTGGGTTTATCCCATAAAATATCAGGGAAAGAGGAGCCGGGAATGCTGATCCCATGGAGGGATCCCAGTGGGGATTTATCCCATAAAACATCTGGGAAAAATAAGCAGGGAATGACGATCCCGTGGAGGGATCCTGGTGGGGATTTATCCCATAAAACATCTGGGAAAGAGGAGCAGGGAATGCTGATCCCATGGAGGGATCCCAGTGGGGATTTATCCCATAAAATATCTGGGAAAGAGGAGCCGGGAATGCTGATCCCGTGGAGGGATCCCGGTGGGGATTTATCCCATAAAATATCAGGGAAAGAGGAGCAGGGAATGACGATCCTATGGAGGGATCCCGGTGGGGATTTGTGGGATAAAACATCTGGGAAAAAGGAGCCGGGAATGCTGATCCCATGGAGGATCCCGGTGGGGATTTGTGGGATAAAACACATTCAAGGAAGCCCAGGATAGGGATGTGTCACCGGGAATGCTCATCCCAATGGGATCACCTTGGGACAGCGCTGGAATCTTCTCCGTGCCAACCTGGCTGGGCTCCATGAGCCTTAGTTTCCCCAAAATCTCACCCCATTCCTGCCTTTCGGGACGGGACACTCCGGAGTCTCTGGCTGTGCCTCCACCAGCATTCCCAAATCCAGCAGGGGTGCAGGGAAAGGGCTGGAATTCCCTCCCACGTGATCCCACTCAACCCCTCTGTCCCAGCCCCAAATCCCAGGAAAAATGAGGTCAATTTTCACCGTTTCCCACAGGGAAAAATGCCCAGATCCCAGGAGATTAAACCCAAACCTCTTCCAGCGCCCACTTTCCGTGGGCACCCAGCTGGAACCAGCCCCAGGATCCCAGGGAAAAGACAAAACCAGCAGCAGGGCCGGACAGAGAGAAGAGAATAAGAAAGAAATATTCATTAAAAAAATCCTTGGATAGCACCAAATCTCCTCCCGGGGGGACGATTCCAAAGCCATTTTTAATTAACTCCGCGTTCCGCCGGAGCTCGGCGCGGAATTATTGTCCATTAAACAAACACCGGCTGATTATTGGGAACACGCTCCCCGTGCTGCAGGCCACGGCTGCCAGCTGCTCCCGACACTTGTTCCGGGGAAATCCTGCTTTGCTTTACATTTATGGGGAAAAGGAGGCGGTTTAGGGGGAAAAAACCATCCCTGATCCCGAAAAAACTCGGGATCTCCACCTGGCACAGGAGGTTGGATGGAAAAGGAGTAGTTTTAGGAGGAAAAACCACCCCTGATCCCAAAAAATATTGGGATTTTCCCCAGCAGAGGGGTTGGGTGGAAAAGGAGCAGTTTTAGGGGAAAAAACCACCCCTGATCCCAAAAAATATTGGGATTTTCTCCTGGCACAGAGGGTTGGGTGGAATAGGAGCAATTTTAGGGGGAAAAACCACCCCTGATCCTAAAAAACTTTGGGATTTTCCCCAGCAGAGGGGTTGGGTGGAAAAAGAGCAGCTTTAGGGGAAAACCATCTCTGATCCTGAAAAACCTTGGGATTTCACGCTGGCACAGAGGGTTGGTGGAAGAGAAGGTGGTTTAGGGGGGAAAACCATCCCTGGTCCCAAAAAAATCAGGATTTTCCCCTAGCACAGGGCTTGAGTGGAAAAGGAGGAATTTTAGGCAGAAAAGCCATCCCCGACCCTGGAAAACTTCGGGATCTCCCCCTGGCACGGGGGGTTGGAGGAAATATAGGTGATTTAGGGGGAAAAACCATCCCTGATCCCAAAAAAATCAGGATTTTCCCCTGGCACAGAGGGTTGGATGGAAAAGGAGCAATTTCAGGGGAAAAAAAACCATTCCTGATCCCAGGAAACCTCGGGATCTTTGCCTCCGCAGCATTTTCCACGAGCCAGGGAAGAGGTGATTTTTTTTTTTTCTCTCTTCCATAAATCGTAATTGATTTCTTTTTTTAATGGAATGTTGTAATGGAATATTGTCCAACGTGCAGAGACTCCTGGGATAAATTATTCAGCAGCACGTTTTTAAATAATGCAGCCGCTTCCTGCTCGGATTTCCTGCTCCTTAAAACCCGGGATGGGAAGGAATCTCCACCTCTGGAGTCTCCACCGCTCCCTGCTCCGAGTGAAGCTGTTGGGAATTAACAACTGGAAAGGCGAAAGTTCATTAGAGTCGTTATCCAGAGCCTGGATTTGCTCCTTGCTCCAAGAGCTGCGGGTGGGAGCAGAGCAATTCCCGTTTTTCCAGGGGATCCAAGCGTGGAGGTGGCAAAGAGGAGCTGGAAGTGGAGGAAAATCCATCCCAGTGAGGATGAGGCCATCCATGGGAGGGGGAAAAACCCCCGTGCAGGAATTCCTGACTCCTGGAAAGTTGTTTTTCCCGATTCCCATCAGTTATTCCGGTGGGGAAAGGGGGAGATTCCAGGCAGGACCTCGGGCACCAGCAATTCCCAAGCATCCCTTGGATGTCCTGGGAATGCTCCACTCCCAATTCCCCAGCTCTTCCTCAGAACCCCCCGGAATTTCCAAACCCAGAAAACCCAGAATTTCTGAAATCCCCTCCACAGCTGCTTGGGGGAGGCAGATCCTTGTCTCATTCCCACATTTTTCAGACCTGGATATTCCCATGATCCACGTCTGCCTCAGTTTCTCCTTTCCCTAATCAGGGCGTTTCCAGTCATCCTTGGATCCCGGTGCCACCATTCCCACATGGAAAAGAGCTCCAGGCTGCTCCAAAGGCTCTCCCCCCGTCCCAGGAGGATCCCTGGGGAAAAGGCAGCAGCACAATTCCCAGGGAATTTGCTCCAAGCTCCCCAAAATCAATGGATTCAATCCCAAATTTTCCCTGCTGGGACACTCTGAGCTTCAGCACATCCCGAGAGATGAGTTCTGCTCGTTCCGCCTCCCTTCCCAAATCCGATGAAATCCCTTTATTGCTTCCCTCTGGACACAACCCCTGGCACAATTAGGGAATAATTTCCGAGCACAAAATAATTGCCGCGTTCCATCCTCCCTCTCCAAGGATTTCGGCTTCCATTCCACTTTCCCTTTGTTTTTATTGGGATTAAGGGGGAGGAGGAACTCAATCAAATCCCTAAAAATAAAGGGAAAAACCCGACTGGGAGCTCTGGAATGGGGCTGGAGCCTGCGGGAGGGAAGAGCTCCAGCAGGATGTGGGAATGGGGCTGCGATCCCGGATATCCAGGAGATTTCAGAGCTCCTCTCCTCATCCTGAGGGTCAAATCCTTCATTCCCTCAGCTCCCAAGGACCTGCCTTGGCTTTGATTCCCTGATTTCGGGCAAATCCCAGCTTTTGGCTCCTCAGCTCCTTGTCCCTCCCTGATTTTGGCTCATTTTGGATCGTCTGGATCCACCCAGGCTGCCCCAATGGATCAGGGATGGCCCAACCAGCACCTGTTGGATCCCTGACCCTCATTCCCAGTTCTGCCCATCCAGGCACATTCCGGCCGCTTTTCCAGCAGGATTTTTCCTCATTACCACCCCACATCCGCCGGGATTCCGGGTTGGACACAGAAGTCGATGCCGCCTGTTCCCTCTGACAGATTCCCGAAGCTCCGGGGATCCAATCGAGGGAAGGGACATAAATCACGTTAATTAAAGAATTCCCAACCCCTTTCCGGCCATGGAATGGGAATGTGCCCTCGGCATTCCAAGCACTGCCTGCTGGCTCCCAAAACTCCGTGGAATAATTGATTTCCTGGGCCCGTTTTTTGTGGATGTCGCAGCCCTGGGAGCATCCAGATGGGTCTAAAGGCTCTTTCCTGAATTGTGGAATCACGGAATGGGAAGGGATCTTAGAGCCCATCCCTGGAATGGGATGCCAGGATCTCCAGCCCGGCCTTGGGCACTTCCAGGGATGGCAGCAGGAATCAGGATCCGCTGTTTTCCCAGGATCCCCAGCCGTGTCCCTGGTTATCCAGGATCCCGCCTCTTGCTCCTCAAATCCCGCCAATCCCGGCGTTCCAGAGCGCCTTTAGGGATGAGAATCACTAATTAATGGCTGGGTGGGAATTCTGCTTCCCGAGGTGTTCAGACACGCTTTGGAATTTGGAACTGGGATGGGGGGTTTGGAAGGTGAGACAGCTGTGGGATTGGGAATGGGGGATGCGGGGTTTGGAATGAGTGACAATGTGGGATTTGGAATGAGTGACAATGTGGGATTTGGAATGAGTGACAATGTGGGATTTGGAATGAGTGACAATGCGGGATTTGGAATGAGTGACAATGTGGGATTTGGAATGCGGGATGTGGGGTTTGGAGTGTGGGATGTGGGGTTTGGAATGTGGGATGTGGGGTTTGGAATGCGGGATGTGGGGTTTGGAGTGTGGGATGTGGGGTTTGGAGTGTGGGATGTGGGGTTTGGAGTGTGGGATGTGGGGTTTGGAATGTGGGATGTGGGAGTGTCCCCCTGCCTGGAGCTCCCCCGGCCACAGCTCCGTGGAGCTCCAGGCTGGATTTTGGGGATTATCCCGCTCTGCTCCTCCCTGGAACAGCCGCCAGGCCTGGCCGTGTAATGAGCTTGCAAATCCACGGGAAAAAATCCGGGACAAATCCAGGGCTGCTCCAGGGACGAATCCAAGCTCAGAACAACCTGAGGACACCTCCTGGGGTCTCGGGCACTTCTCTAGTTGGGCAACCGAAATTTGGGATCCTCATCTCCAAGTTTTTCCCTTTTTTTCGTGTTTTTCCCTTTTTTTCGTGTTTTTCCCAAAATTTCTGCCCGCTCACACGTGGGAAGCTCCTCAGGGCAGGGAAATCAATGTCGCCTCTGGGATCCCGCGCTTCCAACTGGCAGCAATCCCATCCAGGGATTAGAGAGGGATTAGGATGTGGAACAGAACCGATAATTAATTAATGAGCAGCAGGGATAATGAGAAAGCAAACCAGGATCATCGGATCCAGATTTTTAGGGGGAAAAAAAAGGTTGGAAAAGCTCTGCTGGCTCCGCATTCCTTTTTTCTCGCCTCCAGAGCCAGATCCTGCCACCACTCCCTGCTCGTTAAACAGGGAAAAATCCCACAAGGAACACGGTGATTCCGATGGGATCCACTGGGAGATGGAGAGTGGAGGCTGGAGCTCCAAGGGGATTCCAGGGATTTGTAGGAATCCTGAGGCCAAAATCCAGCATCCTCCAAGTTTTGGGACACACACACAGGTGACAGAGACGTCCCAGCTCCTGCTCCGAGGGTGGGAAGCGAAGAATCCCAATCCCAGTTGGAATCCCAATCCCACCTCCCCATGGAATCCGGGACAGTGAGGAAAAGCAGGAGGGGTGCAACACACGGGAATTCCTGGGAATGGCTCCACAGGATCTGGGAATTCTCCTGGAGACACTGGGCTGCCTAATTTGGATGGATCTGCCGCCAAATCCCAGAGAATTTGGATGGATCTGTCACCAAATCCCAGAGAATTTGGATGGATCTGTCACCGAATCCCAGGGAATTTGGATGGATCTGCCACCAGATCCCAGAGAATTTGGATGGATCTGTCACCGAATTCCAGAGAATTTGGATGGATCTGTCACCAAATCCCAGAGAATTTGGATGGATCCACCACCAAATCCCAGTGAATTTGGATGGATCCTCCACCAAATCCCAGTGAATTTGGATGGATCCTACAACGAATCCCAGGGAATTTGGATGGATCTGTCGCCAAGTCCCAGAGAATGTGGATGGATCTGCCACCAAATCCCAGTGAATTTGGATGGATGTCACCAAATCCCAGAGAATTTGGATGGATCCTCCACCAAATCCCAGAGAATTTGGATGGATCCTCCACCAAATCCCGGTGAATTTGGATGGATCCTCCACCGAATCCCAGAGAATTTGGATGGATCTGCTGCCAAAACCCGGCACTGCTGGAAGAGGCAGGAGCTGGAAAATTTCCCTCTGGAAAGCTGCACCTTACACGGGAATTCCTGGGGCTCGGAGCCTCCCTGCTCCTGCAGCTCCTCTCCGGAGCGGGAATTGCAGAGCCCAGCAGGAATTCATTACCCGTGGGGTGAGGGGGGTGAAGCGCTGATCCCGCCTGGAAAAGAGCAGAGCCGAGCATCCACCTTCTCCTGGTGGGAAAAATAATCCCCAGCGCACGGAAACAATCAGGGATAAGCACAGAATTCCCACGTTCCAGCTGGATCTGCCTCCAGAAGGACAATTCCCATCCCCAATATCCAGCCCTGGCCATCTGGATCCGATTCTTTTCCTGGAATTTGTCCCCCAGCACATCCCAGGAGCGTTTTTTTCCCCCCTGGCCCCACAAGCTGCTGTTGCTCCTGGTTTCCCTCTGCCCTATCCCTGTTTTTTTCCAGCTTATTTACGGAATCATCACACCATTGATTTCCTGACAGCTGCCCTGACCTTTTGGATTTTATAAAATCCAGCTTTTTTTTTCCACAGCTTTTTTTTTTTTTTCCCCTGGGCCTTGGCAGCCCGGCGAAGGTGACGCAGGGAATTATTGTGGATTTTTCCGGCTCCTGGGAAGCGACAGGATCCGTGTGGGAAGGGGCTGGCAGCGGGAACAGCATCCATCACCTTTTCCAAGCGAAGGGCGAGCGGCAGGAGGTGGATGGAGCCCTGCTGGGACGCCGGTGACGCAAGAAATTCCTTGGAAAAACAGCCTGTACATGGAATTAACGGGGATGGCGGCGGCGCAGGTCGGCCGGGGGGGTTTGATCCCCCCGCAAAAAAAAACAAAAAAAATAAGCCTCATCCAGGCTCTGGGAATCTTGCTGTGCTCCCACTTTTCCTCTCCAGGAGGAATCTCAGGGATTCACGGGGAGTTTTGCCGCTGGAAAAGGGAAAGCTGCGGAAGATTGAAGGGAAAGTAGAGCCAAGGGAGAAGGAATTAAATCAGCTCCGTATGGAAAGGGGGTTTTTTTTTTCCTCAGAATTAAGATTCCAGTGAAAACACGTGGAAACAGCCACAATTCCCAGCCGTGCGGAAAACCACAGCGTGGGAGGAGGGGGGAAAAATCCCCCAGTCCCACTTTTCCCGCTGGTGGCTCGGCAGGAAATCGGGAATGACGCCAACGCCGGGTGATGGACAGGGAAGGACGGGGGGGTTTTCCAGCCTCTGGAATCCCAGCTTTCCTGGGATTTTTGGGGATCCCAGGAGTGGCTCGAGCAGGTTGGAGATCCCTGGGATAAATCAGGATGGCGCCTCCGAGCAGCGGGAATTGCACGGGGGAAAATTGAAATCGATGCTCTGGGAGCTGCTCCTGAGCCACTTCCAGGGGGAAAAATCCCCAGGAAGGTTCGGGGGAAGCTGGAATTGCTGCCAGATTTCAGCTTCGCTGTGGGAAGAGGGATCAGTGCCCAAAGGTGTCCCCAGTGCCACCAATGCCCCCGAGAAGATGGGACCAGTGCCACCAACCCCTTCAGAGGAGGGGACCAATGCCCAGAGGTGACCCCAGTGCCACCAGTCACTTCTCGGGAGGTGTCTGGAAATGTCCCCAGTGCCACCAACGCCCCAGGGTGGAGGGGACCAGTGTCCAGAAATGTCCCTAGTGCCACCAACCCTCTGGGAGGAGGGGATCAGTGCCCAGAGATGTCCCCAGTGCCACCAACCCTCTGGGAGGAGGGGACCACTGCCCAGAGATGTCCCCAGTGCCCCCAGCCCCCTGCAAAGGCCGCTGGCCCGGCTGCACTCCCCCTTCGAACCAACCCCAGAATTCCTCCTCTCTCTTCCCCCTCTCCCCCAGCTTTCCCCTTTGGATCTCTCCAGGAATTCGTGGGTGAGCCCCCCCCCCTTCCCCACGAGCAGCGCTAATGACACCGCTAATTACCGAGCTCCATTAACCCCGGCGTGGGGCTGGGGCCGGGTCTGACCGCGCCGCTTTTCCCTCTCTCCAAAAAAAAAAATCCCTTTTTTTTCCCCCCCCGCTCGGCAAAACGTCCACGAGCGATCGGCAACGCCCCGCGGAGAGCGAGAACCTTCCCGTAATTGCCCGTCCTTGCCGGGGCTCTTAAAAGCTTTTGCGAGGAGGAGAAAAGCGGCTCCTTGTCAGCCGCGAGCCATCACCCGGCGGAGCGGAGCCGCCCCCCGCGCCCGCCGCCTCCGGCCGCTGGAAATGCTGATTTTCCGCTCGCCCCGGAGGCTTTCCTGGCTGGAGAGGCGGCCCCAACCCCTGCGTGGGCAGGGGATGAATGCCCCGAGGTGTCCCCAGTGCCACCAACCCCGAGCTGGGTGCCCGGAGGTGTCCCCAGGGCCACCAACCCCCGCTTGGGTGCCCGGAGATGTCCCCAGTGCCACCAACCCCGACTTGGGTGCCCAGAGATGTCCCCAGTGCCACTAACCCCGAGCTGGGTGTCCCGAGGTGTCCCCAGTGCCACCAACCCCAAATTAGGTGTCCAGAGATGTCCCCAGAGCCACCAACCCCCACTTGGGTGCCCGGAGATGTCCCCAGTGCCACCAAACCCAAACTGGGCGTCCAGAGGTGTCCCCAGTGCCACCAACCCCCACTTGGGTGCCCGGAGATGTCCCCAGTGCCACCAACCCCAAACTGGGCATCCAGAGGTGTCCCCAGTGCCACCAACCCCCACTTGGGTGCCCAGAGATGTCCCCAGGGCCACCAACCCCGAGTTGGGTGCCCAAAGGTGTCCCCAGGGCCGCTAACACCGACAAGGGGAGGGGACCGATGCCTGGAGGTGTTCCCAGGGTCACCAACCCAAATTTGGGTGTCCAGAGGTGTCCCCAGTGCCGCCAACCCCTCTGGGAAGAGGGGATTGGTGCTCAGAGATGTCCCCAGTGCCACCAATTCCTCAATTCCCCCACTGGGGAGGGAACCAGTGCCACCAACCCCAACATGGGGAGGGAACCAATGCCTGGAGGTGTCCCCGGTGCCACCAACCCCAAACTGGGTGCCCGGAGGTGTCCCCAGGGCCACCAACCCCAAACTGGGTGCCCAGAGGTGCCCCCAGTGCCACCAACCCCTCCATGGGGTTCACATTCCCAACCTGGTGGGACGCACTGGGAGCCCCGTGGCACCGCTGGGGGCGGATTTTAAGGGATCGTTTTAGGATTATTCGGTGTGGGATTTTAAGGGATCATTTTAGGATTATTCGGTGTGGGATTCTAAGGGATCATTTTAGGATTATTCGGTGTGGGATTTTAAGGGATCATTTTAGGATTATTCGGTGTGGGATTTTAAGGGATCATTTTAGGATTATTTGGTGTGGGATTCACAACCAGAGCTTCTCACAGCCGCACCAGGTCAGGGCTGGACATTCCCGGTGTGGATCCCGAAGGAGCTGGAGCAGCTCCAGGAGGGAATGATGGCAGGGATGGGGTCAGTGACAGCGCCGTCCCGAGCACCCCGCGGGGCTGGGGGTTGAATTAAAGGTTTGGGACGCTCTGTTTGGGAACACCGCGGGGTTTTGGGGTGCTCTGTGAGCCTCATTTGCAGCCACAGCCCGTCCCCACCCGTGGGATGGCAGGGCTGGAGCAGCTTCAACCCAAACCCTTTTTTCCAGCAGCTCCTTCCTCGCGTGCCCGAGATCAAACCGCTGCTGACTCACAATCGCCTCATTAGCGATTCGCCGGTAATTAATTCATCTCTTGATGCTGCTGGGTCGCTCCTGGGCGATTCGCGTCTCTGGGTCAGCCAGGAATGCGCTGAGCGGCCAAAAAGCCACATTTTTCCCTCATTTTTCGCTCCAAGAGCTGGGCCTGGAAACCCCCAAGGATCCACTTGGGAATTTTGGGAGCAGGGGAAAAAAAGGGGAAAAAAAGGGGAAGCAGGGGGGAAAACTGAGGCACAGATTAATTCTGTGTAGATTACACAGATTAAAATGCACATTTTATAGAATAAAATGCACACTTTAAAAACTCATTTTAAAAATTTACCATTTTAAAAACGGTAAAAATTGGTCCAACCAGAGCACTTCCAGCCTCTGTTCCACGCTGGGGTATTCGGCCTGTGGCAGATCCAGTTCGGGTCTGGAAAACTCCGACAAAATCCGGATTTGGGGCCAGGAAGGACTGGACAATGTCCCTTTGTCCCCAGAGGAGCTGGCAGTGAATCCAGGCCCTCTCTGATTCCGGGAGAGGAATTTTCTCTCGGCCTGGAATTGCCTCCAGGTCCCTGCCTGACGCTTCCCAAAGGGGTTTGGAGGGAAGGGAATTCCAGGGATGGGAACTTGGGGAGGGAAGGGAAGGCAAAAACACGGGAAAGGTGCCCTGAGGGATGCTCCAACCCCAACATGCCCAGCTCCAAGGGGTTCTCCAACCCCGACCTCCCCCTTTGGATGCTCCGAACCCAAAATTCCTGAATCCCAGGAGTGCTCCAAGCCTGACATTCCCTGTTCCCGTGGATGCTCCAATCCTCACATTCCTGGCTTCAAATCCCGACATTCCTGGCTCCAAAGACGCTCCAACCCCAAAATTCCCGTCCCCAAGGGGCTCTCCAACCCCAAAATTCCCATCCCCAAGGGGTTCTCCAACCCCAAAATTCCCATCCCCAAGGGGTTCTCCAACCCC
>JAOTQZ010000889.1:3718545-3730518 GCA_026546895.1 Pogonocichla stellata | reverse complement strand
GGGGGGGGGTAATTCTGGGTGGGAGAGGCTGGAGGGGCCACAGCCCCCCAAAAAAACACACTGTGCCTTCCCGTGGAAATTCCAGGCTGGAAAGACATTCCTGGTGCCTGGAGATCATCAGGGATGTTCCACCAAATTGGGATAACACATTCCTGATGCTTGGAGATTCAGGGATGTTCCATTAAACTGGGATAACACATTCCTGATGCTTGGAGATTCAGGGATGTTCCATTAAATTGGGATAACTCATTCCCAGTGCCTGGAGATCATCAGGAATGTTCCACCAAATTGGGATAACTCATTCCTGATGCTTGGAGATCATCAGGGATGTTCCACCAAATTGGGATAACTCATTCCCAGTGCCTGGAGATCATCAGGGATGTTCCACCAAATTGGGATAACTCATTCCCAGTGCCTGGAGATCATCAGGGATGTTCCACTAAACTGGGATAACACATTCCTGATGCTTGGAGATTCAGGAATGTTTCACTAAACTGGGATAACACATTCCCAGTGCCTGGAGATCATCAGGAATGTTCCATTAAATTGGGATAACACATTCCCAGTGCCTGGAGATCATCAGGAATGTTCCACCAAATTGGGATAACTCATTCCCAGTGCCTGTAGATCATCAGGAATGTTCCACTAAACTGGGATAACACATCCCCAATGTCTGGAATGTTAAACCCGAGCCCCTAAACCGGGATAACCGCGGGTTCCACACCCAAGGGTCCCAAATCCAGGCTCATCCCTCCCTTCCCATCCCCGCTCCCCCACCCTGACCTCCCTGCTCCCGCTTCTCCCACGGCTCAGCACTTTTTCCATGTGAAATAAATGTTATTTTCTCCCCGGCCGGAGCCCAATTCATCTTCCTGTCAGGGGGAATCACGGCGAGAGGGCGAGAGCAGCAGCCAGCGAGTGCTTACACACGGAAAAATGGGATAACGCAGCTCCCAGAAATCCTCCCTTCCCTGCTTCATCAGCCTCAAACACGGCTTGGCAGAGAATTTAACCGGAAAAAAATAAAAAATGAAACGGGAGGCGGAAAAAGTGATCCCGGCCCCTTTTGTTCTGGAAAACCCTGGGAGATTTTTATCTTCCCGTGAAGTTTTATTGGAGCTGATGGTGGGAGGGAGATCCAATTAAACTCCCCCTAATCCCAACTCCGCGGCCCCGGTGGGAGATGGGGAATGGATCAAGGTGACAAATGAGGGGAGATAAATGGGAGCATTTAATGGAAAAAACGGGATTTAATTGGGAAAGTTTGAAGCCCTGGAACTGGGGATTTTGGCTTTCTGTGTCGGGACCTGGGGAAGCTGGAATCAAACATATCCAGGGATTTTCCTGCTGCCAGGTGGGGCCAGGGTTGCCCCAGGTGAGCTGAAATAGAATAATTAATAGATTCTTAATTAATATCTTTAATAGAATTGAAGTTTCTAGGAGGCTTCGCTGGGGACTCAGCCCCCGAGGAATGGCATCTCTGCCAGAGCAAACAAATCCAGGGATGTGTTTATTAAAGCTCAATAATGGATCCATGGCATTCCCAAACCCAGAGATGTGTTTATCCAACCTCAATAATGGATCCATGGCATTCCCAAATCCAGGGATGTGTTTATCCAACCTCAACAACGGATCCATGGCATTCCCAAATCCAGGAATGTGTTTATTAAAGCTCAATAACGGATCCATGGCATTCCCAAATCCAGGGATGTGTTTATTAAAGCTCAACAACGGATCCATGGCATTCCCAAATCCAGCAGCCCAGCCCCTCCTCATCCCCCATGAGGATGAAGATCAGGGAATCATGGAATGCTTTGGGTTGGGAGGGACCTAAATCCCATCCAGGCCCAATCCCAACACTTCCCAACATCCCAGGTTGCTCCAGCCTGGCCTTGGACACTCCCAGGGATCCAGGGGCAGCCACAGCTCCTCTGGGAACTCCATCCCAGCTCCTTCCCACCCTCTCAGCCAGGAATTCCTTCCCAGTATCCCACCCATCCCTGCCCTCTGGCAGTTTTAGGCCATTCCCTGTGTCCTGGTGCTCCAGATCCTCCTTCCCAGCGTCCAGGGCTGTTCCTGCTGCACCCACAGAGCGATGGGAACACAAAACCCTGGAATGCTTTGGGTTGGAAGGACCTGAAATCCCGTCCACTTCCAACCTCGACACCTCCCACTATCCCAGGGTCCCTGAGCACTTCCAGGCATGGAGCAGCCGTGGATTCTCTGGGAGCTCCACCTTTGCCTCACACCCCAACCCTGCACTCCAACTGTTCCACAGAACCCTGGGAAGAGGCAAAACGAGGTGAATGCCCCCAAAGCAGCTCGGGGCCGGTTTCCTGGGAGCAGCATCCCTGCAATCCACGTGCTCCCCTCCCGTTCCTCGGAGCAGAGCTGAGCTTGGCCTTGAGCAGGAGCTGCTGCTTTTAATTCCCTTCCCACTGAGTCACCCTCCCTTCCCTTCCCTTCCCTTCCCAATCCGAGCGCCGCACTCCAACGCACCACAGCTATTTTGACACACTGAGCAAATATCAATTAATTCGCCTCTCAGAGAGGGGGGGGGGGAAAAAAAACCCACAAAACACACACACGCACACACACAAAAAAAAGAGAAAAAAAAAAAACTGAAAAGAAAAGCTTAATTGAAAAAAATCCCGGGCCAGATTGGCAGCCTGGCGTTTGCCAACGCAGCCGCGGTTTTAAGCTCCGCTGTTCCTCAAGCGCCGCGGGTTTTGCGGCTCCCCCGAGGAAAAGATTTCTCTGGAGGAGCTGCGTGAGTCACCCGGGTCAAAACGGGGGGAGAGAAGGGAAAAGAGGCACTTCCAGAAGGGTCTTAGTGATCTGGGGTGAGGGAGGTCACGGGAGGAGCCCGAAGCTGGATCCATCCCGAGGCAGCAGAAAAAGGACAAAAACTTGGATTTGGGGACCAGGGCTGCTGCAGTTGTTGGGTTCATCCCCAAACAGCCCCAAAACCCCCAAATCTGCCCCAAACCTTGGGGGTCCCAGCAGCTTTTGTGGGCCTCCCATCACCTCCCTGGCAGGAGCAGCGGGAATTTCTTGGGAATGAACAAGCCCCGACCCCTCAGCCCCCGCAGAATGACGAGATTGAGTCAATCAGCGGCTTTGACTCAGGGAATTATTTTGCTGTTAAAACGCAATTAACTGACGAGTCCTGGCTTTGTTTGGGGGCTTTTCCTCCACAGGGACGTCACCGGCACCAGGAGGGGACACAGAGGCTCCTGGCCCTCCTGCCAGAGGATTGTCGGAGCAGGAAAAGGCACCAGGAATGAAATTCCAGAGTGGTCTTGGGTGGGAATGGACCTTAAATCCCATCCTGTTCCACTGGGCCGCTTTCCATTATCCCAGGTGATTCCAACCTGGCCCGAGACACTTCCAGGCACGGGCCAGCCACAGTTTTCTCTGGGAATCTCCCAAAAATCCCACTTATCCCTGCCCTGTGGCAGTGGGAAGCCGTTCTCCTTATTCCAATTTGTTGCTAAACCTCCCTCCTCCCCCCTCCAAAAAAAAAAAAAAAATCTGCGGTGAGAAAAGGGGAATAAAAAATCCCCACCCCCAAAAAAAAATCTGTTCACACTCCGACACCCCTAATTAGGGCCACCCTTGGAGGGATTTTAAATCCCAAGGAAAAGGCAGAACGTGCCAGACTCGCCGTATTTTTAGTCAGCACAACCCCACGCTTCCCACCCTCTGCTCGCCGCCCTCTGCTCTTCGCAGCTGCCCCGAGCCGGGAGCGTCAGCGCTCCCCGAGTGAGAACGGGAGCAGGGAAAGGTTATCCAAGCTGTCAGGAAGGGTTTTTTCCCCTCTCCCGGAGACGGGAAAGCAGCGGGATGTGCTCGGCGCTGGCGCTAACGAGGCGCCGGTGCTGACGCTGAGCGCGGGTGACACCGGGGACGGCCCTTGGTGGCAGCGAATCCCCGCGGCGCCCCAACGGATTATCCCGGGTGTCTGGCGCTGGGAAGCCCCGCCTGGAGAATATTCCGATGGTTCCAGCTCGGATCCGCAACCCAGCGTGGTTTGGAGAGGGGGTTTCCAGAGGGAAGGGATGGGTTTGGGATGTTTCCTCACCCGGTGTTTGCGAAACAGCCGGGAAAATTTGGGTCGGGCTCCCGTCGGATGTTTGTTCCTCAGTTTCAGGAATTTGTTTTCCCTTTAATCAAAATCCCCCAGAGCTTGGTCCAGGAGCAGGTTCCACGTCACAACGGGATCTTGGGATGGTTTGGGCTGGAAAGGACCTAAAATCCCACCAGTCCCGTGGGCAGGGACACCTCCCACCCATCCCAGGCGGCTCCAAGCCCAGGAACGTGTCCAAGGAACAGCTTGGACAAGGAATTTGGGACGAGAAGCTCAGCTTGACCCAGAAATCCAAGAGAGCGCTGGGATGAGCAAAGACTCGGAGTTGTTGGAGAAGGGAAGGATTCAGGGAGAGCTCAGAGCCCCTTGCAGGGCCTGAAGGGGCTCCAGGAGAGCTGGGGAGGGATTTGGGATAAAGGATGGAGGGACAGGACACAGGGAACGGCTCCCACTGCCAGAGGTCAGGGATGGACGGGATATTGGGATGGAATTCCCGGCTGGGAGGGTGGGGAGGAGCTGGGATGGGATTCCCAGAGGAGCTGTGGCTGCCCCTGGATCCCTGGGAGTGTCCCAGGCCAGGCTGGGATAACCTGGGAGGGTGGGAGGTGCCCACGGCTGGACGTGGATGGGATTTATGGTCCTTCCCCCCAAACCACCCCGGAATTCCACGAATCCATGATCCTCTCTCAGCTGTTGACATGCAGGTTGTCAATCCTCCATCCTCGACCCCACATCCCAACTCCAAATCCCATTTTTCCAGCGCTGGAAGCATCTCCTGGGCCCTGTTCCTGCTCCAGTTCCCAGATTTCGGGTTTTGGGGGCGGCTGTGATTTCCCACACGGCAGCAGGTGGTGCCAGGGAGGATGAAGGATAAACAGGGATAAATATGAACACGGGAGCCGCTGGAATCTGCTTGGATCCAGAGCTCCGGCCTCCAGCTCTGCTCTGGGATGTCAAACCCAGCATTTAAACCTGTCCTATCCCATCCAGAATTAAACCCAGTACCAAACCCAGCATTTAAACCTTTCCTATTCCATCTAAAATAAACTCCAATAACCAAATCCAGCATTTAAACCTGTCCTATCCCATCCAGAATTAACCCCAGTACCAAACCCAGCATTTAAACCTTTCCAATTCCATCCAAAATCAACTCCAATAACCAAATCCAGCATTTAAACCCATCCTAGCCCATCCAGAATTAAATCCAGCACCAAACTCATCATTTAAACCTCTCCCATCCTTGTCTTATCCATCCAGAACTAAACCCAGCACCAAACCCTGCATTTAAACCTGTCCTAACCCTGCCCCACCCCCCAAAATGCAGCCCAGGATCCAAACCCGATATTTAAATTTAGATTACCCCGACTCCCATCTCTGATTATTTTTAATTCCTTTTCCATTTGTGCTACCGGAGACTTTCTCCTTTTGTTGGGAATTAATTTGCTCTAATTTAGAGAAGCGTTTTTGATTGCTTTTGATTAAGTTTAACAAGCAGGGAGGAAAAAAAAAAAAAGAAAAGCTGCAGCTTTAGACATCAAAGCAAACAAATCCTTGGGCCGGGCTTAATTAATAACGGCTGGCACTCCCCGAACAGGGAATTTATCCATTATGGAACAAGAAATTCCGTGTTGGAATCATTAATCCGCAGGAAAACACGGCCCGGGCAAATCCACGGATTTCTGGGAGGAGAAGGGGCGTGTTGGTTTAAAATCTGGGATTTGGGTGACGTTCAGGAGGAAAAAATGGGAATTTTCCATCAGAGAGGAGAAAAGCCACACGTGGCTTCCACTGGAAGGACAGAAATTCCCATTTTTCCTCTTCCCAGTGATATCCATTAATCCTTTTAACTCTCAAAGCAGCCAGGACAGAATTCCAGAATTCCAGAATCAATCCTGCTCCTGCCAGGAGTGGGAAGCAAAAATCCCAGTGTTCCAACAGCTTTTTTAGGAAAACCTCCCACAACTCAGGCTGGGAATCCATTCTGGGAATGGATCCTAAATTGGAAATTGGGTCCTAAACTGGAAATGGATCCTAAACTGGGAATTGGATCCTAAACTGGGAAATGGATCCTAAACTAGGAATTGGATCCTAAACTGGGAATTGGATCCTAGACTGGGAAATGGATCCTAATTTGGGAAATGGATCCTAAACTGGGAATTGGATCCTAAATTGGAAATTGGATCCTAAACTGGGAAATGGATCCTAAACTGGGAATTGGATCCTAAATTGGAAATTGGATCCTAAACTGGGAATTGGATCCTAAACTGGGAATTGGATCCTAAACTGGGAATTGGATACTAAATTGGAAATTGGATCCTAAACTGGGAAATAGATCCTAATTTGGGAATTGGATCCTAACCCTGGAATCGGATCCTAACTCAGCTTTCCCCAGGATAAGGCAGGGAAGGCTCTGGAAGCTGCTCCTCTTAATTACCCCGATTAGAGGAGAAGCTGCTGCTCTTCCATCATTCCCAAGGGAATTTGTGGATTGATCCCTTTGTCGTTGGATCTTATGGATGGAGAGAGCAGGAAATGGTGGACGGAGGGGGGAAAAAACACTCAAGGAAAAGCAAATCCTGGAAATCACAAGCCCATGGAATATTTATGGGCCTTGCTTGTGAGGAGCTCCGGAAATGGAGCGGAAATTTTTTTCCAGGGAATTCGCAATGGAGAGGGATGGAGGGGAGGGTTTGTGGGGAGCCGTAAAACCGCAGCTTCCAGGAATGTTGTCCCGCTGGATCGACCCCCTGCACCCCGGGATGCTCCGTCCCCCTTCCATCACATCCCATGGCCACCGGATCCGGGTTCCTCCCCCTCTTTTTCCCAAATTCCGTGGCCCAGAGATCCCTTGGAATGCTGGGGGCACCTCCCCAAGGAGAGACCAAACTCTTCCCTCGGTTCTTGCCCTTAATTCCTCTCCCTCACCAGTTCAGGGATGGAAAATCCCTTCGAAACATTCCAAGGAAAAACAAAAATCCCTTTGAAACATCCCAAGGAAAACCAAAAATCCCTTTGAAACATCCCAAGAAATCCTGAAAATCCCTTTCAAACATTCCAAGCAATCCCAGATGAAAATCCCTTTCAAACATTCCAAGGAATCCAGAAAATCCTTTTCAAACATTCCAAGGAATCCCGAAATTCCCTTTCAAACATTCCAAGGAATCCTGGCACCACAGCCAAGCCTTCCAAGAGATTTATTCCAGATTTTCAACCCGGGACAGGGTGTGGGAAAGGGAAACCACGGATCTCTCCACGTTTTGGGAGCAGGAGCGTGATTTGGGATAATTTGGGATAAATCCCGGGAAATCCGGGCCTGTGGGATGTGGATGCCCAGCCCGGGGGTCGAGGAAGGAAATTTTTATTCCACGCAAGGAATTTTCGGTGCTTTTTAATTCAGGGAATCGGAAGGGGAGAGAGAACAAGGGGGGAAAATTGGGAGAGGGGAAATGGGAAGAATGGAAGGGGGAGAAGGGGAAGGAAAACGGGAGGGAAGGAAAAGGAGATGAACAAACAAACAAAACAAAACAAAAAAATCCCAAATCCACCCGAGCGGAGGCTCCAAAACAAATTAACGTTGCCGTGGCAACCGGGGGTGTGTGGGCAGCTCCGAACGCACGGAATTAAAACCGGCGTCATGTTCAGCGCTTAATTAAACCCCGGCCCAGCGCTGCCTCCCCGGGACACCGGGAATTCGGGAATTCGGGAATTCGGGAATCGGGACACCTCGGCAGTGCCGGGGATGGGGCTGGGAACGCATCCCAAATTCCCGGGATGAGCGCAGGGCTTGATTCCCGAATCGGGTTGTGGTTGATGCTCGACCCCCGGAGCCCTCCAGGCACGGGGAGGGGTTGGGAGCAGATCCAGGGGGGAAATTCCGAGGTTTTTCCCCCTTTCCCGCTTCCTCTCCGCTTGATTTTCTCCAGGAGCGGCCGGGCGAGGTCACCCGGAGGAGCGCGGGGCCGCGGGGCCGATGAGACAGCGCAGCCCTTGTTCGTCCCGGGGCTCCTCAGGGATCATCCAGGGGCTGCAGGAGCCTCTGGAAAATGCTGCCTTTATGCCTCGAGCTCTGGGAACGGGGCTGGGAGAATTCCTGGAGCTGGGAGATCCAACCCCAATTGTCATCCCCGAGAAAAACAGGGGGCAGGACGCCGTGACCAGTTCAGCACCAGCCTGGGGGGAATTCCCTCTCTGGGAGCGCTGGGAAGGAATTTTCCGCTGTGCCCCGGGGATATTGGGATAGTTTTGGGGTTTGGTTCCAGCGGGATCCATCAGCTTTTCCATGCACGGCTTTGGAATCCGTGCTGGAGCCACCTGTGACTTCCCAGCTCCTGCCTTAATCCTCCTTGACATCCCGGCTGCTGCTTCCACAGTGAATATCCAGACGGGGAATTAGGGCTGGGATTCATTTCACCCACCGAGTCTAATTAACGGATGCAAAGATGCAGCGCTGGAGCGGGAGGCAGGGAGAATTCCCGAATAAATCCGGGATAATTCAGGAGGACACGGAAAAGGCTCCAAGTGGGCCCTGCCCTGGTCACGACAGCAAAACCTCCCCCAGGAGAGGTCTGGGAGAGTTTTTCCCGGTTTTCCAGCCCTTTAAAAGGCTCCCAAATCCAAGGAATCCGAAGCAGCGCCCTGGGATCGTGGGAGGTGTCCCTGCCCCTGGCAGGGGTGGGATGAGAGGAGCTTCAAGGTCTCTCCCAAGCCGAAGCATCCCATGATTCTGTGAATTCCTCTCCTGGAAAAGGCTGCCGCTCCTGCCCCCGCTCCCACGGCGGGGTAACGTCCCAGCTGGCGGGGAATGGCTGCGCCACCTTCCAGGATTTGCTTTATTTAACCCCGTGCGAATCCCGGGAGCTTTTCCTCATTTCGTGGATTTATTCCCCAGGTCGAAGGTTAAACGGGAGAGCTTCTGTGGTTCTCATTTTTTCCTGGGTTTTTTTTGGGTTTTTGTGGGGTTTTTTTCCCCAAAGAGCCTCCAGAATGGCGTTTTACTGGAATTTACTGGGATTTAAACCTCCTCCACTGGAAGGTCTGGTCTATCCCGCAAAGTTTTTTGGGAGAGAAGATCAGGGAATCCTGGAATGCTTTGGGTTGGAAGGGATTGGAGGGATCAGCCCAGCTCCAGCTCCGACACCTCCCACTGTCCCAGATTATCCCAGCCTGGCCTCGGGCACTCCCAGGGATCCAGGGGCACCCACGGATTCTCTGGGAATTCCATCCCAGCCCCTCCCCACCCTCCCAGCCAGGAATTCCTTCCCTGTATCCCATCCATCCCTGCCCTCTGGCAGCGGGAATTCCCTGTGTCCTGTCCCTCCATCCCTTTTCCAGCTCTCCCAGATCCCCTGGATGAAAAACCAGCCACGTTCCCCCTCCAATCCCAAACAGCTGCAAACCCTCCCATCCCTCTCCCACATTTTCATCCTTTTCCCCTGAATTTCCAGGACTCTGCTGCCGGGAGAAACCTCAGAACACTGAGACCCCATAATCCAGCAATTAATTAATCCAAACTTTCCAGAAAATTCTTCCCCCTTCCGGTTTGAGGCTCTCTCCTGACGTCTTCCCAGATTTCTCCTCCAAAGATCTGCTATTTTTAAAACCCTCCCTAAAACCCTTTTCCATCTATTTTTTCCTCCCTGCTCCCACTGCTTGGCATTTCCGCCGAGGAGCACGGGGACTTTTTAACTGCTCCAAAAACCTGGATGCAAAAAAAAAAAAAACCTCCTGGAATATTTCCTTTGGAAGGGCCCAGCTGGGATTCATGGCCCCGGGCACAGAGAGGAGGAATAAAAACACCTGGAGAGGCAAAAATTCCTCAAGGAGGCAAAATTCCCCGTCAAAATTCGCCGGGTGTTCCTGGCTGCTCCCGGGAATCCGGGCATGGCCAGGAGGGAAAAGTTTGGGAATTAATGCAGAATATTCCAGGAAATGTTTCGCTCTCCAAAAAGGTTAAATGGCTTTTTATTCCCCTTGTAATTGCTGCCCCAAGGAACTGGCTGGGAATGGGAAATAGTGGGGGAATTCCTCATGGAATTTTCCAGTGGAATTTGAGGATTTTGGTGCATAGTTGGAAGAGGCATCACGACATGACCCCAGGGAAACAAAATATTCCTTTGAACGCCTCCAAAATTCCAAATCGTCCCACAAAAACCTCATTTCCAGCAATTCCTCCTCGGAGCAAACCCTGTGACATTCCCAACCAACAGCTGATCCATCCTAAAAAAACCCAGAACGCTCCTTTTCCCCCCAAACCCAACATTCCAAGGACAGGAGGGCGACGCCAAACTGGAATTCTGGAGCATTAACTGGGATTTATCCTCTCCTTTATCCCAGCAAGGAAAAGCTCTCCCAGCAAAAGCTTGAGTGGATTTTTTCCATTATTATTTTATGCCACATCCCGAAAAAAAAAAAAAATGTGTTTTCAGCACTTTCTCCTATCGGGAAAGTAATTGAGTCCAAATGAAGAGGGAATTATCTCTGGAGTTAATTATCCATCCCGGCAGCCGGGGTTTTACATCCCAGCATTTTCCACTTCCACACAAAGCTCTGGAATTCTCCTCTCCTGTAATTAACGTGCTGGGAACGTGCTGGAGGAAGCACCAGGGGCTGGGTTTGGGGTGGAGTTGGGGAGATTTTGGGGATCTGAGCGGAGAGGGGATGGGAAAGATTCCAAACCCTGGCACAGAGGGGTGCTGGGATCGGCATTCCTGGAGGGAATGTTGGAATCAGCATTCCTGGAGGGAATATTGGAATCAGCATTCCTGGAGGGAATGTTGGAATCGCCGTTCCTGGAGGGAATGTTGGAATCGCCGTTCCTGGAGGGAATGTTGGAATCGGCATTCCTGGAGGGAATGTTGGGGCAAAACCCTTTTCCAGTGCTGGAATTGCCGTTCTTGGAGGGAATTCTGGATCAAGACCCCATTCCTGGAAGGAATCCTGGAGCAAATCCTCTTCCTGGAGGGAATGCTGGAGCAAATCCCCATTCCAGCGCTGGAATTGCCATTCCTTAAAGGAATTATTGGAGAGAGGCCCTGCTCCCAGTGCTGGAATTGCCACTCCTGGAGGAAATCCTGGATCAAGACCCCATTCCCAGGGCTGGAATTGCCACTCCTGAATGGAATCCTGGATCAAGACCCCGTTCCCAGGGCTGAAATTTCCATTCCTGAATGGAATCCTGGATCAAGACCCCGTTCCCAGTGCTGAATTTTCCATTCCTGAATGGAATCTTGGATCAAGACCCCGTTCCCAGGGCTGGAATTGTCATTCCTGAATGGAATCCTGGATCAAGACCCCGTTCCCAGGGCTGGAATTGTCATTCCTGGAGGGAATCCTGGAGCAAAACCCACTTCCAGCGCTGGAATCTCCATTCCTGGAGGGAATCCTGGAATCATCATTCCTGCAGAGAATCCTGGAGCCAATCCCCGTTCCCAGCACCTCCCAGTCACCCCAGGACCTCCATGGATCACAGGGAATACTGGGAATCCCCGGTGGTGCCCAGCTGCTGGAGGGAGACAATTCCCTGACCTTCCCAAGCAGTTCCTGCTCCTTCTGGAAAAGCCTGGAGCACTCCCAACTTCCTCAGGAAAAATCCGTGCTGGAATTCCCAGCCTCTTTCCCAAGGAAACCTGGCAGCCCAAAACTGGGATGGCTGGGAACACTGGGATTGGGAATCACCCCCGGGAGCGACCCCAAATTTTGCTGTGGAGCTCCTGGATTTCTTTTTTTTTTTGCTACCTGGCTCCAGCTCCAGGAAAAACCAGCTCGGGATTGCAGCAGGAATTCCAGGAGAGCCGGGATTTTGTTTATGCTCCCGGTGCCAACTCCCGCATTCCCCCGTCGGATTTTCCACACTGAAAAAGGGAATTTTCATCCCTCCCTCCCTC
>JAOTQZ010000889.1:3664348-3680530 GCA_026546895.1 Pogonocichla stellata | reverse complement strand
GATAATGGGATGGGATAATGGGATGGGATGGGATAATGGGATAGGATAATGGGATGGGATGGGATAATAGGATGGGATAATGGGATGGGATAATAGGATGGGATGGGATGGGATGGGATGGGATGGGATGGGATGGGATGGGATAATGGGATGGGATCAATGGGATGAGATAATAGGATGGGATCAATGGGATGGGATAATAGGATGGGATGGGATGGGATAATGGGATGGGATGTGATAATGGGATGAGATAATGGGATGGGATAATGGGATGAGATAATGGGGTGGGATAATGGGATGGGATGAGATAATGGGATGGGATTTTGGGGTGGGATGGTGCGAGGTGTCCCTGCCCAAGGGGAAGGATCCATGGGGAAAGCCAGGATAGTGATGGAGAGCTGAGCTGGGCACAGGGATGCTCCAAGAACCCAAGGAATCCATCCTCGCCTCCATCCCAAGCCCAGCCCCATTCCCATCTCCATCCGAGGCACAGGGTGGGGAAATCCCTGCTGGAGAAACCTTGGAAAATTCCTCCACGGGCAGGAAAATCCCATTTTCCCGTCACCCCCGGGTTCTGCTGGGGAACATCCCACGGGTACAAGAGAAAATCCCAAACCATCCAAACCCTCCTGGAAAAGCAGATGGGGAACAACCTTTCAAGCACCACCCAAACCCCAAACCTCTCTTTTCCAGGAACTCGCTGCCAAATGAAAACCCGGCCGTTCATTTACAACCCAAACACAACAGAATGCAAATAAGGGAGGCGAATTCCCGCTGCCTGCGGATCCCAGGGTGGAATTCCCATCAGAACCAGGATCCAGCCCGGCCCTGCTGCCTTCGCCCCCTCGCCAGCCCGGGGGGAGCGGGCTGGGATTGATTAGAAAAGCCAGAGCAGCTTAATTGAGCTGCTGCAGGCACAAATTGGATGTGCCCGGCCCCGAATCCGGCCGATCCCGGCTCCTCCTGCGCATACGGAATCTTCATTTAGGCTCCTGCCAATTAACTCAGGGCCTCTCATTAGCGCCCTGGCCTTGATTGCCCTGCCAGGGCTCCCCCCGAGCTGCTGGAAGGAGCCTGGGGGTGGATTTGGATCCTGCTGTGTCCAGGGGCTTGGGATGGGCAGGGCTGGAGTCTCCTGTCTCCGTTCTCCAGGGTCGGGGAATTGTCTGGATTGGGAAAGATCAGAACCAGCCATTCATCAACCGATCATGGCTTTTCTCTTCCCCTTGGTCCTTCCTGGAATTCTCCCTGGAATCCTGGAATCCTTCCTGGAATCCTTTCCGGAGTCCTGGGATTCCATCTGGAATTCTTCTTGGAATCCTGGAATCCTTCCTGGGATCCCTCCTGAAATCTTTTCTGGAATCTTTCCTGGAATCCTTCCTAGAATCCTCGAATCCTCCCTCGATTACTTCCTGGAATCCTTCCTGGAATCTTGGAATCCTTTCTGGAATCCTTCCTTCCTTCCTGGAATCCTTCCTGAAATCCTTCCTTCCTTCCTGGAATCTTTCCTTCCATCCCTCCCACCCCAAACCCGTTCCAAGAGCCCGGTTGAGATCCCCTCCCTTTAATCCCAAACTCTCCCGTTTTTCCTGGAATGGATAAATTCGGGGACCCTTGGAGGCAAGTGAGGCTGGCACCTCATTGGAGGCTCCTTGGGCCAGGCCCTGGGGGTGTCCCAAATGTCCCGGGGGCTGTTCCCAGTGCTCCCAGTGTCCCCGGGGATGTCCCCAGTGTTCCCAGTGTCCCCAGTGTCCCCAGTGCTCCCAGTGTCCCCAGTGTTCTCTGTGTCCCCAGTGTCCCCAGTGCTCCCAGTGTCCCCGGGGATGTCCCCAGTGCTCCCAGTGTCCCCAGTGCTCCCAGTGTCCCCGGGGATGTTCCCAGTGCTCCCAGTGTCCCCAGTGCCCCAGGCAGGGCAGAGCCCCCGCAGGAGCCGCTGGCTCGGGGTAAAATCTCCCGACGATTTCCCTGCAGCGTGCGGAGGCTGCGGAGTAATGGAATTAGGGAAATATTATGGGCTGGGAAATGGGCAGATAAGTGCCTGAAAGTGATCGAAACGACCTGGAGGTGCCGGGGGGATGGGCTGGGAAATGTCCTGGAGCAGCCCCGGCCTGGCGGAGCCGGAATTCGGGGGGTGCGGGGGGGGCTCCCTGAGCCTCTGCCCCCCTGCCCTGGTCCCCTTTTGGGACCCCGGTTTTTTGGGGTATCCCACATTCTCAGCACTCCTGGGGTTTTTTGGGGTATCCCACGTTCCCAGCCCGCCTGGGTTCGTTGGGGGTTTTTTGGCATGTCCCGCATTCCCAGCACTCTGGGGTTTTTGGGGTTTTTTTGGGATATCTCGCATTCCCAGCACTCTGGGGTTTTTTGGGTTTTTTTTTTGGACATCCCACGTTCCCCGCACTCTGGGGTTTTGGGGGTTTTCTTTTGGATATTCCACGTTCCCAGCACTCCTGGTTTTTTTTTTTGTTTTTGTTTTTTGGGGTATCCCACATTCCCAGCGCCCCCCAGTCACCCAGGAAAGATCTCCGCCTCACATCTGGGATCTCCAGATTTTCCATCACCACAATTAACCTGGAACATCTCCCGTGGGACGGGATCGGGTTTTGCCGCTGGATTTCTCATCTTTTAGGGGAAACTGGCAACGATAAAAACCCACCCAAAACCGATTTTTTCCAGAAGGCAGGAATGATCCATAACTCGAAGTGCTTGGAAAAGCAGCGCTTGAAGGAGATTGACTCTGACAGCCCAATAAACGTCAGCCCGGCTCCGGGATGAATATTCCCAACTTTAATTGGAGACGTGATGCTCCCATTAGCCGGGACAGATAATCCTCACCTCGCCATTGATAAAATTATCCTTTTTTAATCCTTTTTTTTAGGCCTCTAATTGATGGCAAGGATCGGCAGAGGAGCCTCGGAGGGGGACGGGGGCCACAGAGAGACCCCAAAATCCTGCAGGATCCTCGGAGGAGGATGAGGAGGAGGAGGGATGGGGAGAGAAGAGGGAGCGCAGCAAAAAGGAGCTGATGGCATCTCGCTCCCTGCCCGGGATTTAGGGAGGCGGATTTGGGATTTCGGTGCCGCTCGGCAGCAGCTGACAGGAGCAGATTAAAGGGGCTCCAACCTCGCCTCCATCGATGCAGGAAAAGGGGATTTGGGATCTGAAAGGCAGCGGGGAAAGCGGCCTCCTCCACCCTCTGGGGCGCGGAGATTCCTCCTCTGCCTCTCCTTCATCCCCCGGAGCTCTGCGGGTCCGGGAGGGGGAGGCGGTCCCGATTTTGTTTTCACTCCCCATTTCCCCATCTGAGCCCATCCCGATTTCTCCCCTGGCTGCTCCCGCCGGCGATTATTCCCCGTAATTTCCATTTAATGATAAGGCTGGGGTTGGATGCTGGGAGGAGATGTCACCGCGCTGGCCGAGCAGCGACGGGAGGGGGAAAGGGGACGGAGGAAGGGGTGGGACGGGAATGCAGGTGGCAGCTCCCGATGGAGCATCCGTGGAATTGTCACCAGCTCCCTGCCGGCGCTGCCAGCAAGGCAGGGCTCATCATTAATGATTTATCCCTAATTAGGCTGCTCTGGCCAGCGCGAGCCTCCCCTGGCATCCTCGGCTCCGAGGTGTCTGGGAACAGGCGGCTCTGGCAAAATTCCCTCCTCTCGCTCAGGTGGAGTGGAAATAATTCCACAGCAGCGGGGTCAGCTCCCCTTCCGCGGGTTTGTTTTGCTCACCGAGCCCCCGATCCCCAAATGCTGCGGGTAAGGGACGTGGATCCACAAAAACGGAGACTGGGGAGGCGCAAATCCCAGGGAAGCTTTGCACCCCAAAAAATCTCCTCGGTGGGAACCAGGGGCGCTCAGCCCCCCCGAGACGGAGCGAAACCCCCCAGAACTCGGGCGGGGAGCTGCGGGGGAAGCTCAGGCCCCAAATGTTGGCAAATGAGGGGAGGAAAAACCCCAAATTTTGCCTGTCACCCCCGGGCCTGGCAGCAGCCGGCAGAGGCGTTTGCCAAGCGCCGAGCGCGGTTCGTCCGCGCTCGCTAATGACTCCTCTGATTAATTGCAGGGAGGTGACACCGCCGCTGCTGCCGCCTCTGGTGAGCCCTTGGGGCGGCGGGGTCACATCGGCAGCGCTGCGGGGCTGGGAGGGCTCTGGGGCGGGATGGGAGCGACTGGGAACACCCCGGCTCCCAGAACGGGCTGGCACTGCTCCCTGGGCCAGCTTTGCACTGGGAACATCCCAGTTCCCGAATCCCAGAGGTTCCCATTGCACTGGGAACATCCCAGTTCCCGAATTCCAGAGGTTCCCATTGCACTGGGAGCATCCCAGTTTCCGAATTCCAGAGGTTCCTATTGCACTGGGAACATCCCAGTCTCTGTCATGGAATTCCAGAGGTTCCCATTGCACTGGGAACATCCCAGTCCCTGTCATGGAATTCCAGAGGTTCCCATTGCACTGGGAACATCCCAGTTCTCGAATTCCAGAGGTTCCCAGTGCACTGGGAACATCCCAGTTCCCGAATCCCAGAGGTGCCTGTGCCGGCTTTGACACTTCCTCCTCTTCCAGCAGAACCAGTCTGACTCTCCATCGGATTTTGGGGTTCCTTTCACCCCTCCGAGGCTCTGAACCTCCTTTAACCCCTTCGCCAATTCCCTTCCAGCCCCTCCCACACCAGCACAACCCCTCTGCCCTCCCAGCCAGCCCCAGACCCCCCAACCCTCCCCGCACGGGCGCTCAGCGAGGCGGGGACAGCGCGGGGGGAGCCTTTGGTGGCCTCCAACCCCTCCCCGAGCAGCCCTGGCGAGCATCGGGCGGCGGAGCAGCTCCTGCGGGTGCCAGCTTTATGCAAGATGAGTTATATAAGCCCGAGTCAGCCGTAATGAGACGCTTGTGAAATCTTGCACCGATCTGTGTCAGTGCCCTAATCGCAGGCGACAGCCGGGCTCTGCGGCTGCTTGGGGATGATAATATTAATGTCAGGAAGCATCAAGCGCGGGATGCGCCTTTCAAAGGGGGGATTACGCTCCTCGCTGGCGGAAAGGAAACAGCCCTAATCTTCCCTGCCGCATCCCGGGGGCGCGGGGAGCGGCTGCGGGTGCGGTGGTGGAGGGGGAGCGGCGTGAGAGGGCAGGGTGTGCCCGTCCGGGGCGGGGGGACACGCGTGTCCTGCTCTAAACCCCATCCATGGCCCGTGTGTCACCCCATTCCTCCATCCTGCACTCCTCGTCCGGGGGGAAGACACGCGTGTCCTGCTCTAAACCCCATCCATGGCTTGTGTGTCACCCCATTCCTCCATCGCGCACCCCGTGTCTGCGGTGTGAGCACCCCAATCCCGCTCCAAACCCCATCCCCGGCTCGTGTGTCACCCCATTCCTCCTTCCTGCACTCCTCGTCCGGGGGGGGGACACGCGTGTCCTGCTCCAAACCCCGTCCCTGGCTGCTTTTAACCCCATTCCTCCATCCTGCACCCCGTGTCTGTGGTGTGAGCACCCCAATCCCGCTCCAGACCCCATCCCCGTCTGTTTCCCCCCCATTTCTCCATCCTGCACCCCCTGTCCTCGGGGTGAACACCCCAATCCTGCTCCAAACCCGTCCCTGGCTGATGTGTCACCCCATTTCTCCATCCTACTTCTCCTCCCTGCTGTAAGAACACCCCAGTTCTTCTCCAAACCCCATCCCCGGCTCACGTGTCACCCCGTTCCTCCATCCCACACCCTCTGCCCTCACCTCACTCCAGACCCCATCCCCGTCTGTTTTACCCCCATTCCTCCATCCTGCACCCCATCCTCGGGGTGAACACCCCAATCCTGCTCCAAACCCCCATCCCCGTCTGTTCTACCCCCATTTCTCCATCCTGCACCCCATCCTCGGGGTGCACACCCCAATCCCGCTCCAAACCCCATCCCCGTCTGTTTTTCCCCCATTTCTCCATCCCACACCCTCTGCCCTCTGCTTCAGCACCCCAATCCCGCTTCAAATCCCATCCCCATCCGCTTTCCCCCCATTCCTCCATCCCACACCCCCTCCCCTCAGTGTGAACCTCCTCACCCCGCTCCAAACCCCATCCTCATCCCTTTCCCCCATTCCCCTCCCTTTAGGATCGATCTGGGGCCCAGCGGCTCTCGCAGGTGCTGCCGCGAGCCTCCCTTTGTCACCCGAGCCGCTTTTGCAGCTTTTCCCCTTTTCTGCGGGTGCCGCAGCCGCTCCGGAATTGATTTGCATTCATTGCGCTCCCGTCGGGGGTGCGGGGCGAGGCCGAGCTGTCAGGCAGCGCAAACAAACAAACGGAACAAAACAAAACAAAACAAAACAGAACTCCGGCGGCGCAGGGAGCCCGAGCATCCTCCGGCCAAAAAACCCCTCGAGGATCGCGGATTTTTCTTTTCTTTAAGGCTCGAACGAGGCGCTTTAGGGTGGAGGAGCCTGAGGGTGACACCAAAAGGTGGCTGCGGATACCTGGAGTCATGGCCAGAATCCCAGCGGGGAGCAAATCCCAAAATCCCAAAATCCAAAATCCCAAATTCCAGCTCTGGGACAGGCAGCTGGAGGGACCGAGGAGTTGGAGAGGCATTAAAAGCCCAATTTATTTTTATTTTTATTTTTATTTTTATTTTTATTTTTATTTTTATTTTTATTTTTATTTTTATTTTTATTTTTCCTTTTATTTTTGTTTTTATTTTTACTTTTATTTTTATTTTTACTTATTTTTACTTTTATTTTTATTTTTTAAAGTCCAATGAGGGGGGATCAGGCTAATTTTAGACTTTTCCTTCGGGAATGGGGCTGGAAGGGGAAAAAGCCAAGGGATGGGAATATGGGGGATCTGCAGGGTTCAGATCCCTCCCCAGGTTCTCCTCATCCTCACGGGGCTCCACACAAATCCACCCAAATTTGGGGAACCCAAACCTCCGGATTCCGGTATTTCTGTTCCCCGTTTTCCCTCGGGCCTGGAGCTGCGTGCCCAGGGCACGGGGTGAGGATGATGATGAGCACCGAGGATGATGATGATGGGCACTGAGGATGATGATGAGCACCGAGGATGATGATGAGCACGGAGGATGATGATGAGCACTGAGGATGATGATGATGGGCACTGAGGATGATGATGAGCACTGAGGATGATGATGATGAACACTGAGGATGGTGACGAACATTGAGGATGATGATGAGCACCGAGGATGATGATGAGCACTGAGGATGATGATGGACACTGAGGATGATGATGATGGGCACTGAGGATGATGATGAGCACTGAGGATGATGATGGACACTGAGGATGATGATGAGCACTGAGGATGATGATGATGATGAGCACCGGGGATGATGATGGGCGCTGAGGATGATGATGATGAACACTGAGGATGATGATGATGAGCACCGAGGATGATGATGATGGGCGCTGAGGATGATGATGATGAGCACCGAGGATGATGATGGGCACTGAGGATGATGATGAGCACCGAGGATGATGATGAACACTGAGGATGATGATGGGCGCTGAGGATGATGATGAGCACCGAGGATGATGATGAACACTGAGGATGATGATGATGAACACTGAGGATGATGATGGACACTGAGGATGATGATGAGCATTGAGGATGATGATGAGCACTGAGGATGATGATGGGCACTGAGGCTGATGATGATGAGCACTGAGGATGATGATGATGAGCACTGAGGATGATGATGGGCACTGAGGATGATGATGAACACTGAGGATGATGATGGGCACTGAGGATGATGATGAGCACCGAGGATGATGATGATGAGCACCGAGGATGAAGATGGACACAAATCACGCGGGCACGCGGCCAGCAGAGCCGGGCTAATTGGAAACAGGCGGGAGTCTGGGGTGTCCGTGAGGCCGCAGAGATGGAAAATGGATCCGGGCGGCGCTGATGGAGTTCGTAACTCGATTATCCGAGCGCTGATGCACCGGCTCATCCCGCCAGGACTAACCCGGCCCTGCCGGAGGCTCCTGCTTCCAGCGGGATCAGAATTCCATGAGCAGCTCACTCCGCTCCCTTCCCTGCCCTCCTCATCCTGAGGGCACTCGGAGTCTCCGTTCCCGTTTTCCCTGGGTTCCATCTCCCCGGGAAAAGCCGGAGGGAACTCGGTGCTGAGCGCTGCGGGTCGGGAGCTCCATAAATCCCGCGGAGACGATGCCTTTGCTCCGTCTCCGCCATCGCTTCCCTCTGCACAAACGCGCCGTGAATCATCTCCCCGCTGCCTCAGCAGCATCGGCAGCCGCTCCCTGGATCGGCCCCTCCCTTCCTCCCCGAGGCGCTGGAAATTCTGAAATTTATGAAATTTCTAAATTTAAAATTCTAAAACTTCAGAAAATCCTAAAATTCTCAGTTGCCAGTGTTCCAACATCTCAGCAAATCGGTGATTTTGGAGCCTCACACCTCGGGAATTTGGGACAGTGAGTTCCCCATGCTCAGCTCTGGGGTGGAACAGCAAATCCTTCAGGCTCCAAAAAAAACGGGATCTCCCCCTGGAAGGGTTGGGAGTCGAGGAGATCCAATCCCGGCTCGGATCATTCCTGCAAGGAATCGTTCCCGACAGGAATCATTCCCAAGACAGGAATCATTCCTGTCAAGCAGGAATCATTCCCGGTTCTGATCATTCCCATCAGGAATCACTCCCAGCTCGAACCATTCCCATCAGGAATCATTCCTGGCAGGAATCACTCCCGGCTCGGATCATTCCCATCAGGAATCACTCCCGGCTCGGATCATTCCCATCAGGAATCATTCCCGGCTCGGATCATTCCCATCAGGAATCACTCCCAGTTCAGATCATTCCCATCAGGAATCACTCCCGGCTCGGACCATTCCCAGCTCGGATCATTCCCATCAGGAATCACTCCCGGCTCGGATCATTCCCATCAGGAATCACTCCCATCAGGAATCATTCCCATCAGGAATCACTCCCGGCTCAGGCTCAGCCATCTGCCCGGGCTGCGCCCCTCTGCCGCGGCACGGGCGTTGTTAACACGCACCATATGCTCGCCTGGAAATTAATAATAATTTTCGGCTCTCACCAGCTGCTGCTAATTGGCTCCCCCTTGGCGGGGAGAGGTGGGAATTCCTCTGCTTCCCGGCTCCAGCCATCCCAGAAAAGGCTCCTTGTCCCACCGGGATCCCCTCGGGAAAGCCGGGCAGGGAATCCGGGCGGGGCGAATCCATCCTGGAATGCACCAGCATTCCTGGAATGGTTTGGGTTGGGAAAGGATTTTAAATCCCATCTCATTCCACCCCATGATCCCAGATTATCCCAAACTGGAATTCTTGGGCTCTTCCAGGGATCCAGGGGCAGCCTGGAATTCTCTAGGAATTCCAGCCCAGCTCCTCACCGCCCTCCCAGCCAGGAATTCCAAAATTTCATCTGATCCAAACAGCAGGAATAGGGAGCGAAGCCCTGAGGCAGTGGGAAGCCATTCCCTGTGTCCTGGCACTGCAGCAAATCCCGGTGTCCAGGGGCACAGAGGGATGGGGAAAGAATCCTGGAATTGTTTGGGTTGGGACATTTTGGGATCAGCCAGTTCCAGCTCCGACACCTCCCACCATCCCAGATTATCCCGGCCTGGCCTTGGACATCCCAGGGATCCACAGCTCCTCTGGGAATTCCATCCCAGCCCCTCCCCACCCTCCCAGCCAGGAATTCCTTCCCAAAATCCCATCCATCCCTGCCCTGGGTCAGTTTTGAGCCATTCCCTGTGTCCTGTCCCTCCATCCCTCCTTCCCAGCAGATTCCCGGTGCCCAGGGCTGCTCCTGCAGCGCCCACAGAGGGAACACAAAACCCTGGAACGGTTTGGAAGGACCTGAAATCCCACCCAGCGCCACCCACGACACCTCCACTGCCCCAGGGGGCTCCACCCCGGCCCTGGACACTCCCAGCGATCCAGGGGCAGCTCCTCCAGGAATTCAGGAATTCAGAACTCTGGGAATTCAGGTTCTCTCCCCGCTGCAGAATTCCCGGTGCCGAGGGTGGGATTGTGAATTCTCCGGCTGCAGCCTCAGCCTGGGCAGGTGGGTGTCGGGAGCTGCTGGGGATATTTTTATTTCCTGACAAAATCCGCCCGCGGAGCAGCTCCGGGAAGCACACGGAGCATTATTTTGGTCCAAACACGGCGGGTGAAGGCAAAGGAACACATGAAACATCCACTTCCATGGAGACTCGGGAGAGATGAGGGCTTGGAAAAAGCCCGGGGTTCAAGCCAGGCTTTTAAACACCGAGCTGGGAGGGACGGGCCGGTCTGGAATTCGGGATACAGACACACCCTCTCGCGGTCATTAGGGTCTGGATGATCCTGCTAATGGCATTCCCATAATTAATTAATTAACGGAGATTTGGATGCACGCTCCGAAGGGCTCCGGTGTTTTCCCAGGCTCCAGGCAGGGCTGCAGCTTCCATCAAATAAATATTCCCTGCTGGAATTTTCCATGGAGGGATTTGGGGGCGGGGTGGGGACCCTTCCCCTGCTCCCCTTATCCCAACAGAAATCCCTACGAAACATGGATCTGGCAGCAAAAATCCCATAAAAACAGCGATTCCCTGGAGCAGAACCAGCTGGAAATCTCTCCAGAAGCTTTTCCACGCCCTTGGAACGAGCCCTGCTCGTCTCCTGCCGTGCCCAGCAGCAAATCCCGCTGCTCCTTTGATCCAGGTTTTCCCTTCTCCACTCTCTTCTCCCACCCCACGGGATCTCACATCGGGATCTCATCCCTCCTGCATCCCTCAGTCACAGATTCCCCCCAAATTTCCCTCCATCCCTTCATCCCCCAGCGGTGAATTTGGTGCTGTGGGATTTGGGATGTGGCCCTTGCAGCAGCAGCTGTGGGATGGTTTTCTCTTTTATTTTTTTTTTCCCCAAAAACCAGCCATAATTATAAATATTCCCAGATATTCATATGGGCAGGAAGGGAAGGGAAGACACAGGGCTGGGATTAATTTGGGAATTTGGTGCCAGAATGAGCAGGGATTGGGGATGGTCCAGACTGGGATCAAACTGGGAATTTGGTCCCAGAATGAGCAGGGATTGGGGATGTTCCAGACTGGGATCAAACTGGGAATTCACTCCCAGCAGGGGTCAGGGATGCTCCAGACTGGGATCAAACTGGGAATTCGCTCCCAGCAGGGGTCAGGGATGCTCTGGGCTGGGATCAAACTGGGAATTCACTCCCAGCAGAGGTTGAGGATGCTCTGGGCTGGGGTCAGACTGGGATTTCAGTCCGAGCAGGGGTCAGGGCTGCCCGAGGTGCCCGGATCGATGCCCAGCCCGCCCCCCCGTCCCCCGCGGGCAGCAGAGGCCGCGGGATCAATGCGGGTGAAGGAATTTACGGCTGCGGACGCGGCGCTTTTACAGCTCCTTCCCAACAAAGCCCGGCTTTATGGACTCCCGGCGATTGCCAATTAATTCTGGGGCAGGCAGAGCCCAGCTCCTCCAGGGCAGCCATGAACTGGTTTTTCCCGAGTCTGGAATGCTGGAATTCCCAGGAATTCCCAGTCTGGGAACCCTCCAGCTGCCAAAACCACATGGAAAAGCAGGATGGATGGATTTTGGAGATTCCTCTCCACTCTGCCACCACTTTCTCCTCTATTCCAGTCATCCCGAGAAGCTCCGGAGCTGAGAGAGAATCCAGACCTCCCCAATTAAGCAATTTCTCCTGAATGAAGGGCCCTGCTGCTGCCGGCTCGGGGCATGGGATTCCCATCAATCCCGGCCTGACGAGCTCCTTGTCACTTAGCACCTCTAATGCTCGCCCCTAATGCCATCAGGGGCTCCTCGGCACGGCCCTAATGCAGTTTGCAACTCCTGCTGGCGCCTGGGATTCGGCCGGAGCGGGAGAGCGAGCGCATCCCTAATCCGAGCAGACACTAATGGGAAAACGAGCCGCGGAGCCGCAGGAAAAGCGGGAGCGGCATCGCCAGCCCGTGGGAAGCGCCCCCATCCCGCTTCCCAGCGGCTCTGCTCCCTGTTTTTCAGGTCCTGGAGATCCCCACACTCCTCTCTCCGTGCCCTCTCTGTCCAGTTTCCCCTGGGATCATCCCGGTTTTCTCCACAGCGACGCATCCCTGCTCCGTGCCAATCCTCGATTCCCCCTCCTCCCCATCCTGGAGGTCCCTGCATTCCTCATTCTGCCTCTCCATCCCCTTTCCCTTGGGATCATCCTGTTTTTTTCTCCACAGGGCTGCATCCCTGGTCTGTTCCCAATCCTTATCTCCACTTCCTCTCCATCTCAGAGACTCCCAAACCCCTCGTTCCTCATTCTGCCTCTCCATCCGTTTCCCTCGGGATCATCCAGGTTTTTTTCCACCGGGATGCATCCCTGGTCTGTTCCCGACCGTTATTTCCCATCCTCTCCATCCTGGAGATCCCCACACTCCTCTTTCTGTGCCCTGACCACCCGGTTTTCCTTGGGATCATCCCAGTTTTCTCCACAGGGATGCATCCCTGGTCTGCCCCCAATACAAATTTCCACTTCCTCTCCATCCCAGAGATCCCCACATTCCTCTTTCCATTCCCTCTCCACCCCGTTTCCTTCGGGATCATCCCGGTTTTTTTCCACCGGGATGCATCCCTGGTCTGTTCCCAATCCCATTTTCCATCCTCCCCATCCTGGAGATCCCACATTCCTCATTCTGCCTCTCCATCCCGTTTCCCTCGGGATCATCCCGGTTTTATCCACAGGGATGCATCCCTGGTCTGTTCCCAATCCCATTTTCCATCCTCCCCATCCTGGAGATCCCACATTCCTCTTTCCCTTCCCTCTCCATCCCATTTCCCTTGGGATCATCCCGGTTTTCTCCACAGGGATGCATCCCTGGACTCTTCCCAATCCTTAATTCCCCTTCCTCCTCATCCCAGAGATTCCTCCCTCCTCTCTCTGCCCCTCCAAGCCTTCCCAGCCCAACTTTCCCTTGGGATCATCCCGGTTTTCACCCCTGGCCAAACCCAGCCCCAATTTCCCCGTCCCAGACATTCCCACGCTCCTTTTTCCCCTTTTTTCCTCACTCTGCCCCTCCAACCCTGCCCAGTTTTCCCTTGGGATGCAGCTCAGGAGTCCCTCGGAGCTGGGAACAAATCCCTGTTTGGATTTTCCTGCTCCTGAACGATTCATAATCAGCGTAATTCCATCAGGACAACGACTCCCAAATCAGATTAAATCTCTCCATTTGTCTGGAGCTTTGGGCTTCAATCTCTTCCCTCCCTCTTTCCCCATTGATTTTTTTTTTTTCCCAGCCCCTCGCTGAGCCTTTCCAAGGGTTTTTCCAGCTTGGAATTCTCCAGATCAGGCGTCCTTTCCTCCCCACGGGGGTGGGACAGGCGGGGGATGCAATTCCAGCGCCAAAATTCCCAGAATTTTCCCCCCAATCCCTGCTGCTGCCTCTAAAACTTCATTGGTGCCGTTCCCAACCATCCCTGGCTGCCCACTGCAAATCCTGCAGGATCGGGAATTTTGGGAAGAGTTTCCTTGTTTTTACAGCGCCGTGCCCTGGCTTCCCACAGGATTGCAAAATTTGGGAAGTGTTTCCATGTTTTTCCCTCACCATTCCCAGCAATCCCTCGTTTCTTGGCTTCCCACAGGATTGGGAAATTTGGGAAGCGTTTTCTTGTTTTTACAGCACCGTTCCCTGGCTTGCCATAGGATTGGGAATTTTGGGGAATCTTTCCATATTTTTACAGTGCCATTCCACACAATCCCTCCTTCCTTGGCTTCCCAAAGGATCGGGAAATTTGGGAAGTGTTTCATTGTTTTTACAGCGTCATTCCCGCCCATCCCTTGTTCCCTGGCTTCCCATAGGTTTAGGAAATTTGGGAACTGTGTCCATATTTTTCCTTCACCATTCCAGGCCATCCCTCACTCCCTGGCTTCCCACAGGATTGGGAAGTTTGGGAATTGTTTCCATGTTTTTCCATCACCATTCCAGGCCATCCCCCACTCCCTGGTTTCCCACAGGATTAGGAAATTTGGGAACTGTTTCTATATTTTTCCTTCACCATTCCAGGCCATCCCTCACTCCCTGGTTTCCCACAGGATTGGGAAGCGAAGTCTGGGAAGTTTCCATTCCTTTGGCGAGCGAAGGGAAGCTGGAAGGAGCAGGGATGCAGCGGGAAGCTGGGCTGGAGGAGGGAGGGTTGTGTTAATGCTAACACCGATTAATAATGAATAACCCCCTAATGAGCGTTAATTAATTAATAACAACATGTGCTCGAGCGATCGATTCCCGATGAACGGCCAGGAGTCCCCAGCTCGGGAATCCTCCTGGATTTCCCCGGTTCTGCAGACGGGAACCAGCTCGGGAATTCTGGATTTCCCCAGCCCTGCCGTGGCGCTGGAACATACTGGGAGCACTGGGGGCCGTGGGTGGGCACGGGAGGTCCCAGGAGTGGGGTCTGCATCCCTGGGATGAGCATTGTCCATCCATGGGGTGGGATCTGAATTCCTGGAATGAGAATTGTCCATCCTGCGGGATTTGGGATGTCCGTCCTGGGGGATTCGGGATGTCCATCCTGGGGGATTCGGGATTTCCATCCCTGTAGGATTTGGGATGTCCATCCCTGCGGGATTCGGGATTTCCATCCATGAGGGATTCGGGATGTCCATCCTGTGGGATTCGGGATGTCCATCCTGGGGGATTTGGGATGTCCATCCTGTGGGATTCGGGATGTCCATCCTGGGGGATTCGGGATGTCCATCCTGCAGGATTCAGGGTATCCATCCATGAGGGATTTGGGATGTCCATCCTGTAGGATTTGAGATGTCCATCCTGGGGGATTTGGGATGTCCATCCCTGCGGGATTTGGGATGTCCATCCCTGCGGGATTCAGGATGTCCATCCTGTGGGATTCGGGGTCTCCATCCCTGGAGAAGCTCGCCCATCTGATCACCCCAGCCCCGTTCCTGCTCCAGCCGCCTCTGAGCGGGCGGGGAGCGGGTTTGGGGTCCCGGGGCTGCGGCTGCGCTGGGCTCGCACCGCCCTCCAGCGGGCACATCGCGCTCCCAGCGCCTCCAGATGTCCCCTGCCACCTCCTGTGCGTCCAGTGCCACCTCCTGGCTGTCCCCTGCCACCTCCTGGCTGTCCCCTGCCACCCCCCAGCTGTGCCGTGCCACCTCCTGGGTGTCCCCTATCACCTCCCGGGTGTCTCCTGCCAGCTCCCCGCTATCCCCTGTCCCCCACCTGGCTGTCTCCTGTCCCCCCAGCTGTGCTGTGCCACCACCCAGGTGTCCTCTGTCCCTCCCCGCTGTCCCCTGTCCCCCCAGATGTGCCCTGTCCCCTCAGATGTGCCGCAACCCCGCCCAGATGTGTCCCCGTGGGCGACTCCCAGTTCCACCGGGGGTGCGCTAAAGCCCGACCGGGAGGATTCGGGGTGTCCCCTCCTCCTGCTGTCCCCTCCGCTCACTGCAGGTTCCTATTTCTGGCCACCTTGAGGGCCACGTTGTCGTAGTCGCTGTCGCCGAGCCACTCCCTGCCGTGCAGCAGGAAGGGCTGGCGCAGCGGGACGCGCCGTTTGGGGACGGCGTAGTCATCGCGCTGGGCGTTGTAGGGACTCGCGAGCCCGGGGGGCTCCTCGGGGGCCGCCTGCAGCCTCCAGGCCTCGCCCTTCACCTCCTCGGGCTCGTCGTACACCGAGAGCGCCGAGAGCGCCTCGGGCTCGTCGTAGATGTGCTCGGGTTTGGGGGCGGTGGGGCGCCCGGGGGGCGGCTGAGCCCCTCCCGCGTCCCTGGTGACACTCGGGGGCTCCTCTTGGGGAGAGCCGAGCTGGCGCGCCAGGAAGGATTTGGCGATGGTGTCGAAGGGCACCGCGTACTCGCACTCCGCTCTCCATCCCTTGTCCGGCGCGTTCCCGCGGCGCAGCGAATCCAGGGGCTCGGCGTAGGGAAAATCCGCCCCCCGAGGCGGCTCTCCGGCCCCGGGGGGCACCCCCGCCTTGCCCTTGAGCCCCTTCCCCTCGGCTCGGGGCACCTTCGCCTCCCCGGAGGGACCCTTGGGCTCCTCGTGCGCCCAGCTCGGTGTCCGGCCGTGGTCCAGCGGCCGCGGGGCTCCGTCCGCGGGGCCCCCCCGGCCCCGCTGCAGCTCGATGGCCGCCTCGATGGCCGCGAAGATCTCGTTGCCTTGCCGGGTGTCGAACTCGAAGTTGCCCTCCCCGGAGGCGCAGCGCCGGCCGGCCTCGA
>JAOTQZ010000889.1:3579627-3591442 GCA_026546895.1 Pogonocichla stellata | reverse complement strand
GAGTAGGAGGAGGAGGAGGAGGAGGAAGGAGGAGAAGGGATCACCTGTCCCTCAGGGTGGCTTCAGGAGGGTCTGCACTGCTCTTTAGCTCATTAAACATGTGAGATGCAGCTCCAATTAAAGGAATTTCAGATTTTAGAGTCCAGAACAGCCAGAGAACAAACCTGAGCCACGGGAATCCCACGAGTCACCTGCACCTCATTCCACAGGAGAGCTTTTACCTCCAGTTAAGAACATCCTCCTGCTCCTTATTTCCATTTTGTTTTATTTCCCCAAGAGGGTGGGGAAGGGGCTGAGTGACCTCCAGCCATGGTCAGGGAGTGCTGCTAACCCCCATTCCCTGTGTGGAAGGACCTCACTGGGATATCTCCACGCACAGGAATCACTCTTGCTCTGAGCTGAGCTTTTTGGGAAGAAGGTGGAGACTGGAGCCACCACTCCTTTGCCAGGGAGTGTTTGTAGGCAGTGAAGAACCAACCCCCTGAGCCTGGAGGAATGAGACAGGAGGACAAAATGCTGCCATCCTGGCTGGATTTGGGGGCTGGATGTCGGGAAGGGGCACTGCCAGGTGAGGAGAGGCACTGATCTGATCCACCTCCTGCTCCTCCAGCCCTCCCTCAGCAGGCTGTGTGCAGGATCTCTCCCTCCACTCATCATTTCGAGCCTTTAAATGAGAAATCAGATCTTCCTGGCTCTGGCCAAGGCTCATTTGTGACTCTGCCATGTAACAGAACGGAAAAAGAAAGTCCTCCCACAGCTCCTCTGGGACTTGAAATGCTCCATATAAACAACGCCCACTGCAAGGGAGGGGAGGGGAATCCTTAACAAGGAAAAACTTACCAAGGATCCCTGACAATGACCAGAGTCCTCAAAAAGGGCAATTTGCACCCTGGAAAAGAGCCCTGGGTGTCTGGTGCTTTTCCCACCCCTCTCCCCGCGCTGGAAGGGTGGGGGAGCAAGGAAGAGGCTGGATGTGTGTTTGTGTTGTGTTTGTGTCAGGAAATATCCACACACACACACACACAGGTGAGAGGCTGGGCTGTGCAAAACCCCAAATTTGCCTCCTTCCCACTGCCCCTGCCCTGCTGTGACCCCAATCCCATGGGGTGAGTGCTGGCCCAGTGCAGCCCACACCTGCTTGTGCTGGTGTCATCTGGGCTTGGAACAGCTCTCTGCTGCAGGTTCCTGCCCTGCTCAGCTCAACAAATCCCAGCTCCCCTCTGCTGGATCCATCTCTGGGCAGGGCAGACTGTGAGCAGAGGGATGTGAAGGGAGCTGGGACATGGCACAGGACACCTGTGTCACCCCAAACGTGTTTATTGCTTCCTCCATCGCCCACTGCCACGAGGGGAAGCCAAAACGAGCAGCCACCGAGGCAATGAGCTGGGTTATTCCCAAAGGAAAGCTGCCAGCTCAGCATTTCCCACGGGAAAACACAGCCAGCTGTGGCCAGCTGTGCCCTGCAGACCCCCCAGAGCCACCCCACCTTCCTGGGGCTGCAGAGAGGGAGGTGAAAGCAGGGCTGAAGGAGGTGAGAAAGCACTGCTGGCACAACAGGCTCAGCTGGATAATCTCAGACCTGGAAGAATGACTCCTGGTTGGTTTTTTTTTTCAGAAACTGAGGTAAAGAAAAGAAAGGGATTTGTCCAAGGCCATAGAGCTCAGGGGACAGGGAGTGAGCCCACAGCACTGCCTGTGTTCCCTGGGCTGAGCTGCTGCTCACAGCCCTCTCGCAGATGGCCTTGTAACTAAGCAAACTGAGTGGGACTGAGCTCTGGATTTGTTTTCCAGACTTGTCACACATTACTCATGTGATCTCGAGAAAAGTCACTTCATCTCTCTGTGGCCAAGTTCACAGTCGATGTATCCTCCAGTCACTTACCCAAATCTGCATCTGTGCTTTTCTTCATATCCTTCTGAAGTTTTTTGGTCTGATCTTCCAATCTGAAAGATGGGAGAGAAAGAAGAATCTTGGAAAGAAAGAAACCCAAGTGTATCATACGTGCAACAAATCATTTACGGGCTGAATATGCTGGCTTCTGGTGGGAGTTAAAAATATCCAGGCAAGGCTTGATGAAGTTCAGTGCAGCTCAACCCTTTTGGGCTGTTTTCAGATGGTTTTTAACCTTTTCAAGTTGGTGATCTCTTATTCATAGTTTGCATATTTCCTCCAAGTTCTCACACTTAGCACAAATGGCGAAGCCAAATGCTTCCAGAGGATCCCTGTGACACAGGCAGGATGGCAAAGCCACTCCTGCTCCTCTGAGGTGTTGGGCTCTTTGGGGACCCTGAAGCTTTCTGGCAATTTTACACTTTTTTTTTTTTTTTTTTTTTCATAAAGCTGCCAGAATCTGCAACCCCACTGTGAATACTTCTGAGGACACCTTTGAATGCTCAGAGGATTGGAAATTACAGGGCAGTGAGGGATTTGCTCACTGGGAAGAGCATCCCTGGCTAAAATCCCCTGGGAAGATGCAATGGGAGGAGGGAAGCACGTGGCCAGTCCTGCCTGACCAGTGTGGGTGATACTCACTGCTGCAGCTTCCCATATTCCCTTTCAAAGTCTCTCTCCACCTGTGGAAAGAAGAGATGGAAATCAGCTCCAGGGGACTGCAGGGAAACCTGTCCTGGCAAATGCCACGCTGAGCCCAGCACAAGCTGCAGCTTTAATGGGAGTTATGCCTCAAAAGTAAAGGAAATTTTGGGGGTTTTGAGCTCCAGACTCTCCTGGAACCAGCACCAAACATGGCAGCTCGAGCCAAGGTTGTTCCAGCACAGGAACTGGGAGCTGATGGAATAAATGGGAATGCTCTAAGAGCAGGGAGGTCACAACCTAGCACGGGATGAGCCTTGCTCCCTCCCAAAAACTGAGGGGAGCTGCTTCTCCTCCAGCCCCACTCAGGTGGGTCTGGCTCTTTCCTCCTTCCTCATCCTCAACAGGATGGTGAAATTCCCCCCCAGAGCCCTCCCATCTCTGCATTATTCACCCTCTCCACACACTCCTTACCCCCCCACACCAGCTCCCTGCCATGAAACCCCTGGGCTGGAGCACAGCCCCAGTGTCCTGGGACACCTCCAGAAGGGAGGGGAACCCTGAGCTCCGAGCTCAGAGCTCCAGCCCAGCCTTCTCCCCATGCTACCTCACTGCCTGCTCCCTCCTACTTGCTAGCTGGCAGCAAACCTCCAGCGATAGGAGATATTTTAAGGAACTTTTCTTTCCATGCTGACTGTTTTAACACACTTAAAACATTCATTCCACACCTCGTCAACCAGAGAAGCAAATGGATTTCAATTGACCAGCCAAGAGTAAATCCGTGTGCGTTTGTTGTCATGGGATCAGAGCTGGGTTCAGTTGTGTTGTCAAGCTCCCTGTGCTATTAAGGAAATGCAGAGTGGTGGGAGCAGCCAGGACTAGAAGGATCCAAAGGTTTGTTCCAATTCTTCCTGCTGGCCCCGAGATTTCAATCCCAGGCTCGACGCTGCACCGCGTTTAATGGGGACGTTTGCTGTTCGAGCAGAATTGCTGCTAAAAGCTTGGGGGGGTTCAAGATGGAGGTAAAATCTCCTTTTTTAAACATCTTTTTGGGCTGCACTTGAGCTCCACCAGCCTGAGCTGAGGGCAGGCAGTGCCCAGCCACATTCCAGCCCCATCCCAGCTCCCAGCTGTCCGCACCATCCGCTCCCACCATCCGGGGGATGCGAGCTGGGCTCTCTCCTCCCCACCCCCCTGCTCCAAAAAACCCTCCCCTTGGAGCTCCAGCTCCCTTTTCGTGCTGCTAAAATTGGGTGCTGGAGAGAACAGCCACGGAGCAGTGTGGGGGCAGCTCACACGACTTGTGCCTGGCGTTGGGGGAGCCGCAGCAATCCCAAATCCGCGGCAGCTGGCGCCCTGCAGGTCAGGTAACCAGCACATTGTAAAGCTCAGCCTCCATCCCCGTGCCTGTTCCGGCTGCTAAAATACCCAGGGGGCTATTGCACTCTATTTATAGGCTTGAGGTGTGAATTGTTTTGGTTGCAAACCACACAGGGTCGGGCACGACTCGAAAATCTGCCCCCCTTTCAAAGGCTGGGGGTGTCGCTCCCTTCTCGTTCCCTCGCTGTGTTTAGGAGGATTTGCTCAGCAACCAATTCCTCCAAAAAGCTGGAGGGTTTGGCTGTGGAATACCTTCAAATATTCAGGGTTTCTGTCCCTTTTTTGCTGTCAGATTCGCCCGTTTCTGGGCAATAATCAAAAGGTTAAAGGACGTGGAGCAGCTTCCAGGGCCTGGAGGGGCTCCAGGAGAGCTGGAAACGGACTTGGACAAAGGGCAGGACACAAGGAATGGCCTCCCACTGCCAGAGGGCAAGGTTAGATGGGATTTTGGGAAGGAAAAATCCTTCCCAAAGGATTTGGGATGGAATTCCCAGAGGAGCTGTGGCTGCCCCTGGATCCCTGGGAGTGTCCAAGGAAAGGCTGGAGCAGCCTGGGACAGTGGAAAATGTCCCTGCTCATGGCAGGAGGAGGAACAAAATGAATTTAAAACTCCCTTCCCACCCAAACCATTCTGAGATTTTAGGATTCATTCCATAAAAAGGCAAAACCTCCCCACCTTGAAACCCCCCAAACCTCCCGAGCTCCCCCAAAACCCCCAAAAACCCAGAGCCAGATCCACATGGGATGGAGGTGACTCCACACAGAGCCACTTCAGCTGCCCAGCCTGACTCACATCCCCAGCCCCATCTCCCAGACAGCTGCCCAAGGATTGCTCTTATTTTTCACGCCCACAGGCAGCAACTGGCTCCCAGTCCCCACAGTCTGGGAGCTCCTGGAGCCTCCCAGCCATGGCTGGAGCCTGGATATCCCACAAAAACAGCTCTGGAGAGGGAAAAGCTGCTCTCACCTGCTCCCAGCTAGCAGAGTCACAGCAGAGCCCTGCAAGGAGGACAGGCTGGGAACATTTTGCAGAGCACACAGTAATTCCCACTCCCAGCAGCTCTCCACGGTCACAGAGGCTGGGAGAGGATCAGCACGTTAAGAGTAACGAGAACAAGAAGTACAGGCAAGAAAATTACAATATCCTGAAGGGAAGTTTCCGTATTATTAAAATAATCCCACTGCTCTGCAGCCTCTTTCTGAGAACTCCAAATCAAACCAAGCTTTCTGTATTGAACCTTTTTTTTTTTTTTTTTCTTTTTAATTCTTCCAGGCACAGGGGCTGGGTAATGCAAAAATCGCTCGTCTCGGGGTTTTTATTTAAATCTACATCAAGAGCGACGAGCTCTCGAAAGCTTTGAAATAAAACAACGTTCTCTCCTTCACACAGTTCTTTTTTTTTTTTTTGTTTGCAAACTCTGGGCCTCCCTCCCACCTGTGATCAGATCCCCCCTGCTTGAAGGGCAGGATCCTCAGCAGCACCCTGGTTATGAGGCAATGGAGCAAGACTGAAGCCAACACTACAAAGAGATGGAAATGAGGGACTGTGAGGAACCTTCCTATCCCCCTGGGGTTCATGTTTTTTTCCTGGAGGAGGAAGATGAGCTGATTTCTGCATCTTCCAGTGGTCTCAGCCTCCCTGTGGATCCTGGGAAGAAGAGGGAAGTGTGTGTTTCCTCCTCCCTCTTCTCCAAAATAAACCCAAATCCACAGAATTAGGCCGTGAATTCTGTTCTGTGATGGAATTTCAGCTGAGCTTTTGCCATCCCATCAAGAATTTCAAGGTAAGTCCCATGGGTGAATAGCCTGAGCCAGAGCTGTGGAGTGCAGGTGGATCTGGGATGTCACACACTCCCCCCAGCAAGATCTCCACATCCCCACCCTGCAAGAAAACTTCCCAGAAAAGTGGCAAAGGGAAAAAAGAGGCACCTCCTTTGCAGACACCAGTTTGGCCAGAAAAGATTGAAGGAAAAGAATGAAAATGAGCAAAATGATTTAACTGGCATCCCTTGAATCCACCCCACCATTCCCACGACATTGACTCCGTTGTTTTGGGATTTCCAGCTGGCTGGTGCAGCCCAATGGGAAGGTGCAGTGGAATCCTGCTGCTCCTCTATCCCACACCCCTGGGGAGGGCAGAGCTGCTGGGATGAGTCAAGGAAGGGAGGTTTGGCAGCTCAGGTCTCCACTCCCTGCCAAGCTGACTCAGGAGGAGGAGGAGGAGGGTGAATGGTCTGAGTCAGCCCAGGCCAGAGCAGGGCTGAGGGAAGCAGGGAGGGAGATGGGATCAAACTGGGATCAAACGGGATCAAACCTCGCTCGCCCCATCCCGAGGCTGCCTCTGCTCCCTGCTCCCCTCCCTCCCTGGATCATCCCAGCCCTGGTGAAGGGCAGGGAACAACCTCAGCTTGAACTTCAGCTGGAGCTGCAGGAGAGCAGGAGAGACGAGACAGCTCCGGCTCTGCTGGGAGCAGAGCTGTCCCGAGGGAGGGAACATCATCTCTGCCATAAGAGGCTTCCTGGCTGAGCAATAAACATGCAGAGATATAATTCTAACAGGTTTAACTCCTATCACTGGGCATTAGTTTAATTGGGCTGTGGGGCCGTGGCCCTGCTGACAGCAGGTTCTCTCTGAGCATTAGATCCTCCCACCCAGCTCCCCCAGCCCGGTGACAGCTGCTCTTTTCAGGGAAGAGGAGGGGAGAGATTATGCTGTCTGGAATTGGATTTGCCCAGGTTAAGGTGGAAACAAAGCACAGCCATGTCTGGGGAGGGGGAGATCACCTCAGTTCACCAGCTGATATTTTCTGCTGGGGTTTCCTTCTCCCTCCAGAGCTAAACTGTGGCTGACACCGTGCCCTTCTCCAAAGGATCACAAGCGAGTGGGCACGGGGAGTCATGACTAATTCCTCGGCAGCCCAGGCAAATTGCTTTTCAGGACTGCTCCTGGCCTAGATCTGACATCAGCCCCAGCATGGAGACAACAAAAAAGCCTCTCTGGCTCGCTGAGCCTCTCGGCAAAGCCACCCCCCTCTCCTGACTCCAGTCCCAGGCCTCATGGAGAGCCAAAGAAGTTACATCCTAACAAACCCTGCTTTTTTTTTGTTCTGTTTTTTTTTTTTTAATCCTTCCCCCTCACCATCCTCTTTTGTGGTCCGGTCTCTGTGAGTGGGAGATCCTCTACCCACAACCACTTCCCTTCCTATGGGCTTGGGATGCAGCCCTGGAGATGCCACACCTTCCCACTTCCTGCAGCGGGCTCCAGAGCCCAACATCTGGAACACCCCAGCCCTTGGCTGCTGCTGCTGCTGCTGCTGCTCCCCAACGCCTGCACAGATGGAGCATCTCAGCCTGCAGCTGGGAGGTAAATCTGGGGGCCTGCAGCCCAGAGCAAGGCCATCCCTTCCACACCACCAGGGAATGCCTGATCCCAGGGGATATCCGTGGTTTCCTGCTGTTTGCTCTGCTTTGAAGAGCTGCACTCCGTGCTTGGCGTGAAGTTCCAAGGTTTTGGGCTTCCTGTTTTCTGCTTTCCCTGTATCTGGTGCCTGGAGAGCAACACCACCACCACCATCATCATCATCATCATCATCATCCCAGGGCAAGTGGAAGCTTTTTAGAAATCAGCTTCCAACTTTGTTGACACAAAAATCTTGCTCCTGGGGAGCTGAGGGAGGAAGGAAGGCAAAGGAAAAGGCCTGGAAAGGCTCTGGGTGCTGAATGAACCTCTGCTGCCGGATATTCTGAGCTGTTCTATTTAATACACACACATGTATATATAAGCAAAGGCTGCCAACTGCTTCAGAACAGCACATTCCAGCAGCTCTGGGGAAGGGAAGATCTCAAAGGTGCCACCGCTCATCTGCAGGGAGCCTGAGCTCAGGGATGGCTGATTTTAGGGGAGAAAAACCTCTCCCCACAGCGAATGCAGCAGGAGGGGAGGGAAACCAGCAAGGAAATTGAATATAATCAACTGGGAGGTGAGAATGGGTGGGCTGGAGATGCCCAGCAGAGCAGAGAAGTTGGTTTGTGCCCCAGCCTGGAAGGACAATGGGGCTGGGAACATTGGGAAAGGCAAAACGTCGTGGAGCAAGGAATGCGGGGGGTGCTGACACGAGCTGGGAGAGGTGTGAGGAGCTGAGGCTGGGCTGCCTCACCTGAGGGATCACAGGCAGTAGCTGGATCACCAGCCCCTGGAAAAGGACAGCTGAAAACACAGAAAAACCACCGAGGAATTTCACCAGCCCTCGTCGTCGCCGCCTGCCTGGCTGAAATCCTGTTCTGACAGTCTGGAGCTGTTACAGAAAATTGCTGCTCCACGGCAGCAGACAACCACCAAATCCTTTAAAATCAAACATGACAATCAGAGCCTTGAAGGGAGTGGTGGGATTAGCCCTCTGCCTCCAGGGAAAATGTCATGTCCCAAGGAGAAACTGCCCCACAAAGGCAGGTGCCCACGCACCCTGCGGAATTAGCTGCGTGTCCCGGAGAGGAAGGATCAGGCATGGCAGTCTGTGCAGGGGATTAGGGCAGGGACAAGCTCTGCCTCTCAGGCCTCCCTTTTTAGAGCAGGTGTCCAGGTGAGCTTTCAGGGCCAGCTCCTGGGAGGTTCCACAGCTTTTTTTTTTGTTTGTTTTTTTGTTATTTTTTTTTTTTGGCACGGGACAAATGCAAAGCCAAGCTGCTTAAGAAGGGAAAATACCACAGCCAGCTGCAAGCAGCAGCACTTGGGGTAGGAGCCTCAAATCCACGGGAATACAAAATGCTTTTTTAATTTGCTTTTAAAGCAAATGCTGTGCAGCACAAATTAATTCACGCCCGAGCACTAAGCATCTCAGCTTATAAGCCTTTCTTTGGAAACAGTTATATTCAGCGATCTGAACCACTCCTCCTCCTCCATCTGCTGCGAAAGGATGAACAAACAAGCCATTGCTGAAAGAAGGAAGGAAGGAAGGAAGGAAGCAAACCCGTTCAGCCATCTCCGAGGAAAACTGTGCCAGACCAAGAGAGCTCTTTTCCCCCCCACCTCACACACACACATACACACCCCTCCCAGGGGAAAAAAAAAAAAAAAAAAATTAAAATTATAATTTCAACAGATCCCAAAGCAAAATCTTCTCCCTGCACGGGGCTCCCCCTCGCTCCTCGCACGAGGAGCCGAGCGCTGGTCACACGCGGCAACAGGTTCTGCTGCTCCAGCTCCCTCCCACACGCTGCAAAATGGGACGAGTCAAAGTGCTGCCTTGACTCATCAGCCACATGATCCCAGGCTGCAGCTAAAAAGGGGGAACTGGTTTACTCACTGTCTTGGGTACAATCTGTTTCTTGGGCTGCCCGATCTTGAACGGGATCCTGGAAAAGAGAGAGGAGAAGGGGATGTGTGAGCGGCCATGGTGCTGAGGGGGGGGTTTGGGATGCTGTCCTGGGATGGCAGCCCCTCATCCCAGGCACTGGAGAGGGAAAAGAGGGTGGGAGAGACTGTGGGGAGACTTCTCAGCGTTGCACAGCTTCATCCTGAGGGGCAGCTCCAACCTCTGCTCCGTGACAGCGACAGGACCAGGGGACGGCTGGAGCTGCACCAAGGGAGGGGCAGCTCGGATTTTAGGGAAAGGTTCTTCCCCCCAAAGACTGGAATCAGCACTGGGACAGCCCAGCAGGGAATGGGCACAGCCCTGAGGCTGCCAGTGTTTGGGTAACACTCCCAGGGATGCCCAGGGTGGGATTTTGAGGTGGCTGTGCAGGGCCAGGAGCTGGATCAGCGATCCCACATATCCCAGGACATCCCACGATTCCATGGCAGTGGAATCCATGATTCCATGGCAGTGCCCTCGTCTGGATGATCCTCGTGGGTCCCTTTGATTCTCCAAGAGCCAGTGGCACCCCTGAGGTCAGCCCCACACATCCCCCCTCCACCCCAAAATCAAGGCAAGGATGCTCCACAAGCAGCTGAAGAAAACCAAAATCTGATGGGGAGGATAAAATAATAGTAAAAAAAAACCAAACAAAACCCAAACAAAGCCTGTAAATATCTAGAAAGAGGATATTAAAAAAAGTAACAACCTGGTGTCTGGAGCTGCGAGCTGCTTCAAAGGATTCCTCTGCTCCAACAGCTGGAGGAGAGGCTCACCTGCCAGCACAGCCTTCATTCTTAAAATCCCTAATTCCCAGGAAAATCTGGGTTACCTGAATGTGGAGAGTACTCTAAATAAATTACACAACATATGTAAGGGTGGCTGGGTCAGCTGGGAGCAGCCACACAGGCAGCCTGAAAATAATTGGATTTCTTTCACCTATCAGTAGAATGAAAATCCAGGAATTCAACTGCTGCTGTCAATGGATTTAATTAAGTTAAAGAGGTGCTGCTTGGTTAAAGCATCTCAGCCAAAATCTCCCAATGTTTTCTGGGTTGTGATGCTTTAAATAAATAGAAAAAAAATTGAGGTCATAATGACATTAAAGTGTTTTGGTTTTTTTTTTGCCAGAGATGTTTCACCTACAGCTCAGCTTCATCCCATTCCAAACCTGCATCAGGAGCTTCTGGGAAGGTTTTGAGTCCCCTCTTGAGAATTTGGGCTGGACCAGCCCAAATTCTCATGTTCCTACACAAAACTTGAGATAAAAACACGGATTTTGGGACTGTGTTGGTCCTGGCTGCCTTTTCCCACTGCTGCTTTTCCATTTGCTTCCCACCAGCTGCACCCCCAAGGCCCCAGCACTGCCCCAACCCAAGAGCTGGACCCTCAGGAAATATTTTTACCAGTGCAACCTGTAAAACCCAACTGTGTGCAACAGCAGAAAGAGTTTGCAATGGAAGAACGGGCAGGATGAATAAAAAACCTGAATTACCCAAACTCCCAGCCTTGCTCTTCCCACTTTTCCCGTTGTTTTCAAACCAAAGCTGCAATTACCCACCGGGAATAATCCAGGCCTGCACCCCCTGTGACCCTCCCTGAGTCACCAGGTTTAAATTTAAAATTTTTTTTTTTATTTTTTTTTTCAGGAGAACTTCCTGTTTATGGTTCTCTGCTGGGACTGGTGTAATTTTGGGTTTAACCCTTTCCAGCTCCTGTGGCAGTGTGAATCACCCTCCTTTTCCAAACAAACACCACTCTGCTGTATAATTTCCCTGTCAATAACTGGGGGGTGTGGTGCCTTACAGGAAGAAAACAAAAATATATGGATTTTTTTTTTCCCCTTTGTGTTTTCCTCCGTGGGTCAAATATAAACCAAAATGAGGCACCTCCTGCCATCCACAGCCAGGTGCTGTCACTTGATGTTTTTGGAAGTGATGGCATCGACTTGGTGGTGAAAGGATGAAAAAAAAAAAAAGAGGATTTTACTCAGGGGAGTGTTATCCCTGTTAAAACCAGTTTGCCACTCTCTGGCAGGGTGGGAACAAGCAGGGAGCTGGAGCCAGGCTGGTTCCTAGTGGGAAAGGACAATTAAAAAGGTGATTAAAGCATTACCTGTGCACAACCTGCCCCTCTGGGGGCTACAGAGAACACCCCAAAGTGGGGCTGTCCACTGGAAAAATAGAAACCCAGGGGGATTTGGGGCAGGAAAAGCCATGGATCAGCATTGGTTGGGTATCAGAGCTGGGAGGGGAAGGCAGAGGGAGCACAGGGGGTCCTGTCCCATCCCATTCCCCATCCTCACCCCACCACAGAACCCCAAAAATCCCTTTTTTTTTTTCACCCAGAAACAAAGGGAAGTCAGTGGAGCGCTGCAAATCCCTCTTGCAGCAGTAAATATCTCTATCAGCATCGTGATGCCACTTGGTAATTATGTCTGTCTCAGTAAAACCTCTAAAAAATAACCCTGTGCAAGTCAGGTCTGTTCCTCAATTATTGGGGTTTTTTTTTTTGCTCTATTTTACAATTTTACATAATTTTCCTGGTTTCT
>JAOTQZ010000889.1:3545018-3556455 GCA_026546895.1 Pogonocichla stellata | reverse complement strand
GGTCCCGCTGACACCCCTGTGCCCCCCCAGGAGTGCCCCCCGTCCTTCTCTGTCACCGCATTCCCACGGTGGCAGCGCGCCCGCAGCCGCAGAGCCGGGGATGCTGCGGGGTCCCCTCGGCTCCCACGGTCCCGCAGGTCAGAACAGGGACCCCCCCAAAATTAAACTGTGCCTCCTCAACCCTTAAATGTACCCGGTAACAACAGCACCACTCAGTTCCTCCCGATTTATGGTGGAGGGGTTTGCTCAGCCTTATCGGCACCCGAGGGTCCCGTGGGCGATTCCTGCTGGAAAACTCCTCATCCCCACGAGTGGCAGCCCCACAGAGCCGGGGGGTGTCTGTCTGCCCCCCGAGGGTGACAGTGACACGGGAGTGTGAACGCTCACCTGCCCACCCCGACACGGGTGGCACCTGCTTCCCCCTGGGAATGCAGCCGTGGGGCTGTGGGTGCACCCCAAAGCCGCCTGGTGGGGTTTAGGCCGGGTTTAAAACTCCTGAGTCATGAGGACCTGCCGCTAAACCCGGCTGGTGAGAGCGGGGCAGCTCAGGCACTGACAGCGGTTTGATTGGGAACGGCCTAAAGCCAAAATAAACCCAGGCAGACTTAGACTGGCACGGAAACGGCCGCATGGGGGTTGGACTGGCTCAGTTACAGCTCAGCTTAACGGGAGCAGAGCTCTTTACCCGACGGGAGGGGGGAATAAATAGAGGGAGTCTCACCTGGGACGGCTTTGGATGGTTTTAAATCCAGCCCAGGCTGGATGGAGTCTGCAGCTCAGAGGTTTCACTTTTTTTTTCCGTCATCCCACACACCTTCCTCATGTGAGCCCCATTCTGAGCCGGGTGTTTTAGTAACCTGGATCATCGGTTTTCCATGCACATGGATCTTCCCCTGCCCTGCTCAGGTGAGACCCCACCTGCGGTGCTGGGTCTGGGGGGCACAGGAGGCACGGGGAGCTGCTGGAACGGCTGCAGGAGGTCATGGAGCTGGAACCAGGCTGGGAGAGCTGGGAATGTTCACCTGGAGAAGGGAAGGATCCAGAGAGAGCTCAGAGCCTGAAGGGGCTCCAGGAGAGCTGGAGAGGGCCTGGGGACAAGGGATGGGGGGACAGGACACAGGGAATGGCTCCCACTGCCAGAGGGCAGGGATGGGTGGGATATTGGGAAGGAATTCCTGGCTGGGATGGAATTCCCAGAGGAGCTGTGGCTGCCCCTGGATCCCTGGAAGTGTCCAAGGCCAGGATGGGCGAGGATTGGAACAACTTGGAATAGTGGGAGATGTCCCTGCCCACGGGACGGGGTGAGTTTTAAGTTCACCCAAACCACTCCAGAAATTCCACGAAATGCTGCCACCCCTCCTCAGCCCCAAATGTCCCACACCAGCATTGCCCCCTCCCCCCTCACCTCACCGCGTGACAAGCAGGGACATCATTTAACCACGTCGCACCCTGGCCAATCCCTGTGACACTCACCCGACAAGGAACCGAGAGCCCGGCGAGTACCCGCACCCCGATCCCCCCTCGGGGGCTCTGTGATGCTGAGAGCAGCCACACCCCATCCCCAAAACCCCGCTGGCCCCCGTGGGGCCGGGACCGTGTCCCCCTGGGTGCTGTCACCTGACAGGTGACTTCTCCCCGCTCCTCTCGGTCTTGTGACCGCTCGGGCCCCGGTTCGTGTGCCGGGAGCGCTGCAGGTGCTCGCTGCGCACCCTCGGGGGACCCCCGGCCTTCCAAAAGGGGAACTCACCTTTTAGGTTTTTCACCCAATTAACCACAGCGTAATTGTACTTACAGGGAGGGGAACGCGAGCCCGGTTTTCGTGCCTTGTGGCGAGGCTGAGGGCTGCTCGTTCCCTAAAATTCACTCGGGATGAGCTGAGCATGGACAGAGCTGAGCCTTGAAGGCTGGGGGACACCACCAGCTGCTCATCACCGATTCAGCGCCTCAGGAGCTCGGCAAGGCTCCGCACGGTGCGCAGCTCAGTGTTTTAACTCCGCAGGGGCGCAGAGGGATCATCTGTAATGACGGCGATGATCACCGCCATTGTCACCTCATCCCGGGTCACAAAGGATGCTCAGGCACGGAGCCTGAGGCACACACCAGAGCACCGAGCCTTTCGTCCCCAGCCCTCGGATGCGCTGCAGATGCAGATCTGGGGCTGGTAAGGTCACAGACTCGTAAACAGAGTGTGGCTGGTGGGGACCTGAAAGGTCACCGGCCTCCTCCCCCCCGGGGGACGGCTGTGCCAGGGCCGTGTGTGTAGGCGGCTGCCTGGATGGTCGACAGCGCAAACTTTTCTCGAGCAGCTTGGAGAGGGGGAAAAACACACCCCGAGCCACCCAAACCACGGGGTGGGCGTCGCGGGGGTGTCTGATCAAACCTCGGCGGTTCCTCAGGGCTGGGAGTTTTGTTTTGTTTTGTTTGCAAGTGCTGAGCTGATGTGGCGCTTCAGGGGTGTTCTGGTTCCCTCTGGCAAAAAACAGCTGCCCAGATGTGGCTGTACCAGCAGCAGTTTATTCTCTGAGCATCCCATAGCCTGGCATGAAAGGTGCTCAGCACAGGCAGGGAAGGGATTCAGGGTAATCTGTAATTTCTAGGGGAGGAGAGATTTTCTTTGTTGCTTGTGGGAAATCCTCATTTCAGGCCAAATTCTGGCTGAGGTAACTTCAGCCAGGAGAAACTTCAGGGCAACCTTCCTGATCCCAGACCAACACCCTCCCAGCCTGTGTCCTTCCCAACTCCGTCTGCTGCCTCACCTTGGTTTCCCTGATTTGCCTGAGAAAACTCCACACCCTCCTCCTCCGGAAATATTTGGAAACACTCGAGCTGAAATATGCATGGAAAAGGAGATGGGCTTTTCCCTCATGGAAAAGGAGACTGGCATCTCCCTCATGGAAAAGGAGATGGGCTTTTCCCTCATGGAAAAGGAGATGGGCTTTTCCCCCATGGAAAAGGAGATGGGCATTTTCTTCTTGGAAAAGGAGATGGGCATTTTCTTCTTGGAAAAGGAGATGGGCTTTTCCCTCACGGAAAAGGAAATTGGCATCTCCCTCTTCCTGCAGGGGAGGAAGGGACCCACAGGCAGAACTTGCTGCCCTGGGGTGTCCCTGGGTAGATCCCAAAGAATGGATCCCCACAAGCCAAATTTGGAACCATGGGAGTGCTGTGGGTGGCTGTGGGAAGCACTTCCCTGCCTCAGTTTCCCCCGTGGCGAGGCAGAGATCGGCCCTGCCTCACCCTGTGTGGCAGCAGGATGAAAAGCTTGGGATGGGGAGGAAAAGCCCTTTGGAGCAGAGCTCCAAGCATCTTGCTGATCCTGGGAAATGGGTTCTGGGTGGCCGGGCTTGGTCGCTGTAGGGAACAGCCCTGGGAGATGGCTGGAGGCCAGGGATGCACCTGCGGGAGAGTTTGGGGTGCTGTGGGGTGAGGCTGACCCCAAAGAGCATCCCACAACTCCTGCTGCTCCCAAACTGCAGTTCCTGCTGCTCCCAGGGGTTGGTGGTGGCTCCAACCCTACAACTCCCTCTGCTCCCAGGTGTGGGTGAATCCAACCCCGCAACTCCCACTGCTCCAAACCCCACAACTCCTGCTGCCCCCAAACCCACAGTTCCCTCTGCTCCCAGGGGTTGGTGGGTGACCCCAGCTTGTGCCAGCAAGGGCCTGCCGGGTGCTCTGGGGGAGCTGGGACCCTCTGGTCCATCTCAGCCCGACACAGGTCTGGCTTTCCGAGCCTTTCCTGCTATTATCCAGCTGGGGAACAATAGCAGCGGCAGCTGGCGCAGTGTGACCTGCAGATAAGGAGACAGCTGATTAGCAGGGAAACTACAGAGCAAACCCGGAGTGAAAGTGGTCCCAAGAGAGCAGCACCGGTGGGAAGGACGGGATTCCAGCCAGGAATCAGGCACAGCTGAAAACCCAAGGATGATTTTATGGTACAAGCAGCAACCTCAGCGTGGTGACCCCAGGCAGGAGCCCTGGAGTGACCCCACGAGAGGGACCACAAAGGCGTTTTTAGCGTGAAACCAAGAAACAGAAGAGGAACTGGAGGCTGGAATTGCAGCCCCCGAGCTGTGCCATGACACAACTCTGTGAGTGAGTGAGTGATTCCCTGACGGAGAGGAGCAGAGGACGTCAGGACCCCCCAAATTTGCTGCATCCAAGGGAAAAAGGGCCCGGTGCTGTGTCAGCACGGAGGGGTGAATCCAGCACGGCGGGAGGGCCGGGATGTCCTCCCAGACAGGGAATTCCAAAGGCTGCGCGCCTGGGAAAAAGCGCTGCTCCCGAGGGCTGCGCTGAAGCAGCGCAGGAGAAACTGGGGAGAGGCCAAAGGCGAGGGATCCGTGAGCCATTGAAACCAGCCCGGGGGGAATTCGCCATTTCCGAGCAATGAGGAAATGTGAGGCTGGCTGAGGAGCCGCGGGGCTGCGGGCAGGGAATGGGAAGCGAGAGCAGCCGGCAAGTGAGGACAGGTCGGGCTGGGGCCGCGGGGCGAGTCCGTCCGTGCTGGGGATACAAACCCGGCAGGCATCGCCTCATCCATCCCACAGCCGGGATGAGCAGGGCAGCGCCAGGCACAGCTGCTGCGCTGGGACCACCATATCAAAAACGCTTTGGGGTTTTTTTTGGGTTTTTTTTTTGGTTTTTTTTGTTCTGTCGAGGAGCGTTTTGGGGCAAACCACATCTGAAGGTGCTCGCGGCTCCTGGAGGAGTGGGAGAGGCTGAGAGCTCCCCGCTGCTGCGGACGAAAACCAGCTCAAAGCCACTCAGGGAGCAGCTGAAAGAGGAAACAAAACCTGGGCTGGGTTTCTCCCCACGGAGCATCCCTTGGATGCTCATCCCGGGATGCCCGGCAGCGTCTCTGGGCACAGATGAGCTGCTGCTTTCCCTCAGGAACTGCTGGAATTTGCATCCCAGGACGCTGCCAGAGCCTGGCTGAATGGCCCAGCCCCAGTGAGCAGGGTGGGGGTTCAAGACCCCAAAATCAAACAAAATCTAACAGGGCAGCACCACAAAGCTCCTCTGGTGTTGTATTTGGAGGCCAAATAATAAATTATTGCGAACTAATGAGACCATCAGTGCGTGCCCCTTGCTGCCCGTTGGTCCCCTCTGGGCGCTGGCACGGACACAGAGGTGGGGACACGTCCCTGTCCTCGCCTTGCCCGCCTCCCCTATTGCTTCAGGAGCCCTAAATTCCTGCCACAGCCCGGCTGCCTCTCCCAGGGCCCGCCCAGCTGCCGGCTCCTGGCCAGTGCAGCCTCCCTCCCCCGCCGCCGTGCGAGGGGACCCCCAAACCGGGGGGTTTGTGTGTCCCCAGGATTTGGATGAGGGCTGGCAGCTCCTCACTGGCTCGTGCCAGCGTCGCCCACCCTGCGGCTGACGTGCTCAGCATCCCGTGGGGCTGCTGATGCGCAGCTGCCCGGGGGATTCTCCCACGTGGGGCTCCCAAAACGGGCAGCGCTGCCCGTCCCCAGCAGCACGTGGGGGTTTTGGGGATCATCCCTCCTGACCTGTTTCCCGGGGGAGGGGGGAGAGTGCAGCCGGGCTCGGCTCAGGGAGCGCTTGAGGAGCGCAGAGATGTGCAGATAGGGGAGCTGCGAGGTGTGAGATAGCAGCAATTAATTCGCAGGTTGATATAGTTATGTGCTTAGATCATCATCAGCTGATCCTGCTAATCCCTTCTTGAGCAAGTCTCCTGCTGGGGGGGAGCTGCTGCCTGGCACTGCCGAGCTCCTGGCACCTGCCTTGTCCCTGTGCCATCCCCGGGTGCCACCGAGGCTTTTGGGGTGCCGGAGGTGCCCCCCAGTCCCTGAGCCTTAACACCCCCAGCCTTAAATCTGCGTTTTCCTGGGGTGAGCCTTCTGCATTAGACCCCCTTGAGCCAGGGGCTGAGACTTTCTCCCATTAATTATTTCAGTGATTATTAAAAACAGGTAATTGTTATCCTGCTGGCTTAGGGCTCGTGTTTAGCACGAGCTTCTCCTGGCCTCCAGCCCAGTTTTGGGAAGGAACACCCCCCTGTGTGCTGCTGGGTGCTGCTGTTGCTCACCAAGAGCACTCAGTTTTCACGAGTTCATTGTTAATTTTTAAACTGAGTCCTCCTTTCCCTCAGTCATGCCGTGGAGTGGGTGGGTTTGCCTTGGGAAAGGGGCTGGAATTGCCCAAACCCAGCTCAGAGCCCCATCCTGGGAGAGCAAAGGGGACTTGTGTCCATCCCACAGCCATGCCTGGGCTCAGCTCAGCTCCCAGCCCCCCAGAATCCCTGAGATTCTGTGTTTCCATGGGTTTGTGGCCTTGGAACTGGAATTCCTGGGATAGGCCACTGGTGCTGTAGGTCCAACCCCACTGGCCCCACACCTGAGCTCACCCCGCTCTGTTTTCTCCCAGCCCTTCACACCAAAAAGTCACACAGCCACGACAGTGGAAAGTCGAGGTAACAAATACAAATAAAACTTCCTCTGGAGGCTAAAAATGACACCCATAGACAGCAAAAAAAACCTTCTCTGGGTGACAATAACAGAGCGTGGAGCTATTTCAGTGCTGGGCTGTTCCATTGCAGAGCTCGGCGCTGGGCTTGTGGCTGCTCAAAACCAGCCACTTCCCCAGGGACGTGACGTGTTTCCTTTCCATCACAAACTGATTTTAGAAGCAAAACTTTCTACATTTAGGCAGCTGAGAGGCTCAGCTTCTCTTTTCTCTCTGGCGCCGATGGTGAGCGAATGGAAGGAGAGATAAAGGGGGTGGGACCAGCACCCAGTGACTGCACGCCGCTTCCTCCTTGAGAGTTTTTTCCTCTGCTCTTTCTAAATAATCAAAAAGTGAAGCAGAAAACCACAATTAATATTTTCCACGCCGTGGAGGCCTCGGGTGCATCCCAGCGAGAGTTTGTGGTGCCAGGCTGGTCAGGGCTGCAGCTTTTGCAGCTCTGAGTGTCCCCACGAGGCCACGGGTGGCTGCTGCTGTGTCCTGGCAGGGACCACCAACCACAGGGACAGCTGGGCAGATTCCTGACCTACATCATCCCTGTCCCCAGCTGCATCTCCATCTCCACCTCCATCTCCATCTTCATCCCCACCTTCATCCTCATCCCACATTTCCCATTCCCACATTTCCCAATCCCACATTTCCCAATCCCACATTTCCCAATCCCACATTTCCCAATCCCAATCCCACATTTCCCAATCCCACATTTCCCAATCCCACATTTCCCAATTCCAATCCCACATTTCCCAATCCCACATTTCCCAGTCCCACATTTCCAAATCCCACATTTCCCAATCCCAATCCCACATTTCCCAATCCCACATTTCCCATTCCAAAGGAAAAACTGATTTTTTTAAGGAAAAATTGAGTTTTCCAGAGGAAAAATTGAGATTTTAGAGGGAAAATTGAGTTTTCCAGGGGGGGAAATAAGAGATTTTTTTGGGGAAAACTGAGTTTTTTAGAGGAATAATTGACTTTTCCAGAAGGAAAATGGAATTTTCCAAAGGAAAAAGAAGTGGAATTTTCCAGAGGGAAAACCTGGGATTTTTAGAGGAAAAACGTTTTTCCAGAGAAAAAATTCCATAGGAAAAATGGAGTTTTTTAGAGGAAAAATTGAATTTTTCAGGGGGAAAATTGAGTTTTTTTAGAGTAAAAATTGAGAGTTTTTTAGAGGAGAAATCGATTTTTCCACAGGGAAAATTGAGCTTTGTTGGGAAAAACTGATTTTTTTTTAGAGGGATAATTGAGTTTTCCATGGGGAAAATTGAGGGCTTTTTTGAGGAAATTTTAGGTTTTTTAGAGAAAAATTTGAGGGTTTTTTAGAGGAAAAACTGAGATTTTTTAGAGGAAAATTTGAGGGCTTTTTTAGAGGAAATTTTAGGTTTTTTAGAGGAAAATTTGAGATTTTTTTAGAGGAAAAAATGAGGTTTTTTAGAGGAAAACTGAGAATTTTTAGAGGAAAGTTTGAGGATATTTAGAGGAAAATTTAAGGATTTTTTAGAGGAAAATTTGAGGGTTTTTTTAGAGGAAATTTTAGGTTTTTTAGAGGAAAATTTGAGATTTTTTTAGAGGAAAAAATGAGGTTTTTTAGAGGNNNCATCCCATCCCATCCCATCCCATCCCATCCCATCCCATCCCATCCCATCCCATCCCAGCCCAGCCCAGCCCAGCCCAGCCCAGCCCCTCTGGGGCCCTCCCAGGTCCTAATTCCTGCTCAGCTTCACTCCTCTCACCCCCAGCTAAACCCAGGAACGCCAGTGATAATTTCCTAGAAGGACAAACATCCGTTTTCCCTTTCTCCACCAAAAATAACCCCCAGGCAGGAGGACAGGGCAGGGAGGGGAGGATGCTGGAGTTTGGCTGCAGGATGCCAGCAGAGCTGTGACCTCTCATTTACACCCCAGCCTTGCTCTGACCGGGCCAATTACACCCTGCTGAGGGCAGGGATAGAAGAAGAGAAGGAGAAATCCAACTTTAGCAGACTTCCATGACATCTCAGTGTCATTTCCTCTGCTGCTAATCTTAGCCCCAGTGGCAGCAGGGTTCGTGTTGGTTTTTTTTTTCCCTGGGTTGTGGTGTTACCCAGTTTCCTTTTTTTGTTGCTTTCCTTCCCAGCGGCTCCTGCAGCTTCACCCAGAGTTGTGTGGCCAGGGTGAGCCTGGATCCTGCTCCTGCAGCCCCCTTGGACACCCTGATCCACCCTGGAGGGAGGGGACAGAGCTCTCAGGGACCCTGATGTGATTCAGCCCCTCCGAGGCAGAGAGTCACTTCCTGCAGGGAAAGTCCAGGCCAAATTTAACCCCCCAGTGCAGGATTGAAATTCACACTTAACCCCACAGTGCAGGATCGAAATTCACATTTAACCCCACAGTGCAGGACTGAAATCCACATTTAACCCCCAGTGCAGGATTGAAATTCACACTTAACCCCACAGTGCAGGATCAAAATCCACATTTAACCCCACAGTGCAGGACTGAAATCTACATTTAACCCCCTGTGCAGGACTGAAATCCATGTTCAAACCCCCCAGTGCAGGACTGAAATCCACATTTAACCCCCTGTGCAGGACTGAAAACCATGTTTAACCCTCCAGAACTGAAATCCATGTTCAAGCCCCCCGGGTAGGACTGAAAACCACGTTTAACTCACCCAGTGCAGGACTGAAATCCACCTTTAACCCCCCAAGACTGAAATCCATCTTTAACCCCCCAGGACCAAAACCCAACTTTAACCCCCCAGGCAGGACTGAAATCTGCTCTGACCACCAGGAACCCAGGGAAGGTGACCAGCAGGACGGCACAGAGACCATTTTTTGGCATCTCTGTTCCAGACCCAGGCAGTGATGCGGAGCTGAGGTGCAGCGAGCAGAGCACCAAAACCCCTCTGCAGGATCCCAGCCCTCCCTGCCCAGCCCTGGGCCAGCCACTCCCTCGTGCCTCAGTTTCCCCTGCCTGCAAACTGTCCTGGGCTCCTGCTGCCCACGGGAATCTCGTTCCTGGCCGTGGGCAGGACAGAGGTGGCTTTGTCACAGCTCAGACACTGGGATGTGCTTCAAGGAGGACCCTGCAGGCTGGTGAATGTGAGCCTTGGAGAAATCTGAGTCTCAGATGAAAGCCTAATTAAGGAGCTAATTAAAGGGGAGGTCTGGCTAAGTGGCCAGTAGGCAGAGCTCTGCTGATTTATGCCTTTAATCTCGGTTTTGCTTTCCAAGAGGAACGGGCTGAGGGCAAAGGCAGGGCAGGGCTCAGTTCCCAGCTCCCACAGGTGCCACCAAGGATTTTCTGCAGAGCCATCACTGTTCCTGTCCCCTCCTGGGTGACCCTGGGGTCACCTAAACTGGGCTTTGGCTGGTTCCATCACCCACAGGGCTCTGCTCATCCTGCAGATCCCAAAATGCTGGGTTCACCTGGCGCTGCCCCCCACCACAGAGCCCTGTGTGCTCCATCCAAATTTTATTTGACAAGCTGCAGGCATCAAACTCAAAGTCTCCAGGGGGTCAAGTCAGAAAAGGGGTTGAGGGAGGAGAAGGGGTGATGCCAGAACTCCTGGGACACCTCTTGGCACGTTCCCCAGAGGGAGAGAGAACTTGGCTTTGGGAAGGGAAGGGTTGGGGTTGGTGCTGTGGTTTTGGGCTGGGAGCAGGGTGGGTTCATCCTCCTTGGGTCCTGAGCTCCCCTCTGCTCTGGACAGAGGTGAGTCTGTGGTGTGGAGATGTGCAGGACAAGGAAGGGATGGCAGGAGTTAATCCTTGTAGTTTTTGGTGAGGAACTGGGTCGAGGCCACGGGGTCGCCCAGACTAAAAACCTCCACGAACTCCTTCAGGTCCCAGGTGCCTGGGGAGAGAGGAAAAAAGGGGTGAGCAGGGCTGGAGAGGGGAGCAGCCATGTGCAGCTGCTGCTCTGCCCCAAACCACATCCTGCACACCCCAGGGGGCCCCAGGGACAGCGGGGAGCCACGGGGACCCCAGCTCTGAGCACCCCGGGGTACCCGGGGCTGGCTCCTCTCCCGCCCCCTGACCTTTGCAGCAAACCTTCCCAGGAGCCCACCCTGGCTGGAAATCCCCCTGGGGATGTCACAGGAGATCCCCCGTCCCCCTCACTGGCGTTCACTGAGCTGCTGCTGCTCCGCAGCCTGCTGGAGCTGAGGGGGCTCCTCATTCCTCAGCCTCCTCCCTCAGGGCTGCCCTGAGCCCAGGATCCTCCCAGGTCTGGGGGCAGCTTGTGCTGGATCCAGCTGTGCTTTGGGTGTGCTGGATCCAGCTGTTGTTTGATTTGGGAGCAGCTTGTGCTGGATCCAGCTGTGATTTGATTTGGGGGGCATCTTGTGCTGGATCCAGCTGTGGCTTGATTTGGGGGCAGCCTGTTCCGGACCCAGCTGTGGTTTGGTTGTTCTGGACCCAGCTGTGATTTGGTTGTTCTGAATCCAGCTGTGGTTTGATCTGGGGAGCAGCTTGTTCTGGACCCAGCTGTGGTTTGGTTCTGCTGGATCCAGCTGTGGTTTGATTTGGGGAGCAGCTTGTTCTGGACCCAGCTGTGTTTTTCCCCATGTAGGTGGCAGGGAAACCCTCCCCAGGGCCGAGGGCAGCAGGGATTCCCTCCCACCCGGCAGAAATCCCCCTGTGGCCGGCGAGGGTCGGCACCGAGCCCGGCTCTGGCTCCGGAGCATCCTGCCCTGCCCGGAGGGGCTTTCCCTGGCACCCAAACAGCTCAGGCTGCCCCTCCCTGCGGGCCAGCGGGGAAAGGGGCCCGTGTTTATCTGAAACCTGTCCTCTCCTCTTCCTGGCTGCTCTCGAATGTCACGCGGCAGCCTGGCAGCCTTTATCTGCTGTCACATCTCAGCCCCGACCCGAGCGCCGCGTCCCCTCTGCTCTTGCAAAAGTGCTGAGCAAAACCCGAGCTGCTGCATCACCTGCGTGGGGGTGCTGACGGCTCGGGGAGCTGCTGGAGCTCCCACCTCG
>JAOTQZ010000889.1:3500787-3512030 GCA_026546895.1 Pogonocichla stellata | reverse complement strand
TACCCTAGGGGATGGTGGGGTGGTACCCAAAAAATGATGGGGTGATAGCCAAAAAATGCTCGGGTGATACCCTAGGGGATGGTGGAGTGGTACCCAAAAAATGATGTGGTGATACCAGGAGGATGTTTGGGTAGTACCCAAAAAATGCTGGGGTGATAACCCAGGGGATAGTGGGGTGATACCCCAGGGGATGTCGGGGTGATACCCCAGGGGATGTTGGGGTGATACCCCAGGGATGCCAGAGTGATGCTGGGGTGATGCCCAGGGGATGGTGGGCAATGCTGGAGAGATGCTGGGAGATACTGGGGTGACACTGGGTGATACTGGGGTGGTACCCAAGCCCTGCTGGGTAATACTGGGTGATACTGGGGCGATACCCAATCACTGCTGGGTGGCACTGGGTGACACTGGGGTGACACTGGGCTACACTGGGTGATACTGGGGTGGTAGCCAAGCACTGCTTGGGTGATGCTGGGAGATACTGGGGTGACACTGGGTGGTACTGGGGCAGCACACAATCACTACTGGGCAATACTGGGCCATACTGGTGACACCAGCCCGGTGCTGGGGTGACACTGGGTGACACTGGGTGACACTGAGGTGACACTGGGGTGACACTGAGGTGACACTGGGTGACACTGGAGTAGTACCCAAGCACTGCTGAGATGATGCTGGGTGACACTGAGGTGACACTGGGTGACACTGAGATGACACTGGGTGACACTGGGGTGACACTGGGGTGACACTGGGCTACACTGAGTGATACTGGGGTAGTACCCAAGCACTGCTGGGGTGATGCTGGGTGATACTGGGGTGACACCGGGTGACACTGGGTGGCACTGGATGACACTGAAGTGATACTGGGGTGACACTGGGTGACACTGGGTGACACTGGGTGGCACTGAGGTGACACCGGGGTGACACTGGGTGACACTAGGTGACACTGGGGTGACACCAGGGCACTGGCAGACGCAGAGGCTCCACCACCCCCCCAGCACAGCACTGGCCACCCCGTCCCTCCCGGAGAAAGCCGCTCTGAGCCCCTCTCTGCACCAAAGACACTGGGTGACACTGGGTGGCACTGGGTGATACTGGGGTGACACTGGGTGGCACTGGGTGGCACTGGGGTGACAGCAGGGCACTGGCCACCCCGTCCCTCGCAGAGAAAGCCCCTCGGAGCCCCTCTCTGCACCAAGGAACAGAAGGTGTGCTGCAAAGCCCACACGGTTATTTTCGAGCCCGTGTGCAAATAAGGCTGTCAGCTGAAGCTCCTCGGAGCCAAGACTCCCATATCCCCCCGAGGATCTGCATCTCAACGAGACACCATGTGGCTGAGCCCACATTTGGGGCTGGGGGATTGGGAAAACTCCCAAAAAAAACCCCAGCAGGACACGTCAGGACACCGCCAGGTTCGGGCACCCAGCTGAGGTGGTTTTGTCCCCGCTGTCCTCACGGCACGGGGATGATTTTTTGGGGTTTATTGTGGGATTTGGGGGTTTATCTGCCTTTCTGTGTGTGTAGAGGAGAGATGCATACACACACACCCACGGGAGATGGAGGGGATATATTTATCCCATCGTCACAGGGATCATATCAATGTATAGGTTTTATATAGAATGATGCACGGAATCAGTGAGTAGCTCACGTTGGAAGGGGCCAGCAGGAGCATCGAGGCCAAATCCCTGCTCAGATATCTGTGTTTATATTTATATTATTTATCTCGTGATGGGGAAAGCTTAAGGAATTGTTGGGGCTGGGATCAGATGGGAAAAACCCTTTTCCTTCCCCAAAAATCTCATTTTTTTTACCCCCCACCCTCTTTCATGGCCTGACACAGAATTTTTGACCTTAGATATCACAAGCAGCATCACCCAAACACCAGGGGGAAAAAAAAATAATCCCACCTCCCATTCGTGCTGCAGGTTTGAATCCCACATTTGCCTTCTTTGCTTAAAGGATTTTATACTCCAAAATAAAAAAAAAAATTAAAAAAAAAAAAGGAAAGCCACAATAATTAGCAAGAGGGAAGGATCTGTGTACAGAAGGAAACACAGGAGCTTGGGCTCCTTTGCATTTGGTAAATATTAAAATTAATGAGAGACTTTCAGGACCCTGTTGTTAGAAATGCAGAAGGGTTTCTGTGAAGGATAAAAACACGAAACAACACGAAAAAAAAACCAAAAAACCCTGTACACAAATTCCTGCAATTATTCCCGATACTTCCTATTTTTCAGCCAATTACGGAATTCATGGAAAGTATTAATATCCCGTTTTAATTTGCTTAATATGCCCATTAACAATAAAAAGTCTAATTAAGGTATCTGTACAAAGAGCCCTCAGCAGTAATTTCAGAGAATAATAGAGAAGAACGACGCGATATTTCTTGTTAAATGCACGCTGCAAATTAATTGATATCTTAATTAGGCTTTAGTACCCAGATTATCAGCTAGATTGATTTAGGGGTTGCAAAACCTCGTTTTTTCAAGGCAGAAAAACAAGCAGGAGGGGAACAAATCTGCTTTCCCAAAATATTTTTGGGAGCAAAGCCACCAGGAAAAGGGGAAGGACTCATCCCATGGACACAGCGCCACAATTCATCCCAAACTCATTTCCCCCCTTTTTTCTCACTAGATTCAAACCGTTTTTAATCTAAAAAAAAAAAAAAAAATTAAAAACTAGAAAAAGAATGGGGATTTTCACCAATCCTACTTTTTTAAACCACAAAACCCAACTGGCAGCAGGAGCTGTTTGGAAGGACGCGCTGTCTCCGCGGAGAAAACCGGTGGTGGGGAGTTGGCAAAGTGTTTTTTGGGATTTTTTTTTTCCCCTAGCATTTCCTTAGGAGAAGGAGGGGGGAAAAAAAACCCAAAAAAGCAATATTTTTGGACCAGCCTGGCTCTTTATAGCCTGAGGAAGCACTTCCCTACCTACACGCCCGGCACCATTTGCATTTCTCCGGCGAACACTCATCCTCCGGGGTTTCACCGGGCGGAGTTTGCATCCCAGTGGGAATCCAGCCCGCCCCGAATTCTTGGGAACGACCCCGAGGGACTCACCAGGATGTCGGTGACCATCCAGTGCCTCCAGAACTGGAACCTGGGCTCGGCTCTGTTGGGAGAGTCGGGATCCACCATCACCAGGACGTATTTCTTGTTCTGCAAGAGGCCAGAGGGGGATGCTCTGGGTATGGGGTGACAGCAAAAAAAAAAAAAATCCCAAATCCGCATTTTCCCACTCTTTCCCAGCGGGTGCACTCTGGTGGTATCACCCCACGGCCACAAACCCGCTGGGGATGATTGAGTCCCAAATTTTTCCAGGAGAAATATGTAGGTTCTGCCTCCTCCCAAATTCACCGAGGAGAATTCCTGCTCCTCTCACCACACCCCACCGAGGAGCAGGATTGAAGCCACTCTGGTATTTTTTGGGATCTAAGGGTGGTTGGGGACAAGCTGTGCACCCCATCCTCCATGGGGGTGGCTGTGAGGAGCCAAACTCTACCCCAAACATCCCAAAATAACCAAAAGATGTTCTTGGGGTGCTGCAACGAAGCACCTGGGGGGGGGTCAGGTACCACTCCTGGGTGATGGAATTGGGCAAAGAGTGCTGGGATTTATGGATAACCCTGGTTTATCCCCCACAGCCCACCCCAGGACCCCAGTGAGGGTTCCCAGCACCCAAAGGTGCCCCCAGCACGTGGATATTTTGGGCTGCCGAGGACGGAGCTGGGCTGGAAGTGACCTCTGGAGGAGGCTGTGGAGGGAAAACCTGCTGAGCCGCAGGGATTTGGCAGCACCTCAGGCACCAGCTTATCCCGCAAGCGCCCGGATTAAGGGATCTGCATCCGAATGAAACCTCCAGGTGCGTCTGTCGGGGCGCCAGCTGCGCTCCCGCCGCCCCGGGGGCAGCGCTGGCACCAACAGCCCCGGGACTCAGCGCCGCAATTCGCGCTGGAATTAGCTGGAGCTCCCTGCCTGCGTCCCTGGCCGCTTGTGAAACCGGGCAGGGATTTGCACTGCGAGGATCTTGGGGCTGACTCAATGTTTTTGCTCCGTTTCCCAACCCCTGGTTGGGGTAAAGAGGCAAAACGCTCCTGGGGTGTTGGCATAACCAGAGACCCCCTGTGCCCCCTTCCCCTGGCACCCCACGCGCCTCATAAATCTCTTTATGAGACCCCCACCTCCACAGGGAGCTCCGTTTTTGACCAGATTTCGAACCCATTTAGCCAACGGTTGTGGAGAAAATCCCAAACTCCTGCAAAACCTCCCTGCCCAGCTCGGTAAATCCCAACCCGGCATCGTCCAGGGTGGGGGGGAATTGCATCAACCCTGCAGATGTGAGCGTGGGAAAGGGGCTGTGCTGGCCTCACCACGTGAGGCTGAAGGTCAGGACCTCCAGGCTGAGCCCCCACCACAGCTGGCCAAAAAACAAACAAAAAAAAAACCAAAAAAAAATTAAATAAAAAAAAACGAAGAGGGAAGAAGCAGCAAAATTCCTTAACAGCACCAAAATCAGCGATTAATAAGAAGGAGGAGGAGGAGGAGGAGGGGAGGGGGAGAAGAAGCCCAACAACCCAAAAACCCTGTGCTGGAAGTGTGAAGGAATTTGAGCTCTAACTTTGGGGAGGGTGGGGAGCCGAGCTCGGCGTTTCTGAATCTCTCGGCTCCGCTCGGAGCCCAGCTGGTGGGAACAGAACGTGTAGTCATGGGACTGTCATCGTGTGCTGTCCAGGTTAACATGTAGCATTTCTATTACTATTAACAGACTTTCTGCTCCTCACTCCATCTGTTCTTCGAAATAATTGCAGTTGTACAGACCATGCCTTCGCTCCAGGCAGGCTCTGGGGAGAGGATAGTGCTTTTATCCAAAAAAAAAAAAAAAAAATTAAAAAAAAAATGGGGAGGAGAAAAAAAAAAAAGTGTTAAAAAATAACAGCAAACACGAGAATAGAGTGCAAGTGAAGCTAACAGCAGGCTGGGAATTGGGGACAGATTGTGGCCTAGAAAGGTGACAGCACAGGCAGCGGGGCCGGACCCCGCTGGGGACAGGAGATGGGGTCAGCACCCTGAGCCCTGCGGGATTTTTCTCTCTCCTCACCTGCCGGCCACCCCTAAGAGCCACAATCCCTCACCTTCCACCTAAAGATAGCACAGCCCTCCCCGAGCCGAGCTAATCCCGCCTGCTCACCCCGCGCTGCTCCCGAGGCTGCAGCAGCCCCCCAGAAATCCCTGCGTGACACCCCTGGGCGCCCCAAAGGTGAGGGAGATGTTTTTGAACCGCTTGCAAGCAGCAGAGCAGCCCGAGTGCGGCGACTTCGGGGGTTTTTTAATGCTGAAATCCCTCCTCGACACAGGCTAACAGCATTAGCTGCTGTCAGGGCTGCAGACGGGAGCCAGCCCCGGGTGACACGGGAGCTGCTCAGCCTTACGAGCGTGAAGCAGCCCCAGGGATTTTGGGAGAGGAGGAAAAGTGGCTTTAGATCAGAAAATTCCTCCGGTGCACAGGAACAGGCGGCATCTCGCTGTGCAAAGGGAAGGGGGGAAGGGGGAGAGGGAAGAAGGAGCCGCTTTGGGTTGCTGTGGATGGAAATTCTGGTGGGGAAAAACGCCCTCAAAGCTTTGTCATCCATTTCTGCTTGGCCCAGGCTGGAGTGAAGGACCCAGTGTGTCCCATCACGGAATCATGGAATGGTTTGGGTGGGAAGAGACTTTAAATTCCATTCAGTTCTATCCCCAGGGCAGGGACACCTCCCACTGCCCCAGGGTGCTCCATCCTGGACTTGGACACTCCCAGGGATTCAGGGGCAGCCACAGCTCCTCTGGGAATTCCATCCCAGCCAGGAATCCCTTCCCAATATCCCACCCATCCCTGCTGTCTGGCCATGGGAGCCATTCCCTGTGTCCTGCCCCTCCATTCCCAGCCCCTCCCCAGCTCTCCTGGAGCCCCTCTAGGCCCTGGAAGGGGCTCTGAGCTCTCTCTGGATCCTTCCCTTCTCCAGCCTGGTGTGTGACACCAACTGGGTCACCCTTCCACGGCCACCCTTCCTCACCCCAGCACTCCTCAAAATCCACATTTAACCACCGGCAGGATCTGCTGCCTTCCCAAGGACTCAAACCCACACCCCTGCCCCTCCACCCGACACGGAGCACGGAGCAGCAGAGCAGGTGACAAGAGCCCTACATTCCGTGTTTTCCCTGCTAATTGTTCCTAGAGGGGAGGCAGCAGCGAAATATCCAGTTATTCCTGCAGAAAGCATTAGCTGCTCCAATTAGGCACAGGTTTAGGGAAGTGGCTCCGAGCAGGCAGGGACTTTTCCAAGAGGCAGGAGAGGGATTTTGTGCTGAGGGATACACACGGAGCTCAACAGATCCCGCCGAGCCGGGGCTGCACAGGAATTAAAGACTTATCCAAATGAAAGCAAATAGGGTGTTAAGTGACACACATGTAGAGCGAGCGGTTTCCTTGGAAACCAGCGCACATGGCAGCAGCACACATGCAGGGCTCCGGCGTTTTCGGCAGCTCTGCCCTGCCAGGGATGCCCGGTCTGGGCTGGGCGTGGGGCTGGATGTGCCCAGGGGTGTCTCTGTTGGTGTGTCCATCCCGTTGGGATCCGTTTATCCAGGGAAAACGGATTAAAATGTGCTTCGTTCCGTGAAATGGGGATGGATGGTGCCCAGATTTGCTGTAGAGTTCCACACCAAAATTAAGGAATGCTGGTGGGCCAAGCCCAGCTTCCCAACATGGGGAATGAACAAGAATGGATCCAACCCAACACCCAGAGCTGCTCCTCGCCCGTGCCCACCTGGGTGTTTCCAGCACCAGCCCCACTCAAGGGACCAGGTGAAATTTCCAGCTGCCCCATTTCCACCCAAACCCTTGACAGCTCCTAAGGAATTTCCCTGGGTGCTGAAGGAAACCATGGCACGGACAGGTTGTGAAAAAAAAACCTTTCACCTCCCCGGGAGCTGCAGCCTGGCATTGCCACAGCCTGGATTATCCTGCTGGGAAGGATTTTGATGGCATGAGATGATCCAGGCTGGTGTGGAGATGGGATGGAGGATGGAGCCAGGGAAGAGCTGGGTTTATGCAATTACAAAGCAGAAAACCTCAATCCACCCCAAAACCAGAGCAGAGCAGGAGCTCCTGGCTGGGCAGGGAGCTGGGAATCATCCCCAGAATGACGGGAAACATCATCCCAGCTGTCCTCAGGGATGCTTGGAGGGTCCAGCTCACGTCCCACCAGCGCAGGAGTCGGAGGTGGAAGCGCCGCCAGCACCAGCTGAGATTTGAGATCAATCTGGGCTCTTCTCTTGGCTTGTCCCCAGGACTAAAAAGTTTCTATAACAGGCACTGACTTCACAATTCTGCTGCTGCTGCCGAGCCAGAGAGAAATTCCAGCTCCTTCCTCGGCAGCAAAGAGTTGTTGTTTGCGACCGAGTTGTGTTGTGGCTCGGGGAAGGAGCTGCAGGATTTCACCTCCTCGTTTTTGCCACTTCCACGGGCACAAAAAAAAAAAAAAAATAACCCAACTCAGCAAAATTAACCCTCCTCTGCAGGACTTGCCCAAGGGGACAAGTGGCACTGGCTGAAGGTTTGACCCAACTCTCCCAGGCCTGGCTCCCGATGCCCAAGGGAACTTCATTGAATTTCCAACTCAGCTCTCCCCATCCCTCTGCTCTCTCCCTCGGGGCTCCCTCACCGGCCAAATATTTATGCAGCCTAATGTCTTAATGAGGATTGATTCATCCGGGATGGTTGAGGAGTGTGTGTGAAAGGTCTGTTCCCAGATTAAGGGCTTGGGGTGCTTTAAGGAATGGATTATTTGCTCTGAACAGTTTGTTTTCCCTCTTAGCGGATTCGAGCAGCAATAAAACAGCAATGGGGGTGTTACACACCCAACACAACCAGGCAGAAAGTGGGATAAATATTCCAAAGGCTCCGTTGTGCTGGAAATGCAGGTGGAAATGCAGGTGGAAATGCAGGTGGAAATGCAGGTGGTGGTGTTTGTGGAGCACTTTTGGGGAGGGAGGGTTGCAACAAGCTGTGAACCCCCAATCCATGACCCCACTGTGCTTCTGCTTTGGCTTCCCCAAATCCAGAGGATTCGAGGGGGGGATGGAGCCACAAGTCCCAAATCCAGGAGGGAATGAACAGGCTGAGAAGTGCCCACTCCAGCTCGGAGCTGTGCCGTGCCCTGCTTTTCCCCAGGAGCTGTTTATCCAGCCTAATGAGAGCCGCACGCACTCGTCCCCGGGCTGGGCACAGCGCGGCCGGCCCCGCTCCGCGGGCAGGGCAGGCGGGACGGGCTCGGCGAACGACACGTTTCCACATTTCCACATTTCCACATTTCCACATTCCACAGAGTGAGGAGGAGGAGGAGGAGGAGGCGGCGAGCGGCCGCAGTGGCAGAGCGCTGCCGTCCAGCCCAATTACTATCACGCGGGGGGACACATGGATTGGTGACATTTGACACTTTCTACACAATATTTTGATGCAGAATGGCACCTCCGTCACAAATTATTTTCCAAAACTTGGCTTGGGTTCTGATGGCGTTTTTTTTTAATTTTTGTTTAAATTTTTTTTTTTTTCTTGGGGGGAAAAATAAGAAAGTAAAAGCGTTCCACTGGTGGGTGGCATTTGCAGGCGAGTAAAGAGAAGGGTCTGGTGTCCCCTCTGTGAGCCACCAAGTGGGAAAACAAAGGGGAAAATGCGCCCAGAAATTCCAGCCTTTGCTCCCATGCACCCACAAAGTCCTTGGGGACCCTCAAAAGCTTTTTCCCTGCTCCCCGCCGCGATTCCTGAGATCTCCCAGCTCGGGAGCATCGGGGGGCCAGACCCCTCCTGGCAAGCCAGGGGTTCTCAGCGCCGGGAATTGCTGAACTCGGTGCTACCAGACACCTCGGCGAAGCTGAAATGACTTTAAATGCCTAAACATTTTAAAACAAACCCTGGAACAATTCAGCTCCGAACTCCTCGCCTGCTTTCTCTCCCTCCTCGCTCTCTCTCTCCCATTTTTACGGTTTCCAGAGCTGTTTTACGCCTCATTACCTGCACACTGTGAGTGATGTCTGTCGGTCCTAGAGCTGTAAATACCTTAAATCATGCTTCATTAAGAATATCTCTGGTGCTATTAAAGAGCTATAATAGACAACGAGTTAACAGATGATTAAATATGAACTCCATTTGTGTCACTCACCGCGGGCAGGAAGAGGCTTTAAGTTTTTTAAACTCGCTCTCATTATCTGGGGAAGTGGCGGCGATGGAGGGGGATGGAGGGAGGCTCGCCTGGGATGAAGGGAGGCTGGCTTGGAAATGTGGGGATGGGCTGGAGGGAGGCTGGGATGGGGTGGAAAGAGGCTGGGATGGGGTGGAGGGACGGAGGGAGGCTGGGATGGGGTGGAGGGATGTGGACATGGAAATGGAGAGATGGGGACGGAGAGGTTTTTTTTTTTTTTTGTGTGGGATCAAAGGATGCTCTCACAGAAATGGGGGGATTGGGGACGGAGGGATGGGAATGGAAGAATTCTCACATGGAGATGGAGGGATGGTCCTGTGGACATGGAGTGATGGGAATGGAAGAATCCTCACATGGAGATGGAGGGTTGGGAATGGAGGAACCCTCACGGAGAGGGATGGGAATGGAGGGATGGGAATGGAGGGTTGGGAATGGAAGAACCCTCACATGGAGGGATGGGAATGAAGGGAAGCTCAGTGGAGTTGGAGGAATGCTCCTGTGGAGCTGGAGGGATGGGAATGGAGGGATGGGAATGGAGGGATGGGAATGGAAGAATCCTCACATTGAGATGGAGAGTTGGGAAGGGAGGAATTCTCACATGGAGGGATGGGAATGGAAGAATCCTCACATGGAGATGGAGGGATGGTCCTGTGGACATGGAGAGATGGGAATGGAAGAATCCTCACATGGAGGGATGGAAATGGAAGAATTCCCACATGAAGGGATGGGAATGGAGGGATGGGAATGGAGGGATGGGAATGGAGGGATGGGAATGGAGGGATCCTCACATGGAGGGATAGGAATGGAGGGAAGCTCAATGGAGATGGAGGAATTCTCCTGGGGACACAGAGTGATGCTCGTGAGCAGCTGCAGGGACAGGAATGGAGGATGATTTGTGTGGAGGCAGAGGGATTGTCTCATGGGGACGGAGGGACTGAAGGATGCTGTGAATGGAAGGATGGAGAGGAAGAAAGTTGTGGAACGTGGATGGAAGAATGTTCTGGAATGTTGGAGATGGACAGAGGGAGATTGAGGGGTGGTGGAGGGATGGGGATTTAGGGATGCTCACATGGAGGTGGAGGAAGGGGAGTGAAAGGATGCTCACAGAGATGGAGGGATGGGGATTTAGGGATGCTCACATGGAGATGGAGGAAGGGGAGTGAAAGGATGCTCACAGAGATGGAGGGATGAGGATTTAGGGATGCTCACATGGAGGTGGAGGAAGGGGAGTGAAAGGATGCTCACAGAGATGGAGGGATGAGGATTTAGGGATGCTCACATGGAGATAAAGGGATGCTTGGGAAGCAATGCAGGGATGTTCCCATGGACACAGAGGGATGCTGGCCCCAGGGATGGGGCACAGGGATGCCCCAAAACCAGCAACACCCAGCAGGCACCAGCTCCTCCATGCTGTGACTCCAGGCTGATGATCCTTGCCCGGATTTTCCCAGCTGGGTTCTGATAGCCAGAGATTATAAAGAAAATCAAATAAAGGAGGAGGTGGGCAATGAGATGCTGTGGATGGGACAGGATGAGTGCCTGGAAGAAAGGTGGATGGGGGTGAGGGATGCATGGATACCTGGGAAGAAGGGCTGGGGGGTGGCAGTGTGGATGGAAATGCAAAAAGGATCGAGCATTGCTGGCTCTCCAATACCAGAATAGCTCAGCACAAACGAATTGCCAAAACGCAAATTAAATAATAATTAATACCATTAAAATCCCATGAGCACACAAAAATACTGAGGGAAATTAAATAATGAGTGTTTTCTTCTCTTCTGGATTAGATCCTGCTCTGTGAAAAGAAAGAGCATTTTCACAGGCTCTGGAACAAAGTGGAATTATCCCACAGTCACAGTCCTGGATTTCTGCTGGGATCGGGGTGTGGATGGTGCTGAACACCCAGCACATCCCATAACCGGCCATGGAGCTGGGGAAGCCCCAGGAGGGGCTGAGGGAGCTGGGAAGGGGCTCAGCCTGGAGAAAAGGAGGCTCAGGGGGAATTTCTGGCTCT
>JAOTQZ010000889.1:3419819-3432902 GCA_026546895.1 Pogonocichla stellata | reverse complement strand
GACATCTGCGAGAGCGCCGAGGAGGCCGGACCCGGCCAGCGCCAACCGTGCCTTAGAGCCTCCACCAGTGACGGCATCCTGCGGGGAAACCGCTACGAGGGCGGCGAGCGCGGGCTGCGCCGCGGCCGCAACCTCTCCTCGTGGAGCCGGGCGTTCGCCAGCATCCAGGAGGAGATGGCCGAAGACCCGCTGACCTACAAGTCCAAGCTGATGGTGGTGGTGAAGATGGATGCGTCCATCCAGCCGGGTCCTTTCCGGGCCGTGCTGAAGTACCTGTACACGGGAGAGCTGGACGAGAACGAGCGGGACCTGATGCACATCGCCCACATCGCCGAGCTGCTCGAGGTCTTCGACCTGCGCATGATGGTGGCCAACATCCTCAACAACGAGGCGTTCATGAACCAGGAGATCACCAAAGCCTTCCACGTCCGCAGGACCAACCGCGTGAAGGAATGCCTGGCCAAGGGGACGTTCTCAGGTATGGAGCCTGGTCATTTTTTTGGGGGTTCACGGGGCGTGGGGTCAGAGCTCTTGGTTTTGCTCTGTGCCCCCCCTGGGGTTTTGCTCATGCTTTGCTGTTTTGGGGATTTTTATGGGGTTTTTTCCCCCAACAAAGTGAGTGTGAAGCCCTTCCCCTGCTCCCCAGCTGGCCCAGCAGCTCTGTTTATTTACAGACGAGCTGCAAAGGGCGACTTGCTCCTCTCCCAGCCTGGATTTTCACACGAAGGAGATGAATTCTCTCATTTTCAGGCTTGGATGTTTGTTAAATCTTACCTAAAGCAGAGAGAGTTCTGCAGCATTTCCAGCTAAAAGCGAGCAGAGTGGAGCTGAATTGAGCTGGTTCCAAGGCCTTTTAAAGCCAAACAGCCCAACAAAGAACTAACACCTGTATTATTTATACTTTTGACCCTCCTGTGCTTGTCCCCAGATGTCACTGATTTATGGGCAGCAATCCTTAGTAGGATTTCCCCAGCTTTCCAGCGAGCACCACGAGCCTCCAGCACGAGGTGACATCCCAGGGGGATGTGAATGTCCCAACCTCCCTCTGACTGGATTTGTTTTGTGGAGATGGATCCTAATATGGTCAGGCTGTCCCTGTCAGGGCCAGACGTGTGGTGGCCCTTGCACACCCCTGGGGGAAGCTGTGGAGAGCGAGGCAGGAGATCCCCAGCTCTCCAAGGGCTCAAATTTGGGTGTGACATTTGTTTCCCCTTGCTAACAAAAGTGTTGTGACCTGGGAAAACCCCTTGGAACAGGCAGAGCAATGCTGAGGCTCTTCCCTGAGCTCCTCTGAGCTGGCAGGGAATGCTGGATCAAAATTAGAGATATTTTAGGGGAAAATACAGGATACAGCAGACTCTATCCCCTTCCCTCTGCTGTCCCTGGGGCGAGGTGTTTTGTGCCACCCCCCTGTAAAGGCGGCACTTAACAGTGGCTTTTTAGTCTTCATTTTCTTCTGTCTTCACTCAGATTAAAAACATGAAGGAGATGAATTTTCTCATGTTCAGGCTTGGTTGTTTATTCCATCTTATCTAAAGCAGAGAGAGTTCTGCAGCGTTTCCAGCTGAAAGCGAGCAGAATGGAGCTGACTCGAGCTGGTTCCAAGGCCTTTTAAAGCCAAACAGCCCAATAAAGGACTAACACCTCTATTATTTACACTTCTGACCCTCCTGTGCCTGCCCCCAGACGTCACCTTCGTGCTGGATGACGGTGCTATCAGTGCCCACAAGCCCCTGCTCATCTCCAGCTGCGACTGGATGGCCGCGATGTTCGGCGGCCCCTTCGTGGAGAGCTCCACCAACGAGGTGAGCAGAGCTCCCAGGGAGGGCGTGGCACAGCCTGGGGACGCAGCCAGGAGGTGACAATGAGTGTGTCCGGCAGGTGGCACTTCCTCACACCAGCAAGAGCTGCATGCGGGCAGTGCTGGAGTACCTGTACACGGGCCAGTTCAGCTCCAGCCCCGACCTGGACGACATGAAGCTCATCATCCTCGCCAACCGCCTCTGCCTGCCACACCTGGTGGCTCTCACAGGTGAGTCCGGGTGGCTGCAGAGTGGCAGGGGGGTTGTCACCCCCTCCCAGCCCCCCCCACCCGAGCCCCTGTGTCCCCCCTGAGCCCCTGTGTCCCCCCCGTGCAGAGCAGTACACGGTCACTGGGCTGATGGAGGCGGCGCAGATGATGGTGGACATCGATGGGGACGTGCTGGTGTTCCTGGAGCTGGCTCAGGTAGGACAGGAGGCTGTGCTGGCAGGGCTGGGGTGCTCCAGGGGACACACAGGGGGGTGTGGCAGGGCTGGGGGGTGACACACAGAGGGGTCTGGCAGGGTTGGAGATGCTCCAGGTGACACACAGAGGGGTCTGGCAGGACTGGGAGTGACACACAGAGAGGTCTTGAAGGGCAGGGGGTGCTCCAGGTGACACACTGAGGAGTCTAGCAGGGCTGGAGGTGACACACAGATGGATCTGGAAGGGTTGGAGATGCTCCAGGTGACACACAGAGGGATGTGGCAGGGCTGGGAGTGACGCACAGAGGGGTCTGGCAGAGCTGGAGATGCTCCAGGTGACACACAGAGGGGTCTGGAAGGGCAGGGGGTGACACACAAGGGGTCTGGCAGGGCAGGGGGTGACACAGGTGGCACAGAGGGGTCTGGCAGCTCCAGGAGCTGGACAAGCAGCTCTGCCCTTGGATGTCCCTGGGGCAATGAGGTGAACCCCTGGCGCTGTCCCCTCGCTGGTGGCCCTCAGCTCTGTCCCCTCCCCTCCCAGTTCCACTGCGCCCACCAGCTCGCCGACTGGTGCCTGCACCACATCTGCACCAACTACAACAACGTCTGCCGCAAGTTCCCCCGCGACATGAAAGCCATGTCGGGAGGTGAGTGGCGGCCGGGGGGAGGTGACAGGGGCGGTGACAGGGGCGTCCCCGCGGTGCCGGCGCCTCCCTCACCCCCCCCGTGTGCCCGCAGAGAACCAGGAGTACTTCGAGAAGCACCGCTGGCCGCCGGTGTGGTACCTGAAGGAGGAGGATCACTACCAGCGGGCGAAGAAGGAGCGGGAGAAGGAAGATTACCTGCATCTCAAGCGGCAGCCCAAGAGGCGCTGGCTCTTCTGGAACGCCTCCTCCTCCCCTTCTTCCTCTCCTTCATCGTCGGCAGCCACAGCCTCCTCTTCCTCCTCCTCCTCCTCCTCCTCGGCTGTGGTTTGAAAGCCCCAGCGAGACGGGGAGGAGGAGGAGGAGGAGGAGGAGGAAGGGTGGGATGCCCTGCCCCAGCGCCAGGCACAAGTGGAGCGGCACAAGCCCCGCAGCGCAGGCGGTGGCCACTGGGGAGGGGCTCGGTGGCCACTGGGGAGGGGCTCGGGGCCACCTCCCGGCGCTCCTGGAGCCCTGCAGAGCCCGAGCAGCAGGAGGAACTCACAGTTTGCAGGAGCACGAGGGGCTGTGCCGTGGTTTCGGAGTTTTTGTTGGAAATTGGTTGTGATTTTTGGGGGCAGCATGAGAAAGAAGACAAAGAAAAAGAAGAAGAAGGGACATATCCTGCTTCCGTTTTGATCTGGAACCAGAAGCTCTGGGCTGTGGTTTGGGTGTCTGATGGCATCTCGCCACCTGGAGCCACCCTGGGGGTCCTGCAGCCCCCTGCACTCACAGGCACAGGGCAGGGGACCCTGGTCCCCAAAGCCACCAGGCACTGCAGAATTTCCCCTACAAGTGGGGTCTGTCCTCATTCAGGGCACGGAGGGGATCAGAGTCCTCTCCTCCCTGTTCTTAACTCTTTGTTTAGATAGAAAACTTAAAGCAAAAAAAACCCCAACCCAATCCCACACCAGAAACCAACCCCGAGCCCTGGGCTTGGGATTTTAGCCTGGAAGGCTCCATTGTAAATAAATGGTGTTTTAAAAGCCCGGCGTGGTCCCTGTGTGTGTGGGAGGAGCTGCTGGACAGGCTCATCCTTGTGGCAGCTTTGGGGTGATGCCATCACCCCCCTCCAGCGCTCCTGGGACGGGCAGGGACAGAGGGACCCAAACCCCTGGTGTGACACCAGGTGGCTCTTCCATCCAGGTGGCTTTTCCCCTGTCCCCAGGGCTGCCAGGCAGGGCAGGAGGCACCCAAAGCTCCTGCAGGGGATGGGGAAAAGCTCCTCAGAGCCCACCCCTGCAGAGGCTGCTGCTGGAGGAGCGCCTGGGGATGCTCCCAGTGCTGTCCCCCTCCTTTTCCACACAGCTCCTCTTTTCCTGGAGCACCTTGGAGCCTCTCACCCCACCCTCAGCCCTGGTGTTCTCACCCTTGGAGCAGGCAGGACCACGAGTTTCTCTCTTTTTCACACAGCTGGGCGCCCACCGACACTTCTGAGTCCTGCTCACTCTCCCCTGGCACTGAACCCTGCATGTGCCTGGCTCAGGGGGCACAGGGCGATGCCCAGCAGAGACCCCTGGGCACAAACCCTCCAGGCAGGACAGCTCCTCCTTTTCACCCTTAAAAAAAAAAATAAATCCCCTCGGCAGTGCAGGGGCTGGAGAGCAGCTCCAGGGGTGGTTTTTTTGGGGGGGTTGAGCAGAGCCCTTTTCTCACCAAGCACTGCATGGATTTGCAACACAGCTACTGCAACACACAGAGCCCTGGCTGGGTGGTGCCACCCCCAGAGGGACAGAGGGACAGGGGTCACCCCCTGCTGTGGCAGGGGACTCTGCTGGAGGGGAAATAAAGGCCAGCGTGGGTGCTGAGGGCTTCCCCTGGCAGAAAAGACCCCTGGAGACCATTCCTGGTGGGATAGAAATAATTCCTGGTGGGAATAAATAATTGCTGGGGTGGCTGAGCAGGGCTGAGTCCTGGAGCGACTGGTGTCCACTGGGACCCTGGTGTGCACTGGGACCCTGGACAGGCCCTCACCAGACTTCTGGGGAGGGAAAAAAAAAATCAAACTAGACAAGAAAATCTGGAAGATTTTTTTTTGTTGTTGTTTTGTTTTTAAAATGTTAAACTCTTCCTTCATAAACACAGAAATGTAAAAAACTGGAAAATAAAAGACTGGCTGGGCCAGAGCTCTGTACAAAAACACACAACCACGCTTAATAAAAAAAAGAAAAACCAAAACATGATATTTTTATATACATTTTAAGTTAATATATGCAATGTTTACGGTTGCACTAAATAAATAAAATATACAATTTTACATTGTGAGTACATTATTGGAGGGTGGAGGAGAAGGGGGAGCAGCAGGAAGGCTGCTGAGCAGCCTCCCACCCCACTGGGGAAGGTCCTGATGGACTGAGGTACCAGCTCAAGTATTCCAGTAGCTTTTCCAGCTGCATGCAGCTGAGCAAAAACAAAACCTGAGCTCTGTGTGAGAGGCAGTGTTTGAGGAGCTGCCCTGGGCTGAGGATGGGCAGCAGGTCACAGTGCATTCACCTCTCCACACTGCCTGGGGACACGGGGACAGCACAGCCACCCCCTGGTCACGGGGCTGACCTGAGACTAGCAGGGCCACCGGGGGATTTGTCCTTTCTCCTCAGCTCTGAGACCTCACCTGCAGCTCTGGGGCCTCCAACACCACCGTGTGGACGTGCTGGAGCAAATCCACAGAGATGCTCTGAGGGCTGGGGGCCCTCTGGAGCCAGGCTGGGAGAGCTGGGATTGCCCAGTATGCAGAAGACAAGGCTCTGGGACACCTTCAAGCCCCTTCCAGTGCCTCAGGGGGCTCCAGGAGAGCTGCAGAGGGACACTGGACAAGGGGCTGAAGTGCCAGGGCACAGGAATGGCTTTAAGTGAAACGATAAGCACATTGGCTGGACATTAGGAAGAACTGTTTGACAATGAGGGTGGGTAAACACTGGCTGCAAGGCTGCCCAGATCAGCTGCCCCGTGCTGGCAAACATTCAAGGTCAGTCTGGACGGAGTGGGAGATGTCCCTGCTCCCGGCAGGGGCTGGGCTGCCTGAGCCCTGCACTGTCCCTTTCCCCAGGCACCCCCAGTGACCATAGTGCAAATGAATCATTTCCCGTCTCTCCTCCACTTCCAGGCTCTTAACAGAGTAGAAAAAAAATGAAAAATACTATTTTCTGTACAACAAATAACCCAAGGCTCCAGCTGAGCTGCAGAACCACCCAGCACACTGAGTGAAGCTTGCTCAGAGATGCAGAAGCAGAAGCCATTTCACAATGCCAGGAATCCTTTGAGGAACACGGATGATCCAGTTCAAAAGCACAGGGATGCCAGAAACCCTGCAAAATCCCTTCTGGTTTTGTGCTGATGCTGAAGATCCAGGCAGTACCGTTGGCATCCAGAAACGATTTGAAGCTCTTGGCATTGAGTGAGATCAAGAAACCAGCCTGGGTTCTGTGAGGAGGCACCAACATCGAACCTGGGATCCAGCAGGGAGCACCCTGAGCTCGTACTCTCACGAGGATCAGCCCCCTCCTGGCTCTGCTGAGTCCTGATGGCTTCAACAGGAGCCAAAGGAGACCTATGAACAGTTAGAATTCAAGTGTTCTGGGAGGTATTTAGTGGCTCTGGCTTGAAGGAGGGAGGTGCAGCCTGCTCACCGCTCCCTTCAGCTCCAGCCTGGAAAAGTCCCTTCTGGATCAGAATGGAGGAGATTTCCTCTGCCACTCCCCCGAGGTTGAGCTCCTCCAGGATCTCCAGCAGAGTGTTCACAGAGGCTTTGGTCCCCTCCCTACTCTGCCACCTGAGCAGCATCTCATAAACTCCATCCTCTGTCTTGGCCATGGCGACGTCGTTCTCCTCCAGCTTCAGGTAGCGCCCGAATTTCTTCCAGTTCTCACTGAAGACCTTTTTAGCAAAGGTGTAAAAGGAGCCTCGCAGCACTGGAGGGGGAAAGGGACAGCTCAGAGCTGGGACAGGAATCACAACCCCCAGTACATCCCCTGGGCAACAGATCTTACTTTGAATGGGGTCCTCCCCTGGTGCTGGAACCAGATTCCACTTGGGTCTCGCACTCGGTGGCTCCTTGGGTCCCACACTCACAGTCGGTGGTGTCACCTGCAATGAAAATGTCACTCCTGGAATGACAATGTCACTCCTGGAATGAGAGTGTCATTCTTGGAATCAGAGTGTCACTCCTGCAATGACATTGTCACTCCTGCAATGACATTGTCACCCCTGTGTCGCTGTGGGGCTGGGAAGCAGCAAAAGAACACAGCAACACAGCTCCTCTTCCAAGCAGGAAGAAGCAGCAGTTTATGGAAAAGCCATGGCATTCATGTAAGGGAGATTGCAAAAAAAAAAACGAAGTGGAAAAGAGTCATTGGTCAAAGAAGGCAACACCTCTTTGGAAACATGAAAACATATCACGAGACACTCACACGGCTCGGTGCTCAACACCAGGTGTCTGCCTGTGTTTTCTTTCTACCTTCCCTTGTTTTGTCTCTGAGAAAGATCTCCAGCCTGGGAAAGATCCAGGCTGGAGCTGGGAAGAGTCAACAGCCTGGGAAAAACCAGATTAGGTTTCTCCACGAGCCTTCAGCAGTGTCCACACTCCTGGAATGACCCAGCACCCACCAAACCCCACACCAATGTGTGATTTATGGGGATTGGAGACCCTCTCCCTCTGTCCCAGGGCTGTTGGGGCAGGAGATCACCACCCACCCCCAGGACATCTGTGTGTCCTGGATTGGGAATGGCAGCAGGCTCTGAGATGGAGGAGACCAGAGCTGTGTTTGCTCAGCACCAGCGTTAAATCCTCCAAGGACTCTCTCTTCCATCCTGATCCCACAATGACCCTTCACTATCCCCCTGCGTGGCCCAGCCCTGGAAGCCCCCCAGGATGAGCAGGTTTTGGCCAGGCAGGGTGGGGCAGAGGTGCCACTCACCAGTGGCTCTGTGCCTGGGTCACGCTGCTCGTTGGTGGCATTGTCCCCTGCCTCCACGTTCACGCTCTTGTACTTCAGCTTCCGAAACATGGAGCTCTGTCACCAGGGAGAAACACAAACTGTGCTGCTTTGGGCAGGCAGGACCCTGCCATGGAGCCAGTCCTGGGCTTGGCAGAGCTCTGGGTGAGCACAGCCTGTCCCTGCCCTGGGATCTCCCCTGTGCAGCCTGGATGTGCCAGCACTGCCAGCAGGAAAGGGTTAATGGCACTGAGGAGGGGGCTGGGAGCACTCAGGGCTCTGCCAGAGAGCCTCCTCTGCTTGGCCCAGCTCTGCACAGCCCTGCAGGGATGAAACTCATCCCCTGCTCCTCCAGCCTTCCCAGGAGCTGCAGGATGAGCCTCATTCCCTGTCCCTCCAGCCTTCCCAGCTGGAGGAAACTCATCCTCTGTCCCTCCAGCCTTCCCAGGAACTGCTGGATGAGTCTCATCTCCCTGTCCCTCCAGCCTTCCCAGCTGGATGAAATTCATCCTCTGCTCCTCCAGCCTTCCCAGGAGCTGCTGGCCAAGTGAGGAGCAGAGGGAATGGAGAACCTCACCCCAGCCCACAAACAGAGCCAGCCCCCGTCTGCCACCCCAGGAACTCACCATCATTTTGCAGGGTCCCTTGCTGGAGGATCTCCCATCCTCTGGAAGATGAAAACAGTGCTGTGATCCCTCTTCACCCAGGCAGGACCCTCTTCCCACCCAGCCCACACCAGGTGGGTGCTCTGGGGGTCCCCCTTCCCACCCAGCCCACACCAGGTGGGTGCTCTGGGGTCCCCTGCACTCACCTGGGGAGCTGCAGGGGCGTTTCCAGAGGCAGAACACAACCGTTAACAAGATCACGACAATCATCGCTGTGACCATCACCCCGATGGTCCATTTGCCTGAAGCAGGTGAAACAGGGCTGTGAGCAGCTGCTCCTGCTTTCCCCCCACCCCATCTCCCATCCCTCAGCCCACCTCCATCCCCAGCATCACTTACTAGCGGTGCCACTGTCCCTGGCAGGGCCACACTGCAGGTCACTGTCAGCTGTGCAGGGTTTCAGCACCTCCTGGCCCTCAGGACACCTGGGAAAGGGGACACAGGCTGGGCTCAGCAGCTGCAGCTCCAGCTGGGACCCCCCAGGAGCCCCCAGGGGCACCTGACCCACCTGGGCTGGCACTTCTGGCACATCTCACAGGGGTGCTCCGGGGGGCAGAAGGTGCCGTCCTTGCAGGCACACACCGTGTTCCTGGAGGGCTGGCAGGGACTCAGCTGCACCTGATCTGCGGGGCAGAGGGGAAACAGCTCCATCCTGGCTCTGGGGAGGAGCTGCTCCCTCCCTGCTGCCTTTCGTGCCCCCAGGGAACCAAAGCTGTGCCTGGATCAAACTCCACCTCACCCTCCTCATCCTCACCCCGTGGCCTTTAACAGATGTGGGTGTGGCACAGATTCCATCGCCAGCCACTCCCTGGGGACGCTGCAGGTGACACTAGAGAGCTCAGCTGGACCCAGCCTGAGCCACCAGCCCTGAGCTCTTACCTTCCCTGCACTTGGAGCACTCCTGGCAGGACTGGAAGGCGTTTGGATATTCCATGAATTCCCCCTCTCCACAGGGCTCACACCTGCCAGAGCCGTGCTGCTCTTTACACTCTTCTGCAAGGTAGGTGCCTGAAGAGAAAGGGAAATTCTGAACACACAAGGAAGGGGCTGGAGCAGCAGGAGGGGCTGAGGGAGCTGGGAAGGGGCTCAGCCTGGGGAAAAGGAGGCTCAGGGGGAATTTCTGGCTCTGCACAAGTCCCTGACAGGAGGGGACAGCCGGGGGGATTTGGGATTTCTGCCAGGGAACAGGGACAGGAGGAGAGGGAATGGCCTCAGGCTGGGCCAGGGGAGCTCAGCGTGGAACCAGCAGGAATTTCCCCATGGAAAGGGTGGGCAGGGATTGGAACTGCCCAGGGGGGTTGGGAGTGACCATCCCTGGGCACTGGGGGTGACACAGTGACAAGGTGGGGATCTGGCACAGCTTGGATTTGGTGCCCTTGGAGCTCTTTTCCAACCTGAAGGATTCTGTGATTCCACCACCAGCAAAGCTCAGAGGAGCCAACAAAAGGGAAATATTCCCATACTGAGAGCTGGGATCCATGAGAGGGGAGCAGGGCAGAGCTGGAGCTCTGCTGCCCCACAGAGAGGCTGCAGAGGTGGGGTCAGTGCTGAGACCATCTCACCTGCAGGGCACTTCTGGCAGTAGAGACCATCACCATTCCTGTAGCAATCATCTCTCCCTCCCCAGCTGGAATCCAAGGCACCCAAGCTGTCCCTCCTCACGGTGACAGCACCGCTTCCCAAAGCAGCTGCCTGCTAAAAAGCACAGAAAAATTCGGGTTAAAACCACCCCCAACCCACAGGGCAAGGGGAGAAAGGGGAGGGTAGGAGCTGCTGTGCCCAGTGGAGCACAGAGGAGCTTCAGCCAAGGGCACTCCCCACAAACCAGGGCTGGTTTTTCCTCGGCAAAGCCTCCGGAGGAGCTCTGGAGGTTTGCAGGGGAATTCCATCCGCCAGGTTATCAGCAGGGCAAAGAGCCACCAACCCCTTTTCCTTCCCCAATTTCTGAGAGGCACCAACAGCCCTGAATGGAAGGGAAGGGTCGGGAGGAGGAAGGGGTTTGTGGCAGGAAACCGTCCCCGTGTCAAGGCTGGAGGGTGCCCACCAGAAACCCCTGGGCTGTCACTCTGGGCTCCCAGGGGACAGCATGGCCTTGTGTTGTCCCTGCTATCCTGCAGGATCAGGAAGAAAAGTCACATTTCCGCCAGCTCTTCACGCCCTTTTTCTGCTGGCTCAGCTCCTTCCGCCCCGGGTCACTCCAGGGGGACGATGCTCATTTGTCCCCCCAGGCTTTGGGGGGGTTTTTGGGCACCTCAGTGTCCCCAGTGTGTCCAATGCCATTGGGCTCTGAGCCAGCAGAGCTGCTCCATGGATATCCATGGATATAAACTGGTTATCCACAGATATAAACTGGATATCCAGAGAAATAAACTGGATATATATAAATTTTATATCCATGGATACAGAGCTGCCCCTACCTGCACCAGGCTGGGAGTGACATGTCTCAACACTCAGGGGCTGCAGGAGCAACTTCTTCCCTCCTGTCCTCAAATAAAAAATCCGCCTTTTAAAGCAAATATTTCTGCTGTGAGTCAGAAGCTGGCTGGAATGGCTGAAACAATAGAGCTGCCTCCTGTCCCCTGCTCACAGCACCTCCTCCCCGGAGGCTTCCCGAGCCAGAACAAGACTAAACTGGCTGCAGCAGGTCTGGGGGGAACGGTCATGGGGCTGCAGAGGTGACACGGAGCCACAAAGCCACCACTGACCCAGCCTGGGAACGGGGCCAGCTCCAGACCTTGGCTTGGAGGGATCAAATCCATGTCCCTCCAACACCTTCTGGCTCTTCATCTCCCAGGATCTGGCTCTGCTCCTCTTTTCTCCAGCTAGGAACCTTTGCGAGGTTGTAAAGCGGTTTTTTTGAATCCACCTGAGGAGCTCCAGCCACAACAGCTTCACCCATTCTGGTCCTGGGAGTCCTGGGAGCGAAGGGACAACTTGTCCCACTTCCAGGGGGGAAAAAAAAATCCATATTTCTTCCCCACCTAAACTGTGAGGGTGATCACAGCGACAGCACAGCGTTTTCTGCAGTTTGGGGAGGCCCCTCAGCCCCGGGGTTTCATTGCTTTACAGGGAGCAGCAATGACTGCACGATAAGGTTATCAGCCCACAGCACCCCGCTGCCACCACTGGCAAAACCGTCAGTGGGACAATCCAGCACTGCTGGAATTCACTTTTCACCCACAGTAAACAACCCAAGAAAGGCAGAGGAATTAGAGGCACAGGAATCCCTTTCAGCTAAAAGCCTTTTCCTTCTTGGGGGATGAATTCCGGAGAAAAAGCTCGGGAAAGCAAAAAAGCTTTGAACTTTCCCTGCTTCCATCCCCAGTTTGTCTTTCTCCTGAGGTGATCCCAAAACTGTAGCCAGGGAGAGACCCCTCACTGAACTTAAGGAGGAAGAAACATCCCACAGCCCCTGATGGCAGCAGAACGGGATGAAAGCGATGCTGGGCAGACACCTGATGTCGCTGCTCCAAGGACACTGGGCTGACTCAGGCAGGGATTTTCCCCTGGAATTCCCACATGTGGAATTTGAGCTCTAGCAAGCTCAGAGATCCAGGCCACTCGTCCTCAAAAAGCTGTGGCCTGTGTCCATGGCGTGACGCAATGGAGAGAGAGGACACACGCAACATCGTCCGACCGCGCCACGTGAATCATCACCCTGAGCAGCTCCCCTCTCACTGAAAACGGGATAAAGTGAAAAACACCTCAGCCTGCCTTTCGGTGATGGGTTGGGTAAGGCTTGGTTTTATCAGCCTGGTCTAAATAAACTCTGTTAAACAATGTAGGGGATGAATTGGATGAGAAGCGCTTCCTAAAAACCTGTTCTGGGCAGTGCTGATGTAATTCCGGGGCGGGAGCAGCACTTGTTGGACTCTTTTACTGCCGTGGAATCACAAGCCAGCCGCGAGATAAAAGTCAGGGCATGATCCTCCCGACTTCATCCAGAGTTCAGGTATTTCCCAACTCTGCAACATTCAACCCCCAATATGGGAAATATGACATGCCCAGGTGGAATTTTCTGTCCTAAATCCATGTGCTGGGAGTTTGGCCACCCCCTGGGCGAGTCGCATTCCTGCTGCGGGATCATCCCAGCCCGATGCGTTCAAACATCCCCCCGGAGCGCCGGCGCTGCCACCAGATGCCAGCAAAAACGACTTGGGAGCTTCGGGAGTGGAAATCCCCTTCCCTGCTGTGGCCTGCAGCCTTCAATCGCCATCCCAGTCCCCGCCAGGGCCATGTGCTCCGACTCGGGGCGCTGAGATCGATTTTCCCATTTCTTCCCATTCCAGTTCCAGGCTGCGGCTTCCCCCCAGCCCCGGCTTCAATCTCGCATCCTCCCATACCCTGAACCCCGCTGCGCCGTGCCCAGATTAACCCTTCCTGGTCCTCACCTGCCCAGATTAGCCCCCCTGGTCCTCACCTGCCCATCTGAACCCCTCTGGTTGCCACCTGCCCATCTGAACCCCTCTGGTCGCCACAAGCTCGTCTGAACCCCCTGGTCCTCACCTGCCCATCTGAACCCCCTGGTCCTCACCTGCACATCTGAACCCCCCTGGTCCTCACCTGCACATCTGTACC
>JAOTQZ010000889.1:3262847-3276981 GCA_026546895.1 Pogonocichla stellata | reverse complement strand
ACCTCAACCCCCGGCGCCGCTACAGCCCCGCCTCCCACGTGGTGGCCGGAGCCGTGGCCGGGGCCGTGGCCGCCGCGGCCACCACGCCGCTGGACGTGTGCAAGACGCTGCTGAACACGCAGGAGAACACGGCCCTGAGCTCCCTCAACATCAGGGGCCACCTGTCAGGCATGGCCAATGCCTTCAGCACTGTCTACCAGCTGGGGGGGGTTGCTGCTTTCTTCAAAGGGGTGCAAGCTCGGGTCATTTTTCAGATGCCCTCCACGGCCATTGCCTGGTCTGTGTATGAGTTCTTCAAGTACTTCCTGACCAAGCAGACGCTGGAGAAAAAGCCATCCTCGTGAGAATGGAGTGGGGATGTGCCTGTGCCTCCCTGCAGCCGGCTGGGTTCACATCTGTGTTCACATCTGTGCGTCTCCCTGCAGCCAGCTGGATTCACATCTGTGTTCACATCTGTGCACCTCCCTGCAGCCAGCTGGATTCACATCTGTGTTCACATCTGTGCATCTCCTCACAGCCAGCACAGCTGGGGTTCTGCTGGATCCTTCACATCTGTGCATCTCACAGCCAGCCCAGCTGGGGTTTTGCTGGGTTCATCACATCTGTGCATCTCCCTGCAGCCAGCTGGGCTCACATCTGTGTCCACATCTGTGCATCTCCCTGTCTGGGGTTCCTGTGGTGCTTGGTCACTGAGTGTCCCCTGTGATTCCCAGTCACTGAATGTCCCCATGGATTCCTGAGTGTCCCCAGGGGTTCCTGTGGTCACTCAGTGTCCTCAGGGATTCCCAAGGAGCTCCCCAGGAATTCCTGGTCACTGAGTGTCCCCTGGGATTCCCAGTCACTGAATGTCCCCAGGGATTCCCAAGGATTCCCGGTCACTGAGTGTCCCCAGGGAGTCCCAAATGTCCCCAGGGATTTCTGAGTGTCCCCAGGGATTCCTGGTCATTGAGTATCCTCCAGGGGTTCCCGGTCACTGAGTGTCCCCAGGGATTCCCAGTCAGTCTGTCCCCAGGGTTTCTGGGGATTCCTGGTCACTGAGTGTCCCCAGACACTCCTGAGTGTCCCCAGAGACTCCTGAGTGTCCGGAGAGACTCCTGGTCACTCAGTGTCCACATGGATTCCCAAGTGTCCCCAGGGATTCCCATGGTCACTCAGTGTCCCCTCTGGTTCCTGTGGTCACTCAGTGTCCCCTGTGGTTCCCGTGGTCACTCAGTGTCCCCTGTGGTCACTCAGTGTCCCCTGTGGCTCATGTGGTCACTCAGTGTCCCCTGTGGTCACTCAGTGTCCCCTGTGACTCCTGTGGTCACTCAGTGTCCCCTGTGGTTCCTGTGGTCACTCAGTGTCCCCTGTGACTCCTCTGGTCACTCAGTGTCCCCTGTGATTCCCGTGGTCACTCAGTGTCCCCTGTGGTCACTCAGTGTCCCCTGTGGCTCCCGTGGTCACTCAGTGTCCCCTGTGGTTCCCATGGTCACTCAGTGTCCCTTGTGGTCACTCAGTGTCCCCTGTGGTCACTCAGTGTCCCCTGTGGTTCCCATGGTCACTCAGTGTCCCCTGTGGTCACTCAGTGTCCCCTGTGACTCCTGTGGTCACTCAGTGTCCCCTGTGGTCACTCAGTGTCCCCTGTGGTTCCTGTGGTCACTCAGTGTCCCCTGTGGTCACTCAGTGTCCCCTGTGGCTCCCATGGTCACTCAGTGTCCCCTGTGGTCACTGAGTGTCCCCTGTGACTCCTGTGGTCACTCAGTGTCCCCTTCCTTAAACAACAACAAAGAGAAGAGTTTATACAGACTTTTATATTAATATATATATATTTAATAACTTTATTTTGCAGCACTGAAATTGCAAGCTGCTCTTTTTCTGATAAATGAGATGGAAGATGGAGTTTACTCCTTGCTGAAGGTTTAGGTTATCCAACCTAAGCTGCTTTTTTTTTTTTTTCATTTAATTTTTTTTTTTTATTTTTACAGCAAAGAAACAAAAAAAAAATTCCTGGCACAGAATTTAATTTTTTATATAAATATAAAATAGCTGGATAATGTTTATCCTTTATTTTTCTATGTAGGCAGTTGGGTGGGTTTTTAAATGCTTTTACAGCTGGGTGCAAAGCTGTTTAAAAAGGGGCTCAGGTCTTCCCTCCTGTGTAAGGAAAACCCCAAAATCATTGATTTTGTGGCCAGATTGGCTTTAATTACCCAGGGGTAATTACCTGCCTCCTGCTCTGGGTGTCAAGGTACTTGAGGGGACAAGGAATGGGGACATCCCAAAATCCCTCTGTGTGGTGGGGAGGGGGAAAAACTCAATTCCATTTTTAAACAGCTCTCGAAAACGCTGATTTTTAACTGATATTTGCTGTTTAAACTTGCTAAAGGTGCATTTTAATGGGGTGTGGCAGCTGGCCAGCCTTCATCCCCCTGGAGTTCATTCCCAGTTTTCCTCCCTGAGTCCCTGATCCCATTCCAGGGGCTCTCCTGGGGTCCCAGGGTGGGGCTGGGGCTGCTGTTTCCAGAATCCCCAAAATCCTGGGAAAAATCCCAAAGGCACCTCCCAGCCCAGGCTTGGCCAGAAGCTGCTGCTCATCCCTGTCCAGGAGGGACAGAAATCCCCCCCTGGAGAAGCTGCTCCTCGTTCCCTGAGTTGGGTTTTCCTGCTTGGAGTGAGCTGGGAAGGCTGGAAGCCTCCCTGTGTGCCCTGCTCCAGCTGGGAACGGATTTTACAACCAAAATCCATCCCTCAGCTGCCCCTCTGGGAGATCAGGAGGGATTTTGGGATCCTGGATGTGCAAATTCAAATTCCCGGGTCCATTTCCCATTGGGGAATGGCTCTTCCAAAGCAAAATTCCATCCTTTAATTGCTCCTCTGGGAGATCAGGAGGGATTTTGGGACCCTGGATGTGCAAATTCAAATTCCAGTGTCCATTTCCCATTTGAATCCAGGATTAAATTCCATCCTTTGGCTGGTCCCTTGGTAGACCAGGATGGATTCTGGGATCCTGGATGTGCAAATTCCAGTTCCAGGGTCCATTTCCCATCTGAATCCAGGATTAAATTTTATCCTTCCCAAAGCAAGTTCGATCCTTTATTTTCTCCTCTGGGAGATCAAGATGGATTTTGGGACCCTGGATGTGTAAATTCAAATTCCAGGGTCCATTTTCCTTTGGGGAATGGCTCTTCCAAAGCAAAATTCCGTCCTTTAATTACTCCTTTGGGAGATCAGAAGGGATTTTGGGATCCTGGATGTTCAAATTCGAATTCCAGAGTCCATTTCCCATTTGGGAATGGCTTTTCCAAACCAAAATCCATCCTTCAGCTGCTCCTTTGAGAGATCAGGATGGATTTTTTGGATCCTGGATGTGTAAATTCAAATTCCAGTGTCCATTTCCCATTGGGGAATGGCTCTTCCAAACCAAAATTCCATCCTTTAATTACTCCTCTGGGAGATCAGGAGGGATTTTGGGACCCTGGATGTTCAAATTCCAGGGTCCATGTCCCTCTTGGGAATGGCTTTTCCAAACCTTTCCAAACTAAATTCCATCCTTTATTTGCTCCTCTGGGAGATCAGGATGGATTTTGGGATCCTGGATGTGCAAATTCCAGTTCCAGTGTCCATTTCCTATCTGAATCCAGGATTAAATTTCATCCTTCCCAAAGCAAATTCCATCCTTTATTTGCTCCTCTGGGAGATCAAGATGGATTCTGGGACCCTGGATGTTCAAATTCAAATTCCAGGATCCGTGTCCCTCCTGGGAATGGCTTTTCCAAACCAAAATCCATCCCTCAGCTGCTCCTCTGGGAGATCAGGAGGGATTTTGGGACCCTGGATGTTCAAATTCAAATTCCAGTGTCCATTTTCCATTTGGGAATGGTTTTTCCAAACCAAAATCCATCCCTCAGCTGCTCCTTGGGGAGATCAGGAGGAATTTTTGGGATCCTGGGTGTTCAAATTCCAGTTCCATTTCCCATCTGAATCCAGGATTAAATTCCATCCTTTAGCTTCTCCTTGAGGAGACCAGGATGGATTTTGGGATCCTGGATGTTCAAATTTAAATTCCAGGGTCCACGTCCCTCTTGGGAATGGCTTTTTCAAACCTTTCCAAACTAAAATCCATCCTCTAATTACTCCTTGGATGATCAGGATGGATTTTGGGATCCTGGATGTTCAGATTTCAGTTCCAGAATCCACATTTCCCCTGGGAGTTGCTCTTCCCAAACCAAATCCCATCCTTTATTCACTCCTTTCTAAGATCAGCAGCCAGGGAAGGATTTTTGGGATCCACTTCCAGGATCCTTGTCCCCTTCCCTGGGGTGTTCCCGTTGTCCCATCCTTTTCCCCCAGTTTTTGGAGCAGGAAATCCCAGGATCCCCTCTCAGGGGTGCCACTTGTGCCTTGTGGGAATGGTCTGCTGTGAAATGAGCTTTTTGCTGCCTTTTTTTTTGTGTCTTAAGCTGAACAAATCCCTGTGCCAAAGGCTCCCTGTGCCTTAAAATGGGAAAATCCTGCTGGATTCTCCTGGATTTGGTGGAGTTGGAGCTCTCAGAGCTGGGAATTTTTTTCCTTGAGAAACTGGAGAGAGCCTGAACTGCCTGGAGAATTCCCATGGAGGTAAAATTTTGGGAATTCCATGCTGAAGAGACAAAATGTGGGATAATGTGGGGGATTCCAGCTTGTGGTGAAGCCTCTGGAATTCTCACTCCATCCTCCTCTTCCTTGGGTATTTGTGCCTTGGGAGAAGCTCAGCTCCTCCTTGGAGTAACCTGGGAGTAGGGACAAAAAAAAAACTTGGAGAAGGGATGGTGGGAAGGGGATTGGGCATCCTGGGAGAGGGGGAAATCCCTGGGAGCAAAAATCAGGCAGGATCTGTTGGGAATTTGCTCCTGCTCAGGCTGGGAGTGAAAAAATCCTCCTGGGAAAAGGAAAATCCTTTATGGGAAGAGGGAAATCCTTTCTGGGAAAAGGACAATCCATCCTGGGAGGAGGGAAATCCTTTATGGGAAAAGGAAAAACGTTTTTGGGAGAAGGGAAATCCTTTATGAGAGAAGGAAAATCCTTCTGGGAGGAAGGAAATCCTTTATGGAAAAAGGAAAATCTTTCATGGGAAAAGCAAAATCCATTCTGGGACTGAGCAAATTCTTCTAGGAAAAGGAAAAATCCTTCTGGGAGGAGGAAATCCATTCTGGGAGTGAGCAAATCCTGGGAGAAGGAAAATCCTTTTTGGGAGGAGGGAAATCTATGGGAAAAGGAAAATCAATTCTGAGAGGAGGGAAATCCTTTATGGGAAAAGGAAGATCCATTCTGGGAGTGAGCAGATCCTTCTGGGAGGAGGAAAATCCTTTATGAGAAAAAGGAAAATCCACTTGGCTCACCCTGGAAATCCCAACAAATCCAGCCCAGCTCTCACAATTCCAGAGGCCTCACCTGCAGCAGGAATATTTCCAATTTTCCAGCTGCTGGTGCTGGATCTGCAGGGAAAATCCCAAATCCCTTCCCCACCCCAAGAATCTCTCCCAGGTTTGCCTTTGGAGGTTGTGCTGCAATTCTGGGCTGGAATCCTGATTTTAGCCCAGTTTCTGACCCAGTTCCACCACTTCACCTGCCACAAACACACAGAATTCTTCAAGGGAGGATGAGGAACTTTTCCAGTTCTTAATCCCACCCCCCCTCTTTTTTTTTATCTTTGGATTTTTTGCCTCAGCAAAAATAAAAATAGAAAAAAAAAGTGTTTTCTTCACTGTTTACCAATGCAGGATCCAGGTGTGAAATGCTGCTACAGTTGTGTCACTGGAGCTCGAGGAAATAAAAATATCCTGATTTTTTTTCGGTCTTTTTGGAGTTTGTGGGGTTTTTTTTTCTTTGGGAATGAGGGAGGAGCTGGCTCAGCCCTGAGGGGATGGAGCCTTCTAGAGATGCCTTGAGCCCTTTGGGAGGAAAATTCATCCTGGGAGGAGAAAAATTCATCCTGGGAGGGGTAAAATCCTTCTGAGAGGGGGAAAATTCATTCAGGGAGGAGAAAAATCCACTCAGAGAAGAGGAAAATCTGTCCTGGGAGGAGAAAAATCCATCCTGGGAGGAGGCAAATTCATTCAGGGAAGAGGAAAATCCATCCTGGGAGGGGGAAAATCCTTCTGAGAGGGGGAAAATTGATCCTGGGAGGAGAAAAATTTGTTCAGGGAGGAGGAAAATTCTTCTGGGAGAAGGAAAATCCATCCTGTGAGGAGGAGGAGGAAAATCCTGGGAGGAGGAAAATCCTTCTGGGAAGACAAAAATCCATTCAGGGAGGAGAAAAATTCATCCTGGGAGGAGGAAAATACATCCTGGGAGGAGGAAAATCTATTCAGGGAGGTGGAAAATCCTTCTGGGAAGAAGAAAATTCATTCAGGGAGGAGGAAAATTCATTCGGGGAAGGAAAATTCATCCTGAGAGGGGGAAAATCTTTTCAGGGAGGGGGAAAATCCTTCTGAGAGGGGGAAAATTCATCCAGGGACGAGAAAAATCCATCCTAGAAAGACAAAAATCCATCCTGGGAAGACAAAAATCCGTCCAGGGAGGAGGAAAATCCATTTTGGGTGGAGTTTTCCCGCCCGGCAGCTCCTCCTGAGGCTCCTCTAGGAGCCGCTGCAGAATTTCGGATCTTTCCCGGCCGGGAATTCCCAACCAAACTCACCAACTGCGGCTCCTGCGGCAGCAAAAATTCCCAGATTCCCAAATAATCGGCGGTTTTCCTCCCCTGGAACAAGCAGGCAGGGAGGGAGCTGCTCTTTGCTGAGGTTTCTTTTAAATTTCCTGCGGGATTTGAAGGAAAAACCTCAGGAAATGCTGGAGCTGCTTTGGATTTTCCCTTCTTCTGCAATAAAAAATGGGGAAAATCCCATTTATTGGAGCGGTTTCTGCCCAGTGCTGGTGCTGAGCGGGGAATAATTCCCTGGAAATTGAATTTCCTGGGATTTGGGCTGAGCAGCAGCGGGATCAGAGGGATCCAGCTCTCCCTGAGGCAACGTGGGGAAAAAACCCGGGATTCTTCACAAAAATATTGAAATTATTAATTATCCACCGTGGAATGAGGATTTTAGCTCCAAATGGAGAATTCCTGGATTTCCCAGGGATTCCTGGTGCCCTGAGCAGCCCATTCTGCTCCATGGATATTCCCAAAGCTGCTCAGGGGCTGCAGGGATTCCTCACATCCTCTGGGATTTTGGGGGGGGTTGTGCCCAAATTTGGGGGTTTTGGTCTGTCCGGGTGTTCACCGGGAATGGGATCCAGTCCTGGGATTGGGATCAGTCCTGGGAATGGGATCAAACCCTGAGATTGGGATCCCATTCCTAGGACAGGATCCAAGTTTTGGGAATGGGATCCTGTCCAGGGGATGGGATCCTGTCAGGAGAAAAACTGATCCTGTCCTGGGAATAGGACCAAGTTCTGGGAATGGGATCCTGTCCTGAGAATGGGATCCAATCTTGGGAAAGGGATCCAGTCCTGGGAAAGGAACCAAGTTCTGGGAATTGGATCCTCTCCTAGGAAAGGGATCCTGTCCTGGGAAAAGGATCTTGTCCTGGGAATGGGATCCTGTCCTGGAAAAGAACCAAACCCTGGGAGTGGGATCCATTTCAGGGAATGGGGTCCAGTCCTGGGAATGGGATCCTGTGCTGGAAATGGGATCCAGTCCTGGGAATGGGATCCATTTCAGGGAATGGGATCCATTTCAGGGAATGGGATCCTGTCCTGGAAAGGAACCAAACCCAGGGAATGGGATCCATTTCAGGAATGGGATCCAGTCCCGGGAATGGGATCCAGTCCCGGGAATGGGATCCATTTCAGGGAATGGGATCCTGCCCTGGAAAAGAACCAAACCCTGGGAGTGGGATCCAGTCCTGCAGAGCCCAAGGGGTAAAATCCGGGATCTGGCCCCTCTGGAAAAGCCTCCAGGTATTTTCCACCGCCCGGGATCCCGCAGCGCTTTGGGAAGTGCCGGGATTAGGGCGAGTCCTGAGCAAACAGAGCCGGGGGAGCAGCTTTCCCTCCCGGAGCACCGGGAGGAGGCTCCGAGCTCCCCCAGTTCCCGCCGGGATTTGGGGCATCCCCAGGAAAAGGAGGAGCTTCCCCTGCAGGGAAAGGTCCAAATGCTCCCCAGACACCGTCCCAGTGGAATCCCCGCTCGGATGGAGCCGGGACCGAGCTCATTCCCGACCCTGGGAGCAGCGATCCAGAGGCGGCAGCAAACTCCAGATGTGCCCCTGGCACGCGGACAGATGTTTTCCCGGAGCGGGGAGGAGGTGGGATCCCTTTGCAGCAGCCAGTCCTTCTCCAGATTCCCGGGGTGCAAGGCAGGCAGCTTCCCAACACAGTTCCCGGGAGTTTTTCCCCAAATATTCCTGTTTTAATGCGGAAATCTGCGCCATTCCCCAGCGAGCAGCCGCACACATCGAATTTTCCCCTCAATTTTTCCCTCATTCCAGGTTATGTCCATCAAAAAGGAGGGAAAGGGGACGACCTGCACCAATCCTGCTCTGCTCCTGCAGCAGATTCCCAGAAAACCCCGGATTTCCATCTAAAAAAGGCAGGAATGGAGATTCCATTGAAATCGGCGTCAATCCTGCTCTGCTCCAGCAGAAGATTCCCAGAAACCCCCAAATATCCATTAAAAAAAAAAAAAAAAAAAAAAAAAGAGGGAATGGGGATAACCCTGAAGTTGCACCAATCAGTGCCTGCTCCTGCTCCTCAAAATTCCCCGAACTTCCATAAAAATTCACCACGGGGCTCAGTTCCCTGAGAATCCCCAAAAATGTGATGTTTTGGGTGAAATGAGCACCAAGAGGCCCCAAATCCAGGCGGATTCCAGGCGCTCCCATCCCAGCTCAGGAGCCACAATTCCCTGGGGAGCTGCCCGTGGTCACCGTGAAAATCAGGAGCAAAACCTCCAGGAATTCATCCAAAGCCTCAGCCCGGGGAATACTGTGGGGAAATGTTGGGGGTTTTCACGTCAGCTACTGAGAAAATTAAAAAAAAAAAAAAAAAATCAAAAATAAAGAAAAATCAGCTCCAGGGTCAAAATCCTGCAGCAGGAATCTGGGAATTCTTGGAGATTCCTCTGCAGGAGCTGCCTCAAGGAAAATCCGTCCAGGGAGGAGGAAAATTCGTTCTGGGAGGAGGAAAATGGAAAATTCATTCTGGGAGGAGGAAAATCAGATGAACCTCACCTGCAGATCCCAGGTTTTGGAAGAGCAATTTCTTTGGAACACCAAAATCAATTTCCACCCATTTCCTCGTTTTCTTTGCCCCAGTTTTCCTCACTCCCACTCCCAATAAAATCTTTAGGAAATGTCCAATATTTTCTCCTTCCCTCCAAGTTTTTTGCTGGATTTTGTCCGTGGCGCCTCACCCTCCTCGGCCCCTTTGGAGCTGCTGAAAGGAGGGATTATTCCCTATTTATCCACCATTTATCCACCATTTATCCACTATTTATCCACCATTTCTCCTGGGCAGAGCAGCCCCGGGGGCATCAATCTGCACCTTCCTCTTCTCGCCTGCTCCAAACCTCGCTGGGGCCCGGCCAAAAGCAAATAAAATCATAATAAAAATGGAAATCAAGGTGATGGATGGATTTGACCTGGGCTGGGCTGGGGTTCTGCAGCTCCGAGGAGTTTTTGGAGGGTTCAGCTTCCTGCGGGCGATGAGAAATTGATTTTTGTTTGGCAAACCTGGGAGCAGGTGGAAAAGAAAACAGGAGGAAATCCTGGTTTTCCTATTCCCAGCCAAAAATGGGATTATTGAGGTGGCTGAGCAGGAAAAAAAGCAGGAGGTGAGGGAGGGAAATGTGGGGATGCTCTGAGGGGGCTGGAGCCGCTGAATTCCGGGACTAAAAACCCCAAAACTGACAATATTTAGGGCTGGAATTCCTGCAGGATATTTTTTATTTCCTCGAGCTCCAGTGACACAAGTGTAGCAGCATTTCCCACCTGGGAAACCTGCACTGGGAAAAAGTGAAGAAAACACTTAAAAACCCCTTTTATTTTATTTGGCTAAGGCAAAAAAAAAACCCCAAACCCGAAGCAGATTAAGAACTTGAAAAGTTCTTCATCCTCCCTTGAATAATTCTGTGCGTTTGTGGCAGATGAAGTGGCAGAACTGGGTCACAGATCAGGCTAAAATCAGGAATTTGGGGTCACAGATCAGGCTAAAATCAGGAATTTGGGGTCACAGACTAGGCTAAAATAAAGGATTTGGAGTCACAGATTGGGATAAAATCAAGGATTTGGGGTCACAGATTGGGATAAAATCAAGGATTTGGGGTCACAGACTGGGATAAAATAAAGAATTTGGGGTCAGAGATCAGGCTAAAATCAAGGATTTGGGGTCACAGATTGAGCTAAAATCCAGAATTTTAGCTGAGAATTTCTGGCCCCGCTCCAGAGCAGTTTTACACCTGCAGAGCTCGGCACAAAACACTTTCCCTGCAGCCCAGAGCTGTGTAAAGGAATTAAATCCCGTGGCCAAACACAAATATTTTTATTCCCTTTGCGGCCGAGCGTGGCAGAATCAGCCGGGGAGGGGGGGAAGGAGCGGCCGGAAAAGTTTTCCCTCCTGGAGCGTCCAAAATAAACAGGGAGGGAAGAGGTGAGGAGGGAAAGGTGAGACGTTTGTGTTCTGCTCATTAGCAGAGAGAGGAGCGGTGTTTGAGCAGAAAACCAGACAAAGATCGGATGCGGGAACAAACCCAGCCCAGATCCTGCCTCAATCCGGGATTAATTAATTCATGGATTAATTCATGGATTAATTCATGGAAAGCCGCGGGTCGGGATTGGCGCCGGGAATTCGGGGCGGCTCCGAACCGGGAAGGGACCCCGGGGTTGGAGCAGCCTGGGGTGGGGAAAGTGTCCCTGGGAATGTAACTTGGGAATTCCTGCCTGTCTGGGAATGGGATCGGAACTGGGAATGGGATCCGAACTGGGAATGGGATCCCAAACTGGGAACGGGATCCTGAACCGGGAATGGGATCCTGAACCAGGAATGGGATCCTGAATGGGAATGAGATCCCGAACTGGGAATGGGATCCTGAAACGGGAATGGGATCCTGAAATGGGAATGGGATCCGAACTGGGAATGGGATCCAAACTGGGAATGGGATCCTGAAACGGAAATGGGATCCTGAAATGGGAATGGGATCTGAACTGGGAATGGGATCCTGAATGGGAATGGGATCCTGAACCAGGAATGGGATCTGAACTGGGAATGGGATCCTGAACCAGGAATGGGATCCTGAAACGGGAATGGGATCCTGAACCGGGAATGGGATCCTGAACTGGGAATGGGATCCTGAGCTGGGAATGGGATCTGAACTGGGAACGGGATCCGAACTGGGAATGGGATCCTGAAACAGGAATGGGATCCTGAAACGGGAATGGGATCCTGAACTGGAAATGGGGTCTGAACTGGGAATGGGATCCGAACTGGGAACGGGATCCCAAACTGGGAATGGGATCCTGAACTGAGAATGGGATCCTGAACTGGGAATGGGATCCTGAAACGGGAATGGGATCCTGAACCGGGAATGGGATCCTGAAACGGGAATTGGATCCTGAGCTGGGAATGGGATCCTGAGCTGGGAACAGGATCCTGAACCAGGAATGGGATCCTGTCAGGAGAAAAGGGATCGTGTCCTGGGAATGGGATCCCATTCCTACAGCAGAATCTGTTCCGCAGGACAAGATCCCATTTCCTGAATTAGATCCCATTCCTGAACTGGATCCTTTTCCCAGTTCAGGATCCCATTCCCAGTTCAGGATCCCATTCCCAGTTCAGGATCCCTTTCCAGTTCAGGATCCCATTCCCAGTTCAGGATCCCTTTCCAGTTCAGGATTCCTTTCTCCTTTCTCCCACTCCCTTTCTCCTCCTCTGAGATCCTGCTCCAGGATCCGCAGGAGCTCTGGGAGATTGAAACCATTCCCTGGAAAACCAAACTGTGCTGGAAAATCTGGGAAAAATCTGGGAATATCCCTCTGGAAGCTCCGTGTGGGAAGGCAGCGCTGGAAGGGATGTGTGAACCTTGCTCTGACGTTTTACCTTTTTTTTTTTTTTTAAATTTTTCTTTTGTTTGTTTTTTTTAAAATCTGGCAGTCCCAAAAACCTCTGGATGAGAATTCCTGGGAATAATTCCTGGGAATATCGTTCGTGGCCGGGGCCTCTTGGAAATCCTGGAATCAGCGCTGGGAAAAGCCCTCGGTGGGAACAGAACCGGGAGGACCCTCCCCCGGCTCCAGCGGCATCCAGTGGGAAAATCCCGGGAGTTTCCCTCGTGTCCTCGCTGTCCCTGGCAGCTCCCGGAGCCCCAACTCCCCCGGGACAATCCCAGGGCAAAGGGGGACCCCGGACTGGGATCCAAATGGGGGAAAAAATGGGAATTTCAACGGGAATGTTCTGATGGTGAAATCCCCAGCACGGAGGGAATGTTTGGGCTCCAGGTGGGAAACGTTCCTGGCTCCTCAGGGGGGATTTGGGGGCAGGCAGAGCCGGGTCCTGAGTCCCTTCCTTGATTTCCACCCCTTTTCCTTGGAAAAACAATCCTAAATCCCAAGGACCATCCTCATTCCCCAGAGCTTTCCTCTTCTGGGAAAACATCCCCAAATCCTGAAGAATTCATCCTCATTCCCCAGAGGTTTCCTGCTCTCCTGGGAGACTTTCCCCAAATCCCAAGGGATTCCTTCTCATTCCCCAGAGCTTTTCTGTTCCTCTCCTGGGAGAACATTCTTAAATCCCAAAGGATCCACCCTCATTCCCAAGAGAATTCCTGCTCTCCTCCTGGGAAAACATCCCCACATCCCAAAGAATTCATCCTCATTCTCCAGAGCTTTCCTGTTCTGGGAAAACATCCTCAAATCCCAAAGGATCCATCCTCATTCCCCAGAGATTTCCCACTCTTCTCCCGGAAGATTTTCCCCACATCCCAAAGGATCCACCCTCATTCCCGAGATCTTCCCTGTTCTCCTCCTGAGAAAACATCCCAAAGGATTCCTCCCTCATTCTCCAGAGCTTTCCTCTTCTCCTCCTGGGAAAACATCCCCAAATCCCAAAGGATTCCTCCTCATTCCCGAGAGTTCCCTGTACTCCTCCTGGGAGAACATCCCAAATCCCAAAGAATTAATCCTCATTCCCAGAGTTTTCCTGTTCTGGGAAAACATCCCCAAATCCCAAAGGATCCATTCTCATTCCTGAGAGTTTCCTGCTCTCCTGGGAGACTTTCCCCACGTCCCAAAGGATTAATCCTTATTCCCAAGAGCTTTCCTGTTCTGGGAAAACATCCCCAGATCCCAAAGAATTCCTCCTTCCCAGAGTTTTCCTGTTCTGGGAAAACATCCCCAAATCCCAAAGGATCCATCCTCATTCCCCAGAACTTCCCTGTTCTCCTCCTACCCTTCTCTTCATCCCAAAGGATTCCTCCTTCCCAAGAGTTCCCTGTTCTCCTGGGAGAACATCCCAAATCCCAAAGGATTCCTCCTCATTCCTGAGGGTTTCCTGCTCTCCTGGGAGACTTTCCCCACGTCCCAAAGGATTAATCCTCATTCCCAGAGATTTCCTGGTGTGGAAAAACATCCCCAAATCCCAAAGGATTGCTCCTCATTCCCGAGACATCCCCGTTCTCCTGGAGGATTTCCCTGCTGCAGCCCCGGGGGTGTCCTTGCCCCAAACCCGTTCCCGAACTCTGCAGCCGAAGCTTTCCTTGGCTCCAGTCCCTGGATTTCTGCCAGGAATGTGTTCAGAACATGCAAACGCTGCTCAGCAGTTCCATTATCCACAGGCAGACTCCTCCCTCCCTCTTTTTATTTTTTTTTTTTTGGGAGCTTTTTTATCCTTTAAAAAAACCGATTTGGCCCCAGGCAGGAGCAGCACCAACCCCGGGATAATCGCGGTGGATCCTGATGGATTTAGAGGATATTTTCCTTTCCCACGTGGCACAAACAGGAATTCTGTTTCCTTGGGGCTGCTGGAACCCCCCTGGCTCCGGGGTCAGGTGTGGGATTTTCCCAGTCCCCATAAATCAAAGGGATTTTTATCCCCTGGGAACGATTGATGCCTTCAAGGATTTGGTTATCAAACAGCTCAGCCCCTTTTTGATTTGTCCCGGTGTTTTGTGCTTGGGATAAAACAAAGG
>JAOTQZ010000889.1:3225452-3236081 GCA_026546895.1 Pogonocichla stellata | reverse complement strand
TGTGGCACAGGGGGCTGGTTAGTCTGAGCCACCACCCAGCCAGAATTGGGGTTTTTAACTCATTCAGAGAGTGTTTGCTGTAATACCTGTGGCACAGGGGGCTGGTTAGCCCATGGTGTCCCCACCCAGCCAGGTGCCAAAACTGTGAGAATTTGGATTTTTAGCTCATTCAGAGCATGTTTTTTGTAATACCTGTGGCACAGGGAGCTCGTTAGTGTGAGTCACCACCCACTCAGAATCAGGATTTTTAACTCATTGAGAGAGTGTTTGTTGTAATGCCTGCAGCACAGGCACCTGGTCAACCCATAGTGTCACCACCCATCCCGGCGACAAAACTGCAAGAATTGGGATTTTTAACTCATTCAGAACATGTTTGGAATTGGTTTCTGACTGTGTTGTCACAGAATTTTAAGGGTTTTTTTAAGGGAAAGGCCTCCCAAGGTCAAGTCCAACCTTGTTGTCACTGCACCCAAACACCCTGGGCATGGCAGTGCTGTGCCCCTGGCACAGGGGAGGAATTGCCAAAACTCTGATTTAACTGCCCCAAACCAGCAGCTGCCCCAGCTGTGGGAGGTGAGGGTGTGAGCACTGAGGGTTTGGAGTGATCCTGGTGGATTGGGAAGGTAAAAAACGAGGAGCTGAGAGAAATGGGTTAAAGGGTGTGAGTTACTCTGCTAAACACCCGAGTTCCTGGAGCTTTGGGAAGGAAAATAATTGTTGTTGGCAACAACAGATCCTGCCAGGATCACAGCCTGGCCTGGCCTCTGCTCCGGGGCAGGGCTGGGACTGATCCACCCTGTGACACCATTCCCTCCTGTCCCTCCTGTCCCTCGTGTCCCTCCCGTCCCTCCTGTCCCTCCTGTCCCTCCTGTCCCTCGTGTCCTCCTTTCCCCTCTTGTCCCTCTTGTCCCTTTCCCTGCACAACCTTTACAAGGACCCGAAAGGGGCCAAGCAGCTCAGTCCAATCCTGGCAGATTCCCCCGGGACAGATCTTTGGGACACACAATCCATTGCTACTTCCATTCCCTTTGTCCCTCCTGTCCCCCTTGTCCCCCTTGTCCCCCTCGTCCCTCCTGTCCTTTTTTTCCCTCCTGTCCCTCGCGTCCCTCTCGTCCCGTTCCCTGCACAGCCTCTACAAGGACCAGAAGAGGGAGAATCCCTCAGTCCCAGCCTGGCAGATCCCTGGATTCCCTCAGGGCACACAGTCCATTGTCACCTCCCTGCACAAAACCCCGAATGAGGCTTTCCCTGCCTCCTCTCCAGCTGCACCTTCCCCTTCCAGCAGCCCTGGGCACAAATTCCTTGTCCAAGGAGCAGCCAGGACAGCGGTGCTGGTCTGAATTCCCAGCCCTGCTGAGAATTCCTCCAAGGAGTTCTCCTCCACAGCCCCAGGAGCACGGGACAGCACCTGGCACCTCCCTGCACCAGGGAACATCTTCCCAGGGAGATAAAATCGGGAAAAAGGGCAGCAGTCCCACATTTGCTGGCATTTCTGCCTGAAAGGACCTCAGGGAACTTATTTTAAGCACTTTAAGGTCACGGTGACATTTTTCCACCGGAGCAGAGAGGAGAACAACCTGCAGGTGGAGGAGGGGAAGGAAGAGGGAAATGAGAGTTCCCATTCCAAGTCCTTTCCCAACTCTCAGCCCTTGGAGCAGCCAGGGCAGGTCAGCTGAGGTCAAAGTCGGAGCTGCACAAAAGGATCGAGCTTTGGCTCGCTCTGAGCCCGGCTCAGCAGGGCTGACAGGGAGGTTTAAAGTGGAGATGAGCAGAGCTGAGCCGGCTTAAACCAGGATTAAAGCAGGGCTGGACACTGAGCCCATCCAGCCCTGCAGCTTCCACACTCGGACACTTCTGCAGAGCCCGTCAGAGCCGAGCTTTTCCTCCCCGAGATTAAATCACAGGAAGATGCAATGACCTTTAACTACTTCCCCTGGGCGGCCGGGCCAAGTGGCACATTCAGATCCTGCTGGGCTGGGAAAGCAGGATGCTCCGGGAGCCCTCGGAGCTGGGAAATCCTGCTGCCTTTGTTCCTCTACGTGTCACAATATCCTCTGCCCGGGGCTGGGGGAGGAGCTCCCTCCTCCTCCTCCTCGGGAGAGACTCCAGGATGCTCTCGGAGGAGCATCCCAGCCCTGCCCAGTGTCCCCACGTCCCCCTCCAAGGGCTGCTGAAATTCAGGATCCGTCAGTTTAACCTGAGCTCCTCTCCCACAAAACCTCTCCCAAATTCACTTGGGGGAAAGACACCCAAGTTTCATTTTTATTCCCCCCAGTATAATTTTGCCTTCTCAATTTTGCCTTTTTTTTTCTGGATAGACAATAAAAAAATTTCTCCACCTGCAGCAGAGTTTTCTGTAACAGGGAATGGATTTCCATGATCTTTGTGGGTCCCTTCCAACTCTGGTTATTCTGGGATTCTCTGAGCAAATTTTTGCTGGTTGATGCAACATAAAAAATTATTTATCACCTGTGCACATGTCCTGGGATGGGTTTGGGATTCTCCTGGATCCAGCCACAGCCATCCCAGAGGAGCAGACAGGCCCCACAACCCAGTGCTCTGCCTGCACTCCAATCCCAGAGTTATTTACTCCAAGAGCTCCAAAAAAGGTCCCTTTTATCCCTTTTATCCCTTTTATCCCAATCACAAGACTCAGCACTGATTGTTCCAGGATTTGGAGGAAGAGATCCCTGTCCCTGCAGCGTGACTGCAGCAGCTCCCTGTGTCCCCTGTCCTTGGAGGACGGACACAGGGCAGTGCTGTGCCCAGGGGAAGGTGCCAGGCAGCAGGGTGACATTCCTGTCCCTGCAGGAACAGGACACAGCCCCAAACCCCAGCAGGGAGAGCCCCAGGCTGTCCCCAGAAACGAGGAACACTGGGTCAGGGCACACTGGGGTTGTACAGGGTCAGCTGTGTTGGCTGCTTTAGCTGGTCCTGGTTTTTGGTGGTAACTTGGAGGACAAGGATCCATTTCCAGGTGAACCCCAGGAAGGGGATGGGTGCAGCCTGGAGAAGGGAGTGAGGTGGAGATGGATGGAGAAGACCAGGCTGGGTGGGGATTGGAGCTACCTGGGAGAGGGGAAGGGGTTTAAAGTCCCTTCCCACCCAAACCACTCCATGATTCTCTGAGCAGCTCAATTAATCAACCTGGTTTTGGATCATTGACCATTATAGTGCACTCAAACAACAACGAAAAAATAACACTTAAACAAACTCCAGGCTTTGGAGTAAAGAATGTCCAGGTAATTTTATGATTCTCCTCTGGAGATGCTTTTAAATGTATCTCCAAAAGGAGAAATAAATGTATTGCCCAAAAAAGGGAAATAAATACATTTTCCCAGGAAGGGAAATAAATACATTTTCCCAGGAAGGGAAATAAATGTATTTTCCCAAAATGAAAAACAAGAGTATTTTCCCAAAAAATACATTATGCATTATTTGGGAATACAAAGACAAAACACATTATTTGGGAAATAAATGTGTTTCCCAAAAAGAGGAGGGACAATGGTTCTAAAGCTGCATAGGCTTTGAAGAGAGAGCTTCACCGGGCTGAGCTGTTTGAGGACCTGCAAGCACTGAACCACCTCAGCCCCTCCCATTCCTGCCTCTGCAATTCCTATTTCCAATATTTCAAGGAAATTCCCATTTCCGATATTCCCAGGAATTTCCCGTCCCGACATTCCCAGGAATTTCATGTCCCACACCCCTGCACTGGTTGGAGAACTGGTTTGGGAGAGCCCCTCTCATTCCTGCCTCTGCAACTTCTATTTCCAATATTCCAAGGTAATTCGCATTTCCAATATCCCAAAGAATTTCCCATCCTAATATCCCAAGGAATTTCCCACCCCAACATTCCCAGGAATTTCTTGTCCCGACATTCCCAGGAATTTCCCGTCCCCCGCCTGTACCGGTTGGAGAACTGGTTTGGGAGCTGCCCTTCTCATTCCTGCCTCTGCAATTTCTATTTCCAATTCTCCAAGTTAATTCCCACCCCGACATTCCCAGGAATTTCCCACCCCGACATTCCCGGATTTCCCGTCCCCCGCCCGTACCGGTTGGAGAGCTGCTGCGGCAGCTGCACCACCTCGGTGATGGCCTCGGGGTTGCGGCGGGCGATGCCGCACATGCCCAGCTTGCTGTAGCACTCCTCCTGCACCTCGGAGATCATCCTCTGGAAGGTGGAGCACCTGCGAATGGCCAGGAACACCTTGGCCGTGACGCCGTTGGCGATGCACTTCAGGCTCTCCTTCACAAACGCTTTTCCCTGCCAAGGGAAGGAAAAGAGGCTTCAGCACTCTTGGAACCTGGAGCAGCAGCAGTGGGAGTTTTGCACCGTTTAATTTCTGGTTTGTCCCAGGCTCTTGTGCCTTCACTCGGAGCCAGGATTAAAAAATACACTAAGGAAATGAATTTTCCCACGTTCAGGCTTGGTTGTTCGTTAAATTTTATCAAGAAGTACAGAGAGTTCAGCAGCACCTCGAGCCACCTGCTAGAAGAGAGGAAAATGGAGACAGATCCAGCTGCTACAAGGTCTCTTAAAGCAAAATTGAGAATTAACACCTGTATTATTTATGCTTCTAACCCAGTAACTAAATTCCCATGACCCTCAGTGTGGCACTGATTATCCAACCAGAAACTAAACCTGAAACCATGGAGAAGAAGCAAGATGAGCACCAAAAGAGACATCATTCAAAATCCTCCATCTTGTCCCACACCTATCACTATATTGTAAAAACCTCAAATTTAAAACCTGTCACCATGTGAAATCACACACTTTTATTTAACCACACACCCGTGATTTTAACTCCATCACTCAAATTTTGGAAGCTTTCTCCAAGGCCTCAGGTCAAAAGCAGTGCTCTCCCGGGGGTCAGGGCCAGAAAGCACAGAAAGATCAAAAATTCCAGGAACTCTGAAGCCTGGGAGATCTGAACTTTCTGTGCTGTCAGGCACTGACCCCCAAAAGAGCACTGCTTGTGACTTGAGGCCTTGGAGAAAGCTTCCAAATTTGAGTGATGGAGTTAGAATCATTGGTGTTAGTTAAACAGAAGTGTGTGATTCCACATGGTGAAGAGTTTGGAATTTGGGGTTTCAGAATATAGAAATAGATTTGGGATAAAATGGAGGTTCTGGGGTGTTGGCTTCTTCTTCCTTCTTGTTCTTGGTTTTAGGTGGTGCTTTTTTATTTGCATAGAAAGTTCTGCACTAAGGGTCACACGTGTTTGGTCGTTGGGTCAAAAGTATAAGTAATATAAGTGTTAGTTTTTAATTGGATAGTTAGCCCTTAAAAGACCTTTTAACGAGCAAGATCCAGCTCCGTTTTGTCACTTTTAGCTTGTTAGCTGGAAGTGCTGTAGCACTCACTGCAACTTAGACAAGAATTAATAAACAACCGAGTCAGAACACAAAATTCCATCTCTCGTGCCTTCAATCCCGACTCTGACCGAAGAGGAAAATAGAAGACAAACACTAAAACAGCTGCAGCAGTATTCCAGGGAACCCAGAAGAAGGGGAAGTGTTGTGGGTACTCCAGCAGACCTGGCTGTGCTAATTACCCCCCTGCCATTACAGACCTGCCCGGCACAGATGAATTCTCCCAGTTCTTGCAGAGCTGTCACTCTCAGCAGTTGGGATGCTCTGAACTCCCATTCCCAAAAGATTGAGCCGGTGGGAATGGCCTGGAGCAGAGATGGAGCAGTTCTGCCCCATAGATGGATTTAACATCAATTTAATGCCAGCAGTTTAACACTTCTGGTTCACACCTCTAGAGCCTTTATGGCTTTTAAATCAGTCCTTGGGAGCAGGAGCACAGGGAACAAGGGGCTGTGTGAATTTTGGGAGGAGAGCACAGAGGAAAAGTGATTTTGGCAGAGCACAGCCCTCCAATATTATCCCATTTACTCTCCCTGCGTGTTCCCAGACCCAAACACTTGCAAGCCAAAGCCCAGCCCTGTGCCAGGTCACACAGGCAGGAGATTTATTTTGTTCGAAGAACATTTCTATTTCTTCCTGGAGAGGAAACTTTGCTCTCCGCCCCACGGAACCCTCCGTGCCAAGTCCTCACACGGAGCAGGGAGCGGGTGGAAAAAGAGCCCTGGAGGACGCGCTTGGAGCCAAAAACGGGGGCTGAGAGGAGCAGGAAGGGCTGCAGGGAGGGGAGGGTTAACCCTGCCCAAAGCACAGCTTAAATTAAGCCAGGCGTTGAGCGGAGCGCTTAGCACGTGCTTGTCGGGGGCATGAAAAGGCGGCTCCCATTTATTCTCTATTTTCGGCCGGGTTTTATTCTTGGCTGGGTTTGATTCTCGGCCGGGTTTTATTCATCCTCGGTCGAGTTTTATTCATTCCCGGCAGGGTTTGATCCCCGGCCGGGTTTTATTCCCGTCCCCTTTGTGCCCGGGCTGTACCTGAGTGTCGAATTTAGCAGCGCTGTAGAGGAAGGATTTGCAGATGTCGTACATGCCGTCCGTGTCGCACGTGGAGTTCTCCAGGCAGGCGAAGGCTCCGCAGCCCACCTGGAGGGCGCTGTTCAGGCAGCGAACCACCTCGGCTGTGGGGAGAGGCACGGGAGTGTCAGCGCAGGGAAACCCATCCCAAAGCGCAGCTAAATCCCATCCCAAAGTGCAGCTAAATCCCATCCCAAAGCGCAGCTAAATCCCATCCCAAAGTGCAGCCAAATCCCGTCCCAACCTGCAGCCAAATCCGATCCCAACCTGCAGCCAAATCCAATCTCAAACTGCAGCTAAATCCATCCCAAACTGCAGCTAAATCTGATCCCGACCTTCAGCCAAATCCAATCCCAACCCACAGCCAAATCCGATCCCAACCTACAGCCAAATCCGATCCCAACCTGCAGCTAAATCTGATCCCAACCCACAGCCAAATCCACCCCAAACTGCAGCTAAATCCATCCCAACCCGCAGCCAATCCATTCCAAACTATGGCCAAATCCATCCCAGCTCGCAGACAAATCTGATCCCAACCCACAGCGAAATCTGATCCCAACCCACAGCCAAATCTGCTCCCAATCCACAGCTAAATCCCATCCCAACCTGCAGACAAATCTGATCTCAACCTGCTGTCAAATCTGGTCCCAACCTGCTGCCAAATCCATCCCAACCCACAGCCAAATCCTGATCCCAACCCACAGCCAAATCCCATCCCAACCCACAGCCAAATCCCATCCCAACCCACAGCCAAATCCATCCCAACCCACAGCCAAATCCAATCCCAACCGACAGCCAAATCCTGATCCCAATCCACAGCTAAATCCGATCCCAACCCACAGCCAAATCCTGATCCCAACCCACAGCCAAATCTGATCCCAACCCGCAGCCAAATCCGATCCCAATCCGCTGCCAAATCCGATCCCAGCCCGCTGCCAAATCCTGCCCTGGCACTGGGTGAGGCAGGCGCGGCTCAAACTCTCTCTGATGCTCCAAAACCTGCCATGGAGCCAGGCTGGGAGAGCTCTGCCTAAAAAGAAACCCCAAGGAGACCTCAGAGCCCCTTCCTGTGCTGAAAACTGGATTATGAAAAAGCAGGAGAGAGGCTTTTTATATGCACAGAGATAGAAGAGCTGGGAATGATTTTAGGCTGAAAGAGGAGAGATTCAGGTCAGATTTTAGGGAGAAATTCCTTACTTGGAGGGCAGTGCGGCCCTGGCACAGAGAGGTTGTGGGTTCCTCATCCCTGGAAGTGCCCAATGCCAGCTTGGAGCACTCTGGGATAGTGGAAGGGGATGGGATGGGCTCTGAAGTCCCTTCCAACCCAAACCATTCCAGGATTCTACAATTCCATGGTTCTACAATTCCATAATTCTATAATTCCAGGATTCTATAATTCCATGATTCTGTAATTCTATAAGCCTCTGAAGACATGACCAGCACCCCAAGGAACAGAAATTCCAGTCACCAAACCCCTCGAGAGTCACACGTGAATTAAGGAGGCAGCACCTCACAGTCCTTGCTTAGATGGAGACCCAAATGTCCACCCCACCCCAGTCCTCACTTCAGGCATTTCCACCTTTATCCCAACTCCCTCTAAGGAAAAAATGAAAAGCTCCGAGGTCTCTTCCTTGGTTTTTGTCCAACAGGAGCAGCCTGGCAGCACCTGGCTCACAAAACCACTCCGAAAATGAGATTGAAATGCCAACAGGTTGGCAGGAAATTGCGCTTATTGGGAGGTATTTGTGCTTTTCTGAAACACCTGAACTAGCTAGAAAGAAGATTTTAGCTCGAGAGTCAATTCTCAGCACTCACAAGGACTCGATCCACAAACTCGGTGCTAAAACTGCCCTGGCAGTTTGCAGGCATAGCCAAAAAAAGGCCAATTTTTTTCTGAAGATTCGGGAGGGGAAGGGAAATTTGGGCAGGGAAATGTCAGGTAATGGAGCTGCGGGGATAAGGCGAAGCCCGGAGGCAGCGGTGAGTCTGAACACGAGGGAATCCGTGTCATCCCGGCTCGCTCGGAGCACATCCTGGGCATTTTAACAGTGAATCAGCAGAATTGCCACATGATTGCCCTGAAATTAGCCGGGATTAACCTTCCTGGCTGAGCCGAACATCTGTCCCCTCCCGCGCCCGGGCAAGGCACGTTCACCGCTCCCGCAGCTCGGGTTTCCAGACATTCCTGGGCAAGAAATGCGAACCCAGGGTCTCCCATCCAGCCCCGAGGTGTGGGAAAAGTGAGGCTTTACTGGGACAGAACGCGCCTTATTAAATCTAACTTGTGCGCTAAAGAGAATTCTTTACAGCTGGGGATTTTCCCCCGGGAAGAAAAAAAAAAAAAAAAAATAATAAGAAGAAAAGGAGAAATAATATTAAAAAAAATTCCCCCAATTAACCCCTCGTCGCTCCGCGCTCTTGCTGACGTGCCTGAAGGGAGGAATATTTGGTAATTCATGCCCTCCCCGGTTCATAACCTCCCTCAGCACGAGCCAGCCCCATAATTAGCTTTCCACAGGTTCCAATTAGAACTTCGCTCGCAGCAGACTCCGGGTGCGCCGAGCTTGGATTGTTTTAGGCACGGTGCGAGAGGGAGACCCCACGTTTCTATAGCAACCAAACACAAAAGCAAAAATCGAGCGAACACCCCCCTCTCCAACACTGCAGAGCCTTGCGGAGCTAAAATAAATCAGCTGCTAATGAGCTCCGAATTGGAGCTCCAATATCCTTGCAGTACAGTAGAAGGCGGATTTTTAATTCCCATTGTTCCAGACAATGTCTCCAAGTTATCTGAGCAGCAAAGTCCAGACATCCAGCAATTTTTTTTTCCCTCCATTGTGAAAGCAAGTTTGTTAAATGTCACCGATGTATTTTTACAGCGGCAGCTGAGCGATAGCGATCGGTTTGTGACAATCTCAGCGAGCAGGGGACAGTTTCTAGGTTACTGCAATTCTTCAAAGTGGCGGCTCTGGCTGCCCCTCTTTGAACAGACAGATGTTCGCAGAACAATGGGGCAGTCCCAGCGCCGCCGATTTCATCAACTTCCTAAAAAGCAAGGGGTTTAACACCGGGGAGAGGGATACATGCAAGCAGGAAAATAAAAAAATGATCAAAAAAGTGCACGGAACTCATTGAGGAGCTGGGGGAGGAGGGGAGAGCCTGGATCGCATCCTCGCTCCGACAGGAGATTCCTGCTCCAGCTCTGCACCAGCCCTGAAAGGAACGTTTGTGCTGCCTGCCGGGAAGTTTAGAAGGGGGAAAAAAAAAAAGAGAAGAAAAAAAAATGAAAAAAGAAGAAAAAAAACCCCAGCAGCAGAGAAATCTGAGACAGTTTAAGGCATCGGGGCTCCTCGCCCTGCTCGCCGGCGTTACCTGAGTTCTGCGCTGCCACCCGCGCTTTCCTGGGGCTCACAGAGTCATTCTGCTCAGCTTCGTAGGATGCGGATGCACTGATCAGCAGCAGCAGGAGAAAACCAGACTTTAGGAGCATTCTCTGACAAGTTTCCGCTAAGTGTGGGGTTGGGTTATTTTTTTTTTTCTTTTTTTTTTGGGTGGCTTGATCTTTTTTTTTTTTTTTTTTTTTTTTTGGGATGTGCGCGCCTCTCCTCTTGCGCTCCGGGCTCGAGAGAAGATGTGGAGCTGGATACGCGCTCGCAGGAGGGAGGGATGGAAGGAAGGAAGGAGGAAGGAAGGAAGGAGGGAGGGAGGAGGATCCTGGCGAGCCCGGGGATGAGCGCGGGGATGTGCGGAGGATCCGGGTGGCCCCTCTGGCTCCTGCTCGCTGGGGGACCGCGAGCTGCGAGGATTTTATAGCCGCCCTTATCGGTCCCCCCCGGGCTGCGGAGCCAATCGGCGGCGCTGGGCAGAGCCAAGGGAGGACTGGACTCATTCAAGCCCCACAAAACTGCAACTTCACAGGAAGAATATTTTTCCAGCCCATTAAAAGTACCTGCCAAAGAACAATGAGAGAAAAGTTCATCCTTGGAGGAGCGGTGGGAAAGGGGAAGGGGAGGGGGAGAGGCTTCCTATGGATCGAGGAGCTCGAGGAAGTGACAGCGCCGCCCTAAAGCGCCCCCATCCCAAAAGAAAATCACCTGCCCTTTAGGAAAATCTGTTCCCATCCGCCCGAGAGGGATCCTGGCGGTGGGAACGGGCGGCTCTGAGGGGCTCGGGGATGGGGATGGGA
>JAOTQZ010000889.1:3194474-3208819 GCA_026546895.1 Pogonocichla stellata | reverse complement strand
CCTGAAACTTCCCTTCCCTGAAACTTCCCTTCCCTGAAACTTCCCTGAAACTTCCCTTCCCTGAAACTTCCCTTCCCCTCCCTGAAACTTCCCTTCCCAATTTTCCTGGGATTTTGGGAGGGTGAACCCAGCATTTCACACCTAAAAAAACTCCCAAACCTTGGCACAGGTGTGCCCAGCATAACGCTGCAGAATTTATGGAATTCCATCCCCTGGCCGCCCACTCTCTGTTTTTATGGGATCACCCCACACCAGGATCACCAGGAATTCCCTTGGTTATCCCTCCACTGAGACATTAAACAAAAATTTATCACGGAATAAATCAAATCAGAGTTTCCCCAGCACGCTTATGATGGCAAACAAGAAGCTCTGGACCAGGCTGGGAATTTCTGAGTGAGAAAAGCCTCAAATCCAATTTATTTTTCCCCCTGCACTTTCTGCTGAAGCCTCTTTGGGATGTGTTGGAGCCCAGACATTTGCCTGACAAATTCCTGGAGAACAAAGCACACAGAGCTGGAACCCGAGCTATGTGTGAGGCTATTTTTATTTGTCCCTTTGCAAGCTGTTCCTTTCAGGAAAAGTTTCCTCTTTAAGAAACTCTGATTTTTAGGTGCATGCAAGAAAATTCCCAGCTCCCAAAAAAGCTCCTCAGTGCTCAGATTCTGCTGGATAAATCCAGCCCTTCTCGTGGATTAACCTGAAAATGGTTTTTACCTCCAAGAGCTCTTTTTTTTTTTTAAACCAAAAAAGGCCTGAGCAGGAGGAGCTGCTTTGAGATTTCCAGGCAATCGAGGCATTCAGAACCTCAAAATTAATCTGCCAAGCACAACCCTCTGCTAATTAAGAGATTAAAGAAATGCACGTCAAGCAGATGAAAACTCACCTCAGCTATGGGGCACGGGCAGCACAAGTTCCTGCTGAGCACTCAGGAAAATGGGATTTTCCCCAAATTTCAGGGATTGCTTCAGTTTTGCCTTTTTAGTTCTGAAGAGGAGAAACCCAGGGCAAGTTAATCTCGACCACTCAGTGAAAATCAGAGTGAACACGGAGGATTTTCACCCTCCATCCCTCAATTTATTCCATTAATGCATCTCCTAAACTTTTTCCAAGGGGAATCCTTTGTCCTCATTAAGAACTGATGGACAGATCCAACGGGAATAGGATGAGGATCCAGCACAGGCAGCCTGCACCCAACAGGTGGATCCAAAACCTTTCCAGAGGTTCATTCCCAGCCCTTCCAAAGCAGGAGCAGCTCTTTGGGATCCCAGCTCCTGCTCTGCTGCCCCCAGGCCCTCGTGGTGATGCTTTGGGATTTTATATTTATTTTTTATTTACTTTTTTATCCCTGTTTTTATATTTCCATCTATCTGTAACCCTGCAGTTCTTCAGTGTGTGACTCCAAACTCCACACCCAGTGGGAGCTGCTGCTCTCCCATTCTGGGCAGACACAACAATTCCTCTCCAGGCTGGCAATCAAGGACACCTCACTGCCTCAGGGCCCAGAGATGGAAACAAAAGTGAGTTGGGGGAGCAGATTTGGGGTAAATGACTTCATTATACCTGGAGCTGTAATTGGGAGATTAACCCCAATATGCAAATGGACCAAACTTATAAAATGTGAAAACCCCGTGACCCATTGTCCATTTTTGGGTGCAGCCCCTGGGGGGCTTCATCTGCCTGAAATGTATCTGAAAGCCCTTCAATGAATAAAAATAATACATAAATAATAAATAAAACTGTTTTTTATTCCCTCAGTTCTGTCTGGCTCTGTTTTTAGGTAGCCCCAGAGCACCAGAGGAGCTCCAGCTGCCTCAGCCCCATCAGCCCAAAGGTGATGTGATAACAAGCTGGGGTCTGTGCATCCTCAAACCTTTTCCTCTTGGAGCAGCTTTCCCAGAGGAGCTGGATCCCTGGAAGTGCTGGACAGAGCCTGGGGCACCCTGGGACAGTGGAAATTGTCCCTGCCCATGGCATGGGTGACACTGGACAGGATTTAAAACCCTTTCCAACCCAACCCATTCCAAGATCCCGCGGCAGGACCAGCCCCTCCCAGCAGCACTTCTGTCCCAAAGCAGCCAAAGCCCCGTCCTGTGTCAGCAGAGCCACGGGGAGCTGCAGTTCAAAGCCTCTTCCCCGGGAGCAGGGCCAGGAACATCCCAAACTGAAAGCACACACTTGATACGAGCACCCTGATCAGCTCCGGCTCCGACTCTGCACATCTTGGCTGGTTAGAAAAATAAAATCTGTCCAGAGAGTCCGTGGGGCTCCTTCCTGAGGGCCCAGTTCAGCAGGTCACTCACTCCGGGTGTGCTCAGCTCCGGTGTCGCTGCAATAACAGAATCCGGGGATGGTTTGTGTTGGAAGGGACTCTAAAACTCACCCAGTCCCACCCCTGCCATGGCAGGGACACCTCCCTCTGTCCCAGGCTGCTCCAGCCTGGCCTTGGGCACTGCCAGGGATCCAGGGGCAGCCACAGCTCCTCTGGGAATCCCATCCCAGAGAAGGATTTCTTCCCAATATCCCATCCAACCCTGCCCCCTTTCATTTCAAACCATCCCCCCATCCTGTCCCTCCCTTATCCCAAATCTCCATCACAGCTTTGCCTCCCATGGTTTAACCTGGAATGGTTTGGGTGGGAAAGGAGCTTCAATCCCAATTCCAGGGACACCTCCCACTGTCCCAGGTTATCCCAGCCTGGCCTTGGGCACTGCCAGGGATCCAGGGGCAGCCACAGCCCCTCTGGGAATTCCATCCCAGCCCCTCTCCACCCTCACAGCCAGAAATTCCTTCCCAAATCCCACCTAATCCTGATCTCTCACACCACAAAACTGAGATTATCCAGCAGTGCACACTGTGCCACCAGCACTGGGAGCCCGGGAGGGCAACTGGGGCCACCATAAATTCCTAAAAATACGAGGAAAGACACAAGAAGCTGTGGCTGCCCCATCCCTGGGAGGCCACCCTGGGGCGGTGGGAGCTGTCTCTGTGTGGCAGGGGTGGGATGGGATGGACCGTATGATCCTTTCCAAGCCAAACCCTTCCAGGATTTTCTGGACTCTCAGCCCCGGCTGAGGATCCCCCGCCAGTCTCCCACTCCTCCGCGGGGCTCAGCAACGCCCCAGCGGGGCTGGAAGCGCCGTCCCCCACCCAGAGCAGGGCTCCGGCTGCGATCGGGACGGCAGCGAGCCCATTCCTCCCAATAGATGGCAGCAATGCCTGGGGGACACCGGCACGGCTCCAGCCCCGCTGCCGCCGGCACGGGCCGGCCCCGGGCCTCGCAGCATCCCTGGCATGGAACGGGACGCGCTGCCCGCCGCCCTTGGAGCATCCCAGGGATGCAGCGAGAGTCAGGATGTGCTGCCTGCTGCTCTTGGAGCATCCAGGATTGCAGTGAGGATCAGAATGCACAGCCCATGGCATTGGGAGCATCCAGGATTGCAGTGAGGGCTGGGATGCACAGCCCATGACATTGGGAGCATCCTTGGGATGCAGTGAGGGTGGGAATGCACTGCCCATGACCTTTGGAGCATCCCTGGGATGCAGTGAGGGTTGGGATGCACAGCCCATGACCTTTGGAGCATCCCAGGATTGCAGTGAGGGCTGGGATGCACTGCCCATGACCTTTGGGGTATCCCAGGATTGCAGTGAGGGCTGGGATGCACTGCCCGTGGCCTTTGGAGCATCCTTGGGATGCAGTGAGGGCTGGGATGCACTGCCCGTGGCCTTTGGAACATTCCAGGATTGCAGTGAGGGTGGGAATGCACAGCCCGTGGCCTTTGGAGCATCCTTGGGATGCAGCAAGAGTCAGGATGCTCTGGCCGCTGCTCTTGGAGCATCCCCGGGATGCAGCGAGGGCTGGGATTTGCTGCCTGCAGTTTTTGGATCATCCCCGGGATGCAGCGAGGGCTGGGATTTGCTGCCCGCGGTTTTTGGAGCATCCCAGGGTGGCAGCAGGCACCCCTGCACCCTGCCCTCCTCCCCGCCCCGCTATCCGTGCCCTGGAAAGCCGCAGCTCCTTTCCCGAGCTCCCTCCTCGCTCCGTCCCGCCCGGTTTGTGTCGGGATCGGGATCGGGATCGGGAGCGGCACCGCCTGCCCCGGCCCAGGAGAGGAGCTTTTGTTCCTCCGGGTCCCAAACCGAACCCTTCGGGACCTCATCTCGCTTTTCTCGCTGAGAAAAGCACGGATGAATCGAGTGATTGTGCTTCCCGGATTTTTACCCTGCGATTGTGGGCGCGACCCCGCCGAAATCCCAGCTCGGCATCTTCCACTCTCCGAAAGCGCTTTTCATTTTGGGAAAGGCAGCTTCGCTTAAGCTGTTTGATGATTTAGAATGGTTTAAAAACCTCCTCCAGAATGGTTAAATCACCGTAGAATGAGAAAGGGGAGACGGGAGAGGTTCAGACACGTTGGGAGCTGGGAAACCGGGAAAAGAAAAAAAAAATTAAAACCCAGTGAGAAGTGGTTTCCCAAATCCAGGCCCCCTACTTTGTGAACACATTTAAGTAATGTTAATTGCAGTGCACCGCGGGATAAAGAGCCGTTTGTAATTGATTAATCTATGTTTGCCATTTCCTAATTAAAGAGAAAAGAAACCCTAATTATCCCGCTCTGCCCCAGTCATTACGGAATGAGCAATTTTCCCTCCTCGCACGCTGGGCTCCCCTTTCCTCCCACGTTACATAAAACCCTCGGCACACACAGGGCTGGGCTCAGCTCCTTAGGCACGGCCAGAGCCGGGCTTAGCAGCCCTGGGTGGGAGCAGAGCTCAGCCCCAGCCCCAAACCTGCACAGGATCACTGGGGGAGGTGTCCCAGCATCTTCTGGGGAACAGGATTGGAGAAAAAGGTGAATTTTGGGGTGTAATGATGGCCCTGGGTCTGTAAGCATCCATCTGTGGGAGCAGGGCTGCAGAGCTCAGCCCCAAACTTGCTCAGGATCACTGGAGGAGCTTTTCCAGCATCTTCTGGAAAATAGGATTGGAGAAAAAGGTGAATTTTGGGGTTTAATGATGGCCCTGGGTCTGTAAGGACCCCTCAAGGGGAGCAGAGCTGAAGAGCTCAGCCTCAGCTCCAAACCTGCACAGGATCACTGGAGGAGCTTTCCCAGAACCTCCTGGGAAATAGGATTGGTGAAAAATGTGAATTTTGGGGTGTAATGATGTCCCTGGGTCTGTAAGCATCCATCTGTGGGAGCAGAGCTCAGCCTCAGCTTCAAACCTGCACAGGATCACTGGGAGAGGTGTCCCAGCATCTTCTGGGGAACAAGATTGGAGAAAAAGGTGAATTTCGGGTTTTAATGATGGCTCTGGGTCTGTAAACATCCATCTGTGGGAGCAGGGCAGGGCTGCAGTGCTGAGCTCCAGCTCCAAACCTGCACAGGATCACAGCGGGAGCTTCCCCAGAAATATCCCCAATATCCCCCCCAAACCTCCCCTTTCCCAGTGGGAGCCACCCCCTGTGTCCTGTCCCTCCATCCCTTGTCCCCAGTCCCTCCCCAGCTCTCCTGGATCCCCTCTGGACTCTGGAAGGGGCTCTGAGCTCTCCCTGGATCCTTCCCTTCTCCAGGGGAACATTCCCAGCTCCAGCCCTGCAGCCTCTGCTCACTCACAGGTTGATATTTATAATAAAATGGTGCCAGACAAGCCCAGGGCTCAGTGAATTCATTCAGCTCAGAGGCTGCAGGCAGAGCAGGCTCCCCTCTCCCTCCCAGATGAGGGAGGGAACATTTTCCCTTTATCCTGGAGGCTGTGACAGGGCTCCAGCTGGAAAATCACACCCGGGAATGGGAGAAGCAGAGAGCTCCAACACCCCTGGCACATGGGGCTGCACCTCAGAGCAAAACATTTCCTCCAGAAAAAGCGAAACTGCACCACCCTGCACTTAAAAATGAGAGTTCAGGGCAGGTGAGGCCACTCCTGGGTTTATTCCAGTGCCCAGTTCCTCTCCCTGCTTCCTGCAAGGAGCAGTCTGGGATCCGGATCAGCTGCTGGGAGAGGATGGAGCTGCTCACTCACACCCCCCACAGCTGCTCTGGCCTTGGAACTTCTCCACTTTCCATGGGTTTTTTGGGGATTTTTTTTTGTTTTTATAATTTGTTTTTTAATAAAAGCTTTGAGAGGAAAAAAAAAAAATCATAATTAGACTCATTATTGTGAGATATTGTTGAAGACACGTAGGAGGATTTTGAAGGAGAGCTTAGACATGAAGAAAGATAAAGAAAAGGCAGTTTTAAGCCAGGCAAGGGTTTAAAAAAGATCATTAAACCTTCCTGCTCCAAACTGAGAGTTGTTTTTAATAACTGAGGGTTGGGGGAATGTTATTTTCCACCAGGTGCCAACATCCTCCTCCTTCCCAGCACATCTGAGCCGGAAAGTTTTTCTCAATTCCACCTGGGATTGCTGTTCCAGCCTCAAAACTGACCCCGAGCTGTCACTGCCATCACACAAACCTGACCAAAGTGGCAGAATGGGAGGGTTTGCAGGAAAACCCTCGCAGGGGAGGGGAATAAAACGAGGTGAAATTTTCTTACTGCCCCTTGGTGAAAGAAATCCCAAAAAAACGGGAGTTGAGAGAGCCCAGAGGTGCAGGGAGGGCAGAGCACAGTTTAATGCTGATTTCTCCTCATTTTAGCAGATAACCCCAGAAAACCACGGGGCTCTGGGAGGTGCTCGCTGCCCCCCAGTTTGGTTGCTGATGAGACGATTTCGGTGTTTCTCACCGGATAAAATCCCAAGTGGCCAATTCACACCCAGAACTGCGGCTCTGCAGACCCAGACACGTGGCTTTTGTTTTAAACACGGGTAACGCCTTAAATCCCAGACTTTTAGGAGCCAGTCAAGCCTAAAGATGGAGCACTCGGGGAGTTTGCAGGGTCAGGTGGTTTCCCTGAGTTCCCACCTGTTAAAGGAGAGGTTTTTTTTCTTTTTCCTCCTTTTCCCCCCTTTTCCCCTCACTTTTTCCACCTGGGCTTGTGTTTGCAGCAGCAGTTTGGAAACATTTTGGTCCTTCCACTGAGAGCACAATCCCAGATAGCCCTAGTACAATCCCAGTACAGTCCCAGCACAATCCCAGATAGCCCTAGCAGAATCCCAGCACAATCCAGTACAATCCCAGATAGCCCCAGTACAATCCCAGCACTGTCCCAAAACAATCCCAGTACAATCCCAGTACAATCCCAGATAGCCCAAGTACAATCCCAGTACAGCCCCAGTACAACCCCAGATAGCCCCAGTACAATCCCAGCACTGTCCCAAAACAATCCCAGTACAATCCCAGTACAATCCCAGCACTGTCCCAAAACAATCCCAGTACAATCCCAGTACAATCCCAGCACAATCCCAGCACAATCCCAGCACAATCCCAGTTCAGCCCCAGTACAATCCCAGCACAATCTCAGTAAAATCCCAGTACAATCCCAGCACAGTCCCAGAACAATCCCAGTGCAGTCCCAGTACATTCCCAGCACTGTCCCTGTACAATCCCAGTACAATCCCAAGACAATCCCAGTACTGTCCCTGTACAATCCCAGAAAAATCCCAGTTCAGCCCCAGTACAATCTCAGCACAATTGCAGTAAAATCCCAGTACGAGCCCAGCACAATCCCCACTCAACCCCAGCACAATCCCAGCACAGTCCCAGCACAGTCCCAGTACAATCCCAGTACAATCCCAGTTCAATCCCAGTCTAATCCCAGCTCACCCCCAGCCCTGTGCCAGCTTTGATAAGAGCTCTGTGCAATCACTGCAGCTCCACTTTTCCTGCTCCAGCACTGGATGATTTCCTCCTGTGGCTTCTTCATTCCTGTTTACAATCAAAGCAGAACTCCTGGCCATGCCAAGGGCTGGAGAAAAAGAAGGAATAAGGAATAAAACACTCATTGCTGCTGCTTGGGTTTGTGCAACGCCAGAATCCAGCATTAGGGTTTTGGTTTTGGGTTGAAATATTTGCATTTACAGGAGGATGCAGCAGAAGGGGGGAGGAAAGTGCTTGGGATTATTGGATAATTAGGTTTTATATTTAAAAAAAGGGTTGAATTATCCTGTGTTTCCTCAGACTGCAGTCAGAGGCAGGGCAGGTGTGAGGAGCTCAACCCCGAGCCAGGCTTGTTCCATCCCTGGGATTATTTGTGTTAATTAGCCCTGGGATGATTAACGGGAGCGCTCTGGAAATGGGGGCCCCTTTGTGTAAACAGCCGTGGTGCCCCCAGAGCTTCACCTTTCCCTGGACAATGGGACAGACAATGAGAAATCAGCCCAGCCCCACCAGGTCAGGCACAGCCACGTCCCACCCTGACTTCCCATCTCCAGCACAAACTGTTCCCTTCCCCAGCCCAGAGGCTCCAGAGAGCGTCAGAATCCCCAATTTCCCTCCCAGAGGGACCCAAACCCTCATTTCAGAATTCCCAGTCTGTCCCAGACCGATCCAAACCCAGACATCAGCATCCCAAATTTGTCCCAGACTGATCCAAACCCTCATTTCAGAATTCCCAAACCTTCACTTCAGGATTCCCAATCTGTCCCAGAGTGACCCAAACTCTCACTTCAGCATCCCAAATTTGTCCCAGACTGATCCAAACCCTCACTCCAGGATTCCCAGTCTGTCCCAGACTGATCCAAACCCTCACTCCAAGATTCCCAATCTCCCTCCCAGTGCCACCAGCTGCTGTCCCCAGGGCAAAGGGACACAGGGACAGGTCCCTGCTGTTCCTGGGTTTTATTTCCCTGCTGTGCCCCCCAAACCACGGGGCCCTGCTGTGGGTGGGAGGGGGATTTCCCTTCCCAGCCACACCTGGTTTTTTGGGGGGAATGTGCTGGTGGGGTTTATTCTTTGTTCCCAATTAACTGGTGGATGCAGCAGGAGGCTGGGACTGCAGACACCCTAAAAATGCACTGCTGAAAGTTCTGCTGGTGCCTGGAGAGGCTGAGCTGGAACAGAGACTGGACAGAACAAAAGGGATAAAATCAGAATTTATTGAAAGGATTCACCTTGGGCAGTGCAAGAGCCTGGATGGGGCTGTAACCAAATCAAATCCCAGATGGATCCTGAGTTTTATTCTTTTATAAATTTTGGTTCATCCACACATTGGGGTCAACTATCCAGCCACAGCCCCAGGCTATGAAGTCTCAACCCCTTCCCTTGGCCATTGTTTCTGATTTTTGAGTACCAGTTATTCTCGATTCTCCAGCTGGGAAAGGATTGTTTTGTCCAACTCCCGTGTGAAGAGAATTTACTAACACCTAACTACCACCTTACCAACACCTAACATGAACATAACAGAGTTACACACCAAGCAGCAGAATCTGAAAAATATAAAAGCCAAAACCCCAGGCATCACTGCCCTTGTGTGAATGAGGGTTTGGAAGGATTTGATAAAGGTCCTGGATTAGGATTTGTGTCCCCAAACCGCAGAGTTTTGAATTCAAGGGGTTTTAAACTCTCTTCACCTGTCCCCGGCGCGTTCTGCCCGCTGACCTCCCCGGGATGAACTCACCCGGGGAGTTGCAAAGGTTCCCAAACAAAGGCAAAGGTTCCCAAACAAAGGCTCCTTCCCATTCCGGCTGACACCAGCAGCTCCGTCACTCTGAGTCAGCCCCGGCCCCACCCAGCCCGGCAGCCTGGGGAGGGTCTCCCGGCTTTGATGTCCTTGGCCGGGAACCCTCACCCTCCCCTGCACCTGAGAAAACATCCAGCGAAGCTCCTGCCCTCCCTTCTTCCCTTCCTTCCCCTCATCCCTTCCCCTGTGAGCCTGGGCATGCCCTCAGTGAGGATGGATCAATTTAACAGCGCTGGAGAGGAGTGAGGAGCACAAAAGGGTTTTTGCCTTCGCTCTGAATTTCTCCTCGCTGTCCATTTCTCCTCTGATGGGGGATAGTTTGGGTTCTGGAGAGCTCTGGGATGAGCCCCGAGGTGACACCCACCTCCCCGGGTCCCTGGAAGTGCCCAGGGTCGGGTTGGGGGGGTCTGGACCCATCTGGGGTAGGGGAAAGTGTCCCTGCCCATGGCAGGGGTGGCAGAGGATGGATTCCCACCCAAACCACTCCAGGGTTCCATGATATGATCCCATGCTGTAATTCCACTCTATGATTCCATTCTATAATTCCATGCTGTAATTCCATTCCATAATTCAATTCCGTAATTCCATTCCATAATTCAATTCCATAATTCCATTCTACAATTCCATTCCATAATTCCATTCTATAATTCCATTCTATAATTCTACTCTATAATTCCATGCTACAATTCCATTCTATAATTCAATTCCATAATTCCATTCCATAATTCAATTCCATAATTCAATTCCATAATTCCATTCTACAATTCCATTCCATAATTCCATTCTATAATTCCACTCTATAATTCCATGCTATGATTTATGTGTCCCACCTCAGCTGTTCCCTCCTCTCCCAAAGTGTTTCTTTATTGAAGCATCTTATCTTGTATTTGGGGGATGCAGCACCCCGTGAAATTTCTCACATTCTTTGCAAATCTTTCCCCATGGCCACCACAAAAAAAAACAAAAAAAAAAAACCCCAAAAAAACCCCCAGAACAAAACAAAAACCCCACACACAAAATAAACAAAAAACCCAAAACAAACAAAAAAACCCCAGGGCAAAGGCTGAAATTTTGGACTTTGATTCAAAACCAGAATTATTTCATTTAAAAAATGGGAATTTCCTAGAATGACAAAAGCCAGTGGGTTTATCCCCAGTTGTGCTGCTCAGGACGAGGATTTTGGGAAGATGTGAGGTTTAATTCCCTTCAGAGAATCACAAAATCATTGAGGTTGGAGATCTCTGAGATCAAGTCCAGGCTTTGGCCAAACCCCACCCTGCACACTCAGAATGCCACAACTCCAATTTTTGACCAGTTCCAGGGAATCTTTCCTTAAACACCTCCTGTGTTGGATCCTGGTGTTTTCAGGGGTGACAGAACACAGGCCAGAAGGAAACCCAGGATGGAGCAGCACGATTTCATCTGGATTTTGCACAAGGAGGAGCAAAATCTGAATATTATCAATGGCCCAGAGCCACCCCTTGCTCTGGAACTGGGATAAACTGGGAGGAGGAGGAGGAAACAAAAAAAAATGGATTAAAGACCCAGAGCATGTCTTTAATCTCCTTTCAAATGCAAACTGGATGTGGTTCATCCATAATTGAGGCAATTAGAAAATAAGCCTCAAATCTGCCTCTAGAGCACAGGTGAAATGGCCCAAAAAAGGCTGTTTAATTATTTTATCAGACGAAGCAAAATATATCCAAATATATATATGGATATATATTCTACACATCACCCTGACAGAGATTAATTATGTCTTTAAATCACACCAAAATCCCATTTCACAAAGTTTTGCCCAGGTCACAAAGTTGACAAATCCCAGTTTACAGAGTTTTGGTTTTGATGCCACAAATGCCAAGGGCTGGGGTGTCGGTGGGAATTAATTTGATGAGTCTTAATTCCTCCCCACAGAGGAGGAATCCGTGATCCTACCCAGGAATTCTGATACGGGAAAAGCCTGGGATGAAAAGGAACCTGCTGGTGTCTGGCTTTTATTATTTGCTGAACAATGCCCCGCTGGTTGCCAGCTCCTCTGCAGACAGCTCACAAACAAGGGCTGCACAGCAAAGTTTGGACGAGGGCAGAGATTCCTGAGCTCTGGCACAGCTCGGTGCTCTGGGATTGCCCCCACTGGGCAGAACTGGGATTTCAAAATGCAAGAAATGCAAATCCCTTTTGCAGAAGGGAGAGGATCTCGGTGGGAAGTGCAGTTTCATGGGGTTTTTTCCCTGGGTTTTTGGTGCTGGAGTGTTTCTCCTGAGCTCATGAAAGAGTTGCTCCCAAAGTTCCTGCCCCACAGAACACCCTGCACTTTTCTTTAGGGCAGAATTTCCTCAGGGTTTTTTGTTGCAAGCTCCACCTCTACAAATCCATGGGAGTGAGGAGGGGTTTGTGCAGTTGGGGATTTGCTGGTTTATATGGTTAGAACCCCAGAATCCTGCGATGGTTTGGGGGAAGGAAATGTTAAATCCCATCCAGTGGGCAGGGACACCTCCCACTGTCCCAGGTGCTCCAGCCTGGCCTTGGACACTCCCAGGGATCCAGGGGCAGCCACAGCTCCTCTGGGAATTCCATCCCAGCCCAGAAAATTCCATCCCAGCCCCCAGCCCGTGTCCCCATGAAGCTCCAGAAGGTTTAAAATTCGGTTTTCCCTGGATGAAATAAAATTGAACGTGGCAAAGTCAGTGTTGCCAAAAAACATTCACCTCCCTCCCCTGGGTGCTCTCAACAAAACAATTCCCCCCAAGCTGAGGGGTCCCACAGGCACCAGGGAGCATCCCTGGAAGCCACTGGGATTGTACTGGGAGTGTACTGGGATTGTACTGGGGCTGTGCTGGGATTGAGCTGGGAATGTACTGAGACTATACTGGGATTGTGCTGGAATTGTGCTGGGATTTTACTGGGATTGTGCTGGGAATGTACTGGGATTGTGCTGGAATTGTACTGGGATTGTGCTGGGGCTGAACTGGGGTTGTACTGGGATTGTGGGGGGTTTGTGCTAGGATTATGCTGGGATTGTACTGGATTGTACTGGGAATGTACTGGGATTTTGCTGGGATTGTACTGGGACTGAGCTGGGACTGAGCTGGGATTGTGTGGGATTGTGCTGGGATTGTGCTGGGATTGTACTGGGATTGTACTGGATTGTACTGGGACTGTACTGGATTGTACTGGATTGCACTGGGAATGTGCTGGGACTGTACTGGATTGTACTGGGATTGTACTGGATTGTACTGGGATTGTGCAGGAGCTGAGCTGGGACTGCTCTGGGGCTCAGCCCCTCCGAACCCAGCCCAGCTCCCAGCCCCAGGGCGCAGCTCCAGCGGTTTCCCAGCTGTGCAACCCCCCGGGGGCAGGGGGCGCTGCCCATCCCTCTCCACCCCCTCACTCCCGCCAGAGGCTGCTGGGGCTCCCCCTCCCCTGCAGCCGGGCTGGGGCCGTGGGACCCCCAGCCCTTGGCCCCCGAGCCCTGGGCAGGGCAGCCTGGGGCTCCCTCTGTTTTTCCAGGCGTTTCTCCTCTGCCCTGGCTCTGCCTCCCGGTGCTGATTGTCGTTTCTAATCTCTTGGCATCATGCTCAGCACAGGAAAAAAAAAAATAAATAGGAAAACAGCAAAAAATATTAAAAAAACCAAAAAAAACCCCCAAAAAGTTGTTGAGAGTTGGCAGCGTCCCAGGTCCCCTGCTGCAGGGATGAATGCTCTGCCCCGATCCAGAGCTTCTGAACATCCCAAAAATGCTGCAGGAAAGGTCACTGGAAGGGAGTGGGATAATCCAAGGCACCCCAGGAAAAGCTGAGCCTCGGGATCCCATCCCCACCCCAAACCCTGCAGTGACCCCAGCAGGGTGAGGGCCCAGCACACAAATTAATGATACAAAACTGAGGTGCTGGGATTAAGAATTAATACTGGGATTTTTGTCAGGTATTTTCTGGCTGGTTTCCCTCCCAGCCTGGGTTTTTCACCCTCTGCTCTCACCTTGTCACCATCTCAGGTGTGAAGGAGCACAGACAGTGACCCCCACCCCAGCCCCTGTTTTCCCTTCTCCTGCTCACAGGGGCTGGCAGGAATTTGCTTTAATTGCACAAGTTTCCTATTTCTGGTCTGGGTTTCTCATTCCTGTGGGATCCAGACGGTTTCTCCTTCCTGGGACACTGGCAGCTCTGGAATCCTCTTCCTCTCCACCCAGTCCTCACATGCTGGGCTGTGCAAGGAGCCCTTGGGAGCAGCAGGAATTTCATTCCATCCCCCCCAGAATCCAGGGGATTTTTGCAAAGCCTTCAGGACTGAAGATTTCTGTCCTACCAAGTAATGACTCCAGCGTGGTGATGTTTGAACCCAGAGCATGTCTTTAATCTCCTTTCAAATGCAAACTGGAAGTGGTTCATCCATAATTGAGGCAATTAGAAAAACTTCCTGGTTATCCACTCGTTTAACATGATCTGGCCTCCCTTTGGAAATTGTTCCAATTACATTCCCATCCCTGGGAATATTTTGGTTTCTCAGCAAAAAACCCTAAGACTGAACCCCACCAGAGTCTCTAGAATTGGTTTTTTGCTCTTGGCTTTCCATAAGAAAACAGCACATCACAGCTGGGAGGAGAAGGAAAATCCTTGGGATTCATCTCTTGCTTCCAGACAAAGAAGTTACATCACAAAACAGGAGGAACAGAGAAAGGATTTAGCAGGAAAGTTGGGAGAAGGGGCTGGAGCCCCAGGAGGGGCTGAGGGAGCTGGGAAGGGGCTCAGCCTGGAGAAAAGGAGGCTCAGGGGGAATTTCTGGCTCTGCACA
>JAOTQZ010000889.1:3120851-3134227 GCA_026546895.1 Pogonocichla stellata | reverse complement strand
GAACCAGGACAGAACCAGGACAGAATCAGAATAGAGCCAGGAATAGAACCAGGAACAGAACCAGGAACAGAACAGAACAGGAGCAGAACCAGGACAGAATCAGAACAGAATCAGAATAGAACCAGGAACAGAACTAGGACAGAACCAGGACAGAATCAGAACAGAATCGGGAACAGAACCAGGAACAGAACAGAACAGGAGCAGAACCAGGACAGAATCAGAATAGAACCAGGAACAGAACCAGGAACAGAACCAGAACAGAACCAGGACAGAACCGGGAACAGAATCAGAACAGAATCGGGAACAGAACCAGAACAGAACCAGGAATAGAGCCAGAACAGAACCAGGACCAGAACAGGACCAGAACCAGAACAGGACCAGAACAGAACCAGGCACAATCCTGGCCCTCACCTGCTCAGCTCTGTCTCAGAAGCTCAGGGGTGGCTGAATGTGGGTCTACTGGAGAATTTGTTTACTCCTGAAGATCCCTGTTTGGTGCTTCAAAACCTTTCCAATCCTCGCTGAACATGAACTTTGGGACAAGGCAGAAGCAGAGAAGTGATTCACACCTGGATTTTCCCTGAACTTTGCCAAGTGCTTCCCATACAACTCTCCTTTAACTTTCAATCCAGGCAACTGTTCAGATCCTCAGTGTAGGCGTGAAATTCACCCTTTGCTTCTTTCTTTTAATTGCTCAGGGAGCGCTTGCGTTAAACCCACCAACATTCAGTTACTAAACATTGAGACAAACTTGCCATCCAATTTCACCCTCCTAGGAACATGAAAACTGCTCGCTTGGACTTTGCCCAATTGTTTAACGAATGCAAAAAATCCCAAGCCAGCTGAGAGCTCAGGGACACCTCTGTGAGCCCCTCCAGGGGAAGAAGCCACGCTCAGATTATTCCGGAGCCGCTGAAGCGAGGGCAGGGACATGAAAAGCTTTTCCAGTCACTAAAGGAAATTACATGCCATTCCCTTTCAAGTCTCCCCAAGAGCTTCACCGCTTCACATTCCCTCCTTCCTGCCAGCCCTTTGTTGGGATGGAACTCTGCCTTCCATCCATTATTAAGAGCATTAACTCTGGAGATGGAGGGGTCACACATCATTTTCACCTGCGTCATGCAGAGAGAATGAGATGAGATCAATGCTTGGCCAGCAGCCACTTGTTTTTTAAACCAGTTGTTCACAGTTATTTCTCTTCATTATTTAATCTTTTTTTTTTTCTTTTTGCGAGGCAAGGATGTAGCCTAAGAATGCCCAGCTTATTTTTATTCATGGAATGTTTAAAACACGGAATTGTCCAGCTTTCATAAGGCACCAACCCAAATTTAATGACACAGCTCCTGTCTGATTTTGAGCAACTCTTGATGAGCACCTGGGCAGGGACACATCCAAATCCTTCATGAATTCTTTCCCTGCAGGTCTCTCTCCTAACCTGGGATGGCAACATGAGTTGAAATATTTGATTGAAGTGTCCCAAACAAGCAGCTGCCAAAAATCGTTATCAATTAACACCATCCTACACTTAATAAAAGCTTAACCCATCTGTTTGCAGCTCCCAATCTGTCCCAGAACGTCTGGAGATCCAGCAAAGATCTAAGGGGAAAGTTTGGCTTTAAAATGTTCCAAAAAATCAGAACTTTTCAAGAGAGAAATAGTTATTTACCAATGCTTATATGAGGAGGGTAATGGCACTAAAATTCTCCTGTGGATATAATTCCCTTGTAGATTTATATAGATATATTTACTCATTTATAAATTGACATGTATTATGAATATATAAATTACTGTGTCGTGTGTATTGCTGACGCTGCCATATATAAATATAAATTTATATTAAAAATAAATATATTTACTCATTTATAAATTAACATAAATTATGAACATATAAACTACTGTGTCATGTGTATTGCTGACACTGCCATATATGAATATAAATTGATATCCAGATGATCCATTCCAGTTCGCTGAACTCTGTAACCACTATTTTAACCCATGAAAAGTTCACTTTCTCTACAGCACTTCTGTATTGACACCTGTGGCCTGCAGTAATAAAGATATTACTCCTTTATTACAGCTGACTGACTCAACGGGCTCCTTTTTTGGCAGAGATTTTCGGAATATTATTGGACAGAACTCACCTGGATCATTCATTGCTCTGCCTCCTTTATTTAATCACCTGAGCCTGGAACAAACATTACTAACAGGGATGACAGGGCAGCAAAGCTCTGCTCAGTGTTTATTCTGCCAGTGATTCACTGAGCAGATTCAGGGGTAAATACCCAGAATTAAAGCTCAGCTTCACCCCCCAGCCCTGCTGACCTATTTTACCCCAAACTTCCTGGGAACTCTCCCGTTCCTTGACATTCCACTGGTTTTGTTTCAGCTTTTATCAACCAGAACATGAATAGATGGAATCAGGACCAGCCCAACCGTTCTATAATTCAATGACAGCTCCAGTCTCCTAATCATTGATTTATTGATGTAATTAATTTTCTTTTCCCCATTTTCAGGGAAGCGAATCCCAAGCAGCGACCGGTCCCAGCCCCGATGTTTTGGGGCAGCAGGAACCCCCCTCGCTGTAACACTCTGTGCCTTGGTGTTGTGCAACACCTTGAGCAAACACTTCCTCCTGCAGGAGCAGGAATAAAGCTGAACCCGTCCCTGCCTCTCAGTCACAGCCCTGGGCAGGGCCACGCTGGGAACTGCGAACTGGGAACAACTGGGAGCCACTGGGAACGCCACATTCCCACCCCACGGACCCTCAGCCGCCCCAAACATGAAAATCCTCCTCATTTCTGCTCTGCTGCTGCATTTCCTCCAACAAGGTACTGCACTTTTTGTTCTAGTCCTCTCTCGGTTTTGCTGTGGGTAATGCTGTGTGAATTTTTAATTAACTGGTGGATAATAGGGAGGAACAGCGAGTTAAAAATTGGGAAATGGAGTTGGGGGATATTTGGGATTTTCTGTTCAAAGCAATTCTCTGTTCATTCTTTAGTTAGAGCAGCATTTACTTGTTTGAAAAGTGGCCATAAATTGCCTAAAGACCCAGCACTGGCTGGGTTTGTGAGCCAATAAAGCAGCACTTACCCTGCAAGTGAGAGGCCAATCTACCCAATCACAGCAATTTATCAGCATTTTGGCCATAAAATAACAGATTTCTGTATGAATTCAATTACATTACCTGATTTAAAGTATTGAACACACGTTATTTATCTCCATGATACTTCAGGTTATATTCAAGTGACTCCACCTGAGCAGACCCCACTTTTTTCCCCCACAATCTTTCAATTCCTGTCAACAGGGAATGGAATTTTTCAGGGACTGGCCTGCACAAACATGCAGAGGATTAATATCCATAATAAAGCATAAAACTAGCATTCAGGCACAAATCTATAATTTTTTTTTTTTTTTTTTTTGCACAGAATATCTGAAAGTGTGCATACCACTGAGGTGTTATCTTTGTCACCTCGACAAAACCACAACTTCATTGTCAATAAAATCCTCCACAATGATTTTTTGCTGGTTGAGGCTCTTGGAAAAACACAAAATTATTTGTTCCTTATTACAAATTGTTGCATGAGGCCCAAGGAATTTCTTTCCTCCTTCAAGCTCGAGACAAAGCCTGAAGGTAGCAAAGACAATGCACTGATAAAAAAACTCCCTCGAAGAAAGGATTCATTCCAAACAAAACCAACCAGATTTCCTCGAAATTCTGTTTGGATCACATTGCAGGGAAGGGACGAGTTTAGCCCTGAGCCTCTCTTTAAGCCTCGCCCAAACTTGAACTCTCTGGGCTGGAATTGCACAAAGGGTGTGGAGAGATAAAATTGGGGATCTGTGTTCCAAGAGGCCTGAAATATTCCTGGGATTGCTCCACCTGAGGCCTGTGGAGAGAAATCTGAAAAAACAGCAGATTTTTTTTTTTTTTAAAAAAATAAACATAATTAATTGCTGAAAAACCCCATAAAGCACCATGGTGAGTGGCAGTAGTAAAGTTACACCTGGTAGCTGCTCCCAGCACGTGTTTGGTGGAGCAGCTCAGCTGACACAGGATCCCTCTGCACCATTAAATCAACTTCTTTATCAAGATACAACCAGCTTTGCTCTGCAATTACTTTTGGAAAGGGTTGAATCAAATAAATCAGTGATAAAAGAATGGATCTGTTTGTTTTCCTGGGACAATTTGCATGAGGATGGGCTCTCCTGTTCCAGAGAGAACATTACAGGAACTGGAGGCCTCTCTCCTGGAAAAACCTGGCCCTGGGGCAGGAATTCCCAAGGGAGGTGCTCTGTTCTTTGTTTTTGTGGGGTTTCATTGGCTTTCTGGGCAGTTTAGGGGTTTTTTTGTTGTTGTGTTGGTTAATTTTTCAAATACAGGCGCTCAAGAATTCACCAATTCAGCTGAAATTCCGTTTTGTAGGAGATTGAGGAGTTCAGGGGGTATCTAAAACCTGCTGCTGCCTTGGTGGAAACCAACACATCCAACTCTGTTTTCCCAAAACCTGGCCCCCAGCTGCCAGGGTGTGCCCACCCCTGCAGGCCAGGGCCCAGATTAACTCTGCTCCACATTTGTTTTCTTCAGAGCAGAAAACACAAAGAAATTCTCTTTATAGCCCTGTATTTCCTCACCCAGCTCTTTGCAGTCACTCAAGAGGGTTCTGCGAGTTAAGGAACCTCCTGGTTCCTTTTACCTCCAAGATTTTCCTCATTTCCTATCTCCCATTATTTTACCTGGCCATGTCCAAGTGCCTCCCCCACCTTTCTGCTGTCCCTTTTATTTATTTATTGCCACCCCCTCTTGAGGTTCTGCCACAATTATTTCTGTGCCAAAGCCTTCCAGAGCAGGAATGTTGTTGCAGAGCTGGCATTGTGTGATTGCTGCTGGTGCAGGGTCAGTCTGGGCCTGCCTGACACGTGATGAGGTTTGGAGATGGCTCATTCCACAAACCCAAATCCATGAATTCGTGTCGCTAATTCATGTCATTAATTCAGAATGCAGAGGGAAAGGCAGCGCTGGCGTGGCTGGGCTGGCCTGTCAGGGCTTGAACTGCTCAGAGCTGGGGGAAGAAACACGAAGGGATTTGCAGGAAATATTTGGACACCTGGAAGTAACCAGGGAAGGCAACTCCTCCAAAATCCAGGCTGTGAAAACCTCTGGTGTTGGGTCACACGAGGGAGGCAAAGCAGGAGCACGAGGTGCTGCCAGAACCCCAAAGAAGCACCTGGGCAGCCATGAAATGGGGTGTTTCATAAATGACAGCTGTGTTTTCATCCATCCCCACCTGTTTCTCCCCAGGGAGCAGCAGAGGGAAGTTCTCTGGAGCTGAGCAATACGAAATCGTTTATCCCCAGAAACTGCACGCGGTGCACAGGAGAAGTGCAGGAGCAAGCCCAGAGGTAGGAAAGGAGATCATCGCTCCTTGGTGTCGTTTCTTGGGTGATTCTGGGACATGGGGAAGCATTTCTGGAGCTAAACCACCCTTGGGTTTCAAAATTTGCTCTTCCAAAATGAAAAGTGTGGAGAAGTGATGTGGTGTTCAGGGAACAGGAGCTGAGCTCGGTGAGAGAATCCCTCAGGCTCTTCTCAACTTGTGTCTCTGCACAGATGTGGGGTTTGATACTCCTCAGAGTTTTAATAACCCCTGGACACTTTAATTGGGATTAAATTAAACCAATAATTAAAAGTAGCCATGGTCTGTGCAATTCCAGAGGGTGTTCTGGAAGTGTCTGAACCCAAACATCCCCTCAGCCCTTCCCAAGCACGCAGGATTTGTGTTTGTGGAGGTAGAAATGAATTTGCAAAGCCCAATTTGCTCCTCTAATTAAAACCCCTCAAACACAGCGACCTCCTGCTTACCCTGCTCCTGCCAGAATCCTTATTTTTGGTGAGAAGAGGAGGAAAAACAATACAGCTGGTGTTCCAAAAACACCACTGGTGAGGCCAGGAGCTGCAGCAGAGAATTTTCTGACACTTCAATCTGTTTGCAGAGCAAATACGATGACACAGTGAAGTATGGGATCAAAGCCAACGGAGAGGAAGTGGTGCTGCAGCTCCAAAAAAATCGGTGGGTTCAGCTCAGCTCCTCCTTTATTCCTCACTGGGAGCCACTGCAGGGGGTTCAGGATGCCAAAAACCAGGAATTAGAGCAGAGGTGTTTTGGTAAATGCAGCGTTTCAGTGGCAAGGGAAGAAAAGGGGAGAGAAGGAATCCTGTCAGTGTTTTGGGAATGTGGAACAAGGGCTTGGGATGGGACACTGACATGATGGAGGGACTGCCCCTCCTGCTACCTCTAAATTGTTAAATCCAATGCATATTATTTCATATTTTTCTGTTATTTCACAAGTTTTCTGTGACATGAAGAGTCTGTGAGTTACAGAATTGTAGCCTGGAGTGACAGGACAAGGGAGATGGTTTTAAACTGAGCAAAAGAGAGTTTAAATTAGAGATTAGGAAGAAATTCCTCTCTGTGAGGGTGGAGAGAAGCTGGGATGGGATTCCCAAAGGAGCCCCTGGATCCCTGGCAGTGTCCAAGGCCAGGCTGGGATAACCTGGGACAGTGGAAGGTCTCCCTGCCCATGGAAGAGTTTTCAGGTCCCTTCTCACCCAAACCATTCCATGATTCTAGGACAGACTCGATGATCTTGGAGGTGTTTTCCAACTTTCATCATTCTGTGATTCTGTATTTATATATCCCTATTTTATAGGCAGATATAGATATAGATAAATGACAAATAGATAGATAGATAGATAGATAGATAGAGAAACAGAGAAATAAATAAATAGATAAATAGAGAAATGAAGCAATAGATAAATAGAGAAATAGAGAAAGAGAGAAATAGAGAAATAGGTAAACTGATAACAGATATTTACCTTAGCACTACTTTAACCTGGAGTAATCAAATATAACCTGGCATTGACAAAATCTTCCTGGAAATGGAAAGTCTGGCTCCAGCAGAACGTGAACACACACTCCAACAAGTCTGGGTTAATGGGTGCTTTTCCAGAGGCTGTGCAAATACAGTAGTGCCATAATCAATTCATGTTAAATATAGACTTTAATTAACTGTTTGCCCCTGTTTTAATCTAATCCAAATATTTGGAGTGGGGGGAGGGAAATGGTGCTGCACTAAATCCTGTTCTTGGAAGAGAAATGGGATTGTGGCAGTGGAAGAGAGTTGCCCAAACAGGAGTCGCTGCTTTGGGGAAGATGTAAAAAGCACCAAAAAAAAAAAAATTACAAATCATTATGTAATTATACATTTGCACCCAGATCTGCCAGGAGATGAGTTCATCCCAATGAAATCAGCAGACTTTAATTGCATTCTACTTTTAGGAAAATCTTTTTTGTTTGAGCAAGGATTATGAACAAGCAGAATTCCCCTCCCTGCAGCTTTTGCTTCCGAGTTTCTCCGATACTAAGAATAACCTGAGCAATTGTTTGAATTCCCCACATACTCAGGGTGCTGTGTCATCACCTCATTTCTACATGGCAACAGTTTCCTTGGAATAATGACTGTGCTTGGCTCCTTGCAGGGATCTCCTGGCTGGGGATTATTCTGAAACTCTTTATTCTGCCGACGGCCGACAAATGACAACAACTCCTCGCATCAAGGTAAGACAGGAAGGGTTTTCCCTTCTGCTTCCAGCCTTGAGGTTCACATGAGATTCATGGATTTGTGAAATAATGGGAGATATGAGACAGCAAGGGAAGGTTTGAAATGCAGGTTTGAAACGCAGGTTTGAAATCCAGGTTAAGTCCAGTTTGAATCCAGGTTTGAAATCCAGGTTTGAAATCCAGGTTTGGAGTCCAGATTTGAATCCAGCTTTGAAATTCATGTTTGAAATGCAGGTTTGAAGTCCAGTTTGAAATTCATGTTTGAAATGCAGGTTTGAAATGCAGGTTTGAAGTCCAGATTTGAATCTAGGTTTGAAATACAGGTTTGAAATGCAGGTTTTGAAATCCAGTTTGAAATGCAGGTTTGAAATGCAGGTTTGAAATCCAAGTTTGAAATTCATGTTTGAAATTCATGTTTGAAATCCAGTTTGAAATGCAGGTTTTGAAATGCAGGTTTGAAATCCAGTTTGAAATGCAGGTTTTGAAATGCAGGTTTGAAATCCAGTTTGAATTGCAGGTTTGAAATCCAGTTTGAATTGCAGGTTTGAAGCCATCCAGGGTGGCTCTGGAGGGATGGGGAAGTTGGGATTGTCCCTTGTGCCTGCTGGGAATCAGCTCAGTGGTTTGGCTTCCAGGAAGGCACCACCTCAGTGGCTGCTGAGCAATTCCTGGGTGGAATTCCAGCCTTTTGTCTGGAGCCAGAGCCATCCCAAAGCTTTCAACCTCCCGACTTTGCTGGGCAGACTTTGCTCCTCGTGCCCAGCCCCGTGACTCGCTTTGGGCCTGATCCCAGGGAGATCCTGAGCCTGATAAATCCCCATTTCCTCCCAGATCACATTTCCAGCCACGCTCTGAGCTGAGCCCAGCTGCCTCCTCTGAGCCCTGACTAATCAGCTCTGCACCTGCAGGACACGGCATTTGCTGCAGGAGGGATTTTTTAATTCACTGGGCACTGATCTTCCCCAAATCTCCCACCTGAAGTTCTCCTCCAAGCTCATGAGATGTGTTTCAACAGCACAATCTGGAATTTGAAGCCAAATTTTCTGAGTTAGGAGGAATTAGGAGGATTCTGAATGAAACAAATGTGCTTAAATAACTCGGGGTTGGTTATTTTTGGGGTTTTTTTCCTGGTTGCTCCAATTATTTCCACTCCCTGAATGAATCCTGTCGAAAACCTGAATAAAGACAAACTCAAACAGCCCTGCCTGTGCTGAGCAGGAAATTCCTATCCTGGGGATGTTGGATTGGGATCAGGAGCTTTTCCTCTTGTATCCCCAAAGGATGGAGACAAATCCTCCACGTTTCCCAGTAACTTTTCCTCTCTGGATGTCTTTTTCCCTGTGACAAAGTTGGCATTTCGTGGTGGAAAGCAAAGAAATGATAAAGCTAAACCAAAACCCACACGAGAACAAAAGGCACAGGGAATGAAGGTTTGGGTACAGATTCTTAATAATTCCATTCAGGAAAACCCTGTGGGTAAAATTTTCCACAACCCCTCAGTGACTTTGAAGTCTCTTTGAAAATAGAAACCTTAAATCCTTAAGCCAATTAAATCCCAAAACAATTTCCCCTACCCATGTTTAATATAATACCTGTATTTTAATCTCACTGAAATTAATGCTTTTAATTGTTGGGCAATTAAAGAGCCTTTGCTTGGAATTTGGGCTCAAGGAAACCGTTTGCTGTGGACTTTAATAGAGCAGAACCCAGCAGTGTGTGCTTAATTTGGAGCAAGGAATGGGAATATTCTTATTTTTCTGTGCTGTGCATTGGCCAGAGCCCAGAATTGTTGGCTTTTGTCACAATTTATGTGTTGAAGGATAAAAATAATGGGTCCACAGCAAACATGGAAATGCTCATGAACTTTTAAAATCCCTCTTAAGCATCTCCTAATGGGACACTAATCAAGACTACCTCGTGTAGTGCAGTTCAATGTAATTTGTAGAGAGTTTAATTTGTTTTTTTGAAACTCCTGGATCCAGTGGAGTCACCCTGACCTGAGACTGGATTTTTTTTTCCCCCAGGATCACTGTTACTATGGAGGCCACGTGGAGGGTGATGCTGAGTCTGTGGCGAGCATCAGCACCTGCTCAGGGCTCAGGTGAGATGGGCTTTGGGTGCCAAGAATTCTGGGACAAATGTTCCAGTGACACCTGGGGTTTCTGCTTTTATATTTTTCAGAATCTCTGCTGCTTAGTGAGTAATTCTGAAACTTCATGTTAGGTGTTGGTAAGGTGTTAGTTAGGTGTTAGTAAATTCTCTTCACAAGGGAGTTGGACAAAACAATCCCTTCCCAGCCAGAGGATCAAGGACAACTGGTACCCAAAAATCAGAAACAATGGCCAAAGGAAGGGGTTGAGACTTCATAGCCTGGGGCTGTGGTTGGATAATTGACCCCAAGATGAACCAAAATTCATAAAAGTGTAAAACTCATGACCAGGATCCATCTTGGATTTGATTTGTTGTAGCCCCATCCAGGCTCTTGCACTGCCCAAGGTGAATCCTTTCAATAAATTCCAATTTTATCCCTTTTGCTCTGCCCAGTCTCTGTTCCAGCTCAGCCTTTCCAGGCAGCACCAACAGGAAAGAATCAAGATGGAAAGAAGTCATGTGATCTTTTATTCAGGATTTGGAACTTGTTTCCCAAAGAAAAGCAGAGGGAGAATGGAGAAAAAGAATTGCTTAGTTCCTTACAATATTTCAGCTTTTCACCTCAAATCAGGATGAAAACATCTTTGAATTTCCCACTGGAACCAAATCCACTTTTCGACCACTTCTGTCAGCACAAACCCCTCAAAATTTCAATCAAATTCATTCCTAACCCAGCTTCACTTTGACTGAGAGCACCCAAATCTTCCAGTTGACTCACTAATTAACCAATTTCTGCTCCTAAACTGTTGTGTGGTGCCTCAGAGTGCTGGGACATCCCAAAGGTCTTTATGCTTGGGATAAACGACCCAAAATCTCACATTCCAACCCATTTTTCAGTGGCTACTTTGAGAGCCGTGGGCAGAGGTTCCTCATCGAGCCCCTGGGAGCCTCGGACGGGGCTGAGCACGTGGTTTATAAATATGAGGCCCTGAAACAAGAGCCCATCAAAACCTGTGGGCTGGTCAACAACTCCTGGGAGCAGGACTCCAGCAACCCCATCAACGACCTCTTCAAATCCAGCAACAGCCCAGAGGTAAGGCGTGGCTGTCCCATCCAAAAAAAAAGGGAATTTCTGGATTTTGGGAAGCTCTGAATAGCACAAATCCCACTTGGTGTGCTGGCACCTCCACAAAGCTGCTCAAACACGGGGAAGTGGGGTCAGATCTTAAAAACCCGAACGAAATCTTCCAGATCTGAGATTTCAGAGTCACCAGCTGAGTTAAACCCTCCTGCCTTTAACAGGCTAACAAGTGCCCAGTGCACCTTTAACACCTAAATACTCATTAATATCTATTTTACCTTCCATATCTGAATAAAAATTTAAATATCCAGCCTATTTCTTATAATTTCAACCCAAACCAGTCCCTTCTGAATGACTTGGCCCAAGAAATCCCCTCAATAATTAATAAACAGCTTTGAAGCTGCAGAGGTTGGGATTGGAAAAGTTCTTAAAAGTCATTTTAAATAAATGATTCCTTTAGATGAAAGCCTACCTGAAAGCAAGGAAGTACCTGGAGCTCTACATCGTTGCAGACAACGCTTTGGTGAGTTTTGGAATTATTATTTTGTGTTTGATCAGCTCCAGGCAATCCCAGCTTGTGTTCCTGGGAGCTACGAGGTTACTCTGAGCCTGGCTGGGAAATGGGATTTCTAAAAGGGATTTTATTTGAAATTCCTGCCTGGAGATGACAAGTATTCAGAAAAGACCTTGCAGTGCTTGTCCTGTTGGAATATCCTGGTTTGACGGGAATATCCTGATTTGGAATATCCTGATTTGGAATATCCTGAATTGGCAGGGAATATCCTGATTTGGAATATCCTGATTTGAAGGAAATATCCTGATTTGGAATATCCTGATTTGAAGGGAATATCCTGATTTGGAAGGGAAAATCCTGAATTGGAAAGGAATACCCTGATTTGGAAGGGAAAAACCCTGATTTGGAATATGCTGGTTTGGAATATCCTGATTTTGAAGGGATAATCCTGGTTTTAAAGGGAATATCCTGATTTGGAAGGGAATATCCCGAATTGAAGGGAATATTCTGATTTGGAAGGGAATATCCTGATCTGGAATATCCTGATCTGGAATATCCTGATTTGGAAGGGATAATCCTGATTTGAAGGGAATATTCTGATTTGGAAGGGAAAATCCTGAATTGGAAGGGAATAGTCTGAGCTGGAGGGAAAATCCTGATTTGGAAGGGATATCCTGATTTGAAGGGAATATCCTGATCTGGAATATCCTGATTTGGAATATCCTGATTTGAAGGGATAATCCTGATTTGGAATATCCTGATTTGGAATATCCTGATTTGAAGGGATAATCCTGATCTGGAATATCCTGATTTGGAATATCCTGATTTGGAATATCCTGATTTGAAGGGATAATCCTGAGCTGGACAAGACCCACAAGGATCATTGAGCCCAACTCCTTCTCTGCACCCTACACAGAAATTCACATTTTGGAAGGGGCTGATACTGAAACCCACCAACTGATAAAATCCTACACCAAACATAATTTTTAATATAAAGTATGATTGTTTATACATGGTGTGGTTTGCAAACCAGTCTTTATTTCCTGATAAATTCCCTTTTCCCTCTCCTTCTCCTGACGTGCTATATTTGCCTTTTCAGTACAAGAAATATGATGAAGATGTTAAAAAAATAAGACAGAGGATATTTAGAATAGTCAACTACATCAACACGGTGAGAGCAAACAAGTGTCAATGAAATTCAAGTGTTTTGTCTTTTTTTTTTATTTAAAATGATTGCAATCCAAATTATTTATAATTTTTTCTGTTTAAAGCTATTGAAATTCAATTGATTTCTAATTTTTTTTCTTGAAAACCATTGAAATCCAAGTGATTTATAAATTGTAAACATCATAAATTTTCATTATTACATGTAGGAATGAATGAAAATTCAACTTTATGGTAATTTATTCTCCTGGTTTTTGCCTTCAGATATGAGATTTTTAATAAGAATTATTTTTACTCCTAGTTTAATTATTTATGCTCATACTTTAATTATTTCTACCAGTACTTTAAGATATTTTCTAATCACTTGTCAAGTGAATGATTGTTTCAAAAAGAATAAATTGATTCTTGATTTCTTTGGCAGGTCAAATTTCTTCCAAAGTTGCTGGGATTTTCAAGTATTTTAAACCCATTTAAAAGCTGTTTGAAATGTGGGAGGGGAAAATCAGATTTCTTGGTTTATTTGGTGCGGCTTTTTTGGAATTCAGAGCTTGGAAAAGCTTTGTTAAGTCTGGAGTGATATTGGAGGGGGAAAATGTCCCAAGTACCCACGGCGCTGTTTAATTTTTATTAATTTTTAATTGACTCGTGTTTGATGAATTCTCTGCTGCAGGTTTACAAATCCATCAACACCCACGTGGCTCTGGTGGGCCTGGAGGTGTGGACAGATGGGGACAAGTGTCCCCTGAGCAGGAGTGCAGGGTTCACCCTGGACACCTTCTCCAAGTGGCGCCTGGCGGAGCTGCTCAAGAGGAAAAGGAACGACAACGCTCAGCTCATCACGTGGGTGTTCCCTTCCCTTCCCTTCCCTTCCCTTCCCTTCCCTTCCCTTCCCTTCCCTTCCCTTCCC
>JAOTQZ010000889.1:3095435-3105627 GCA_026546895.1 Pogonocichla stellata | reverse complement strand
TATATTTTCTATATGATATGATATTTTATATTTAATATATTAAAATTATTTTATATAACTTATTTAAATTATATACATACATATATATATAATATATATATATATAATTTTTATATAATTTAATATCTGATTTATTCCCACCCAGGGCAGGTTATGGTTTCCAGCCCCTCCTGCCGTGGGACACTCACAGTCACTCCGTGTGTAGCTACAACCTCTCGTTGTGTTGTGCAAACGTGACACCTGCTGCTCAAAATCCTCCACTGCAGGAGGAAAAATCCCAAATTACTGAGATTTGCTGTGCAGGAGCGTGGGCTGGACCCTTCCCTGCTCTCAGCCCCCCAGAAACCATTTATTGCTGGGTTTTTTTGGTGTGAGTGACTATTCCACTCCTCCTTCTCCTTCACTCCACTGGAAAACAAAACAAAAACAAATTTCCCTGTTTCTTTTCAACCTCTGAATCTGCAGAATGACAGAATCCTGGAATGGTTTGGGTTGGAAGGGACCTGAAAGATCATCCAGTTCCAGCCCCACCAGTCCTGTCCAGCCTGGCCTTGGGCACTTCCAGGGATGGGCAATCCATGACCTCTCTGGGATCACCCATCCCGATTTTCCACCTTTCCTCATCCCCATTTTCCCTCCATCTGCACCTGGGGATGGTGCTACCAACACCTTCTGTCTGCACCCCAAACCCAACGATGGTTTTAAGGAAATCCTGGAAATTCAGAGCATCCCAGGTCCCTGCATCCCTGAATTTCCCTGGAATTCTCCCAGCTGTGCGTTGTGGCCGTTGGGGGGCAATGGGATGTGGGGAGGAACAGCTGAGGGATCAATTCTGCACTGCCAGCACCTCCTGCCCTTGGGCTGTGCCAGGACAGAGAGCTGCAGACACACAGGCACCAGACAGGGAATAAATAAACTGATCCCAAACACCCCTCCCCACCCAGGCCAGGCTCAGGCCTCCTGAGCCAGTTCTAACTGAGCTGGGTTTTAACCAAAGCCTTTTCCAGGTGAATCATTCACATCACTGAGAACATGGAATTAAAGATTTTGCTTGCCTGTGCCAGCAGATTTTCTGCAGCCTTGTAGCGATGCATAAATCATCACCTCCTGCACAAAGGAGGAGGGAAAAGGGTGCAGGATGAAGCCACTGATGTGAAAATTCACAGGGAAGAAAATTCCCAGCTGATGCTCCCTGAACTCACACCTTGCTGGTCCAGTCTGCCACCAAACTGGGCTTAATGGTCCCCAGTGCTGCCAAAAAAATGGTTCTAAGCATTGGCAGCCTGTGCCACTGGCTGGTAATACCAATAATAATATCAGTAATAATATTTTCAGTAGTAATAATATCAGTAAAAAATTCAGAAATAATAGAATCAGTAATAATAATATTGGTAGTAATATCAGCAACCAGGGAATCATGGAATATCCTGGGCTGGAAAGGACCCACCAGGATCATCAACCAACCCCTGGCCCAGCACAGACACCCCAAGAATCCCACCCTGTGCTGAAATGTGAACCTCAGTCACTTCAGTTTCTTTAATAATGGCTGAGAAGTGCCATTAGTCATCAATTTAATGATAATTTCCCGAGTGTGGCATTGCTGGATGCGGCTGACCCTCCTCTGGGGCTGCCAAACAGGAGGCCCCAGCATTTGTCAGGTCCCTGCATCCCTAAAAATCCCCCTGAAGCCTCCCTCAGGAAAGTGGCAGAGATTAACAGGCTGCTCCTGACACGAGATCCATAAATAATTCCACAAAAAGCACGGCCCTGGCCTTTAGAAGGTCTCAGGGCAGAATGGTGGAGGCTGAAATATTGATGGATGTGTCTGCAGGAGCCATTAGGGAAGGGAAAGTGGCTCCATGGGCTGGGGCTGAGCCTGGGTCACACCCTGACCAAACAGTCTGAGTGTTCAGCCCCAGGCAGCAGAGAAATGATAAACCCCACACAATTCCAGCAGGAATTTGGAAATGGAGGCAAAAAACTGCTCCACCAGCAGGGGGAAGAAAAAAAAAAAAAGGTGCTGGGAAAGCCTGGAGGAGTTTTCCAAGCAGAACAGGTGAGGACAGAGCTCAGGTGGGTTTGCTTGTGGCTGCAGCCACACCAAACATCCCTTTTACAGCTGTTCCTACATGGAGACAGGGATCAGCTGCTCCACAGCCCAGATCTATTTTTGCCTGTCCTGGAGTGCACTGCAGTAATGTGTTTTCCATGTTCCATTTTGCAGCCAGCACGGAGAAAACATCCCAGGATCCCAGAGGTGGGAAAGGCACGGGAAAAGTGCTGCTGAGAATTCCTGAACGTGCTGCTAAATTAGGTCACCCCAAAAATCCCTCCTGCCCGGCCCCACAGCGTGGTGGGGCTTCAGAGCATGAGATGATTTCACAGAGAATTCAAAATCCCTGTGGTGGGGTCTGCCAGTGAGACAGGGCATGATTCCCTTGAGGACAGGATTTCCTTCAGGAACAGGATTTCGTTGGGGAGAGGATTCTCTTCAGGACAGGATTCCCTTTAGGACACAATTCCCTCCAGGACAGGATTTCCTTGAGGAGAGGGTTCTCTTCAGGGCATGATTCCCTTGAGGAAAGGATTCCCTCCAGGACAGGATTCCTTTGAGGGCAGGATTCTTTTCAAGACATGATTCCCTTGAGGAAAGGATTCCCTTCAGGGACAGGATTCCTTCCAGGACGTGATTCCCTTGAGGACAGGATTTCCTTTAGGATAGGATTCTCTCCAGGATAGGATTCCCTTTAGGATAGGATTCCCTTCAGGGACAGGATTCCCTCCAAATCATGATTCCCTCCAGGACAGGATTCCCTTGAGGACAGGATTCTCCTCAAGGCATGATTCCCTCCAGGACACAATTCCCTCCAGGACATGATTCCCTTCAGGATATGATTCCCTTCAGAACATGATTCCCTCGAGGACAAGATTCCCTCCAAGACAGGATTCCCTCCAGGACACGATTCCCTCCAGGACACTTTCCTTCCCCATCTGGGAACAGCAGGAAGCCCCCCCTGCCCCAGGGACATTGCTCATGGAGCCACATCCCAAGGCCAGGGCCCCTTTTCCATGGGAGGAGCTGACTCCCACATTCCACCCAAAGCCTGGAGTTGCACAGGAATCCAGCATTTTCACCTCCCAGCACGTTCAGCTCACCTGGAATTTGGGAACTCCATCCCAGCCTCAGTTCCCTGGGATTCAGCTCAGAGTGCCCACAAGGACTCAGGTTCCTCTAGACCTGTCCCAAATCTCAGAGCTCTTGTTGGGCTGCTCAGCCCCCTTTTTTGTGGGTTGATTTATTCGATCCTTGTTCTTTGTGTGCCTTCCCTGGGCAGTGACTGAGTCTCTGGGTTGGGATGTGGTTTGTGGGCGTGGTGGGATTTGGCCAAATGTGGATTTGATGACCCTGGAGGGGTTTTCCAGCCTCGGTGATTCCATGGAATGGGCCCGTGGTGGTGGATTTTAGGCAGTAACAGCAAGAAGGACTCACAGGAGCAGCACCAAAACACATTTACTAACCCCCTGATGCCCACACGTCTCACCCAGTAACTGCAGCTTTGCTGGGATTGATCTGTGACCACTCCTGAAGTGATCCCTGCAAAGGAAAACCAAGAACCTGCACAGCTCCAAGGACTCTGCAGAGCCCCCAAAAAAGGGAGAAACAGAGAATTCTAAAATCATTGAGGCTGGAAAATCCCTCAAAACCCATCTGACCCTCCCCAGCCCTGCCAACCCTCCCATGGCCCCAAGTGCCACATCCACAGGAGTTAAATCCCTCCACTCCACTGCTAGGGCTGGACAAGGGATGAATTTCCCCCTAAAAATTGGCACAGTTGGCACAGTTTGAGGTTTCCTCTGGTGCTGCTGCTCGTGAGAAGAGGAGCCTCGGTGGGACCTGGGCTGGGCTCATTCCCATCGCTTCCCTGTGAATTTTTCATGCTGGAATCAGCTGTGTGCTGCAGGATGGAAGAGAATCCTGAAATATTCATGAGCCACTGCAGAGCACAGGAGCAAGAGAGCTGCAAATGAGGACAGGGAACCTCAGGCAGCCTGGTGGAGTAATTCACTCTTTTTTTTTTTTTTTTGGCCAAAATACAGGTGGGTTAAAATGAAGGAAAACCACTGGAGTCCAGATTTTGGGGTGTCCAGGAGTTGGAGCCGGCGTGAGCTGCTCCTTCAGGAGCTTCTGAGCCTGGATGAGCACCCAACAGCAGTTTTATTCCTGAATTTCATTGCTGTGGGTCCGCGCAGGACAATTCCCAGGGAATGGGAAGGGAGGGGATTTAATGGCGCTTTTATCACTCAGTCTCAGCATCCACCCAGACACCGCAAAGCAGCAGCCAGACTTCCCCCTCTCACTGATGAAACCTGACCCAAAACTCTTTAAATTTAACCCGAGCGGGGACAGAAATGAGCAGAGCTCCAATTCTCACCGACACCACGGGTTTGGTTTCCTTGGAATGATCACATTTCCCACCTATTCCTTATTCATGTCCCATTTCCTTGCTTTAAAAGCCGCCCTGACCCGGGTTTGGAGTTTCCTTAATCACTGCCATCATTAGAAACTGCAATCAGAAGAGTGGGGCCTCCTCATCACTTATTTAAAATGTGCCTGCTAGCACAGACGTTTATGAAAGACGTTCCAAATTATGCCCAAGTGGAAAAGAGGGGGAGGAGAAAAGAAAAAAAAAAGCAACAGTTCCATATTTCCATCTCCTATCCCTCTGCAGAGCCCCCCACGGCACTGAGAGGAGAAGAGAAGCTTCAATACTGATTAAAAAACTTAAAGGGGCTCTTTCCACCTGAAATAAACCCTAAATAAAGTTAGGAAGTGCTGCTCCAGATGAGGGAAGGTGAGAATTTCTGAGTTTCTGCAGGATGGGGTTTTTGGGTGTCTCTTACACGGCTTTTTTTTTGTTTTTTTTTTTTTTTCTCGAATGGGTTTTGACAGGTTGAGCAAATTATTCCTACAAATCACAGCCCAGGAGCTGCAGCCCCGCAGGGAGTGGGAGGTTCAGAGAAAAGCTGAGGGTTTGGAGCACCTGAGCCCCAAAATGAGGTGGGAGGTGCTGCCACTGTGGGGTTGGGAAAGGGCAGAGCCAGCACTGGGGTTTCTCCTGGAGTTTTCACCTGGGTTTTTCTCCTGGGATTTTCTCCTGGGATTTTCCTGTCGCTGGGGGCACCTCCCACACCTCCAGCCAGGCTCTGCTCTGCAAATCCACCCACCCCTGGAGCAGCTCTCACCTGAGGCTGCCCTGACCCAAATTCCTGTCGGGAAGGGCTGGAGCCAGGCTGGGAGAGCTGGGAATGTTCCCCTGGAGAAGGGAAGGATCCAGGGAGAGCTCAGAGCCTGAAGGGGCTCCAGGAGAGCTGGAGAGGGCCTGGGGACAAGGGGTGGAGGGACAGGACACAGGGAATGGCTCCCACTGCCAGAGGGCAGGGATGGATGGGATATTGGGGAGGAATTCCTGGCTGGGATGGAATTCCCAGAGGAGCTGTGGCTGCCCCTGGATCCCTGGGACAGTGCGAGGTGTCCCTGCTCGTGGCACTGGGTGACTTTTAAGGTCCCTTCCAACCCAAACCATTCCAGAATTCCCTGGAGAGGGACTGGGGACAAGGGATGGAGGGACAGGACAATGGGAATGGCTCCCACTGCCAGAGGGCAGGGATGGGTAGGATTTTGGGGAGGAATTCTGCTGCCTCTGCTCAGGGAATAAATCCGTGGAATAACACATTTCCCTGGGAAATCACAAGCGTTGCTCTGTCCTGGGGAGTGCTGTGCTGGCCTTGAAGGATTCAGAGGTGCTTTGTGGATCGGTGTGGATTTAATTCCTGTCCGAGCAGGGATGTGTGGCGTGCTCTGGAATCCTGCGGCTCAGGGAGGGGAAGGTGCTGCAGGAGGCACCTGTGTCACACCCAGCCGGAACTCCACACACACAGGGATTGCCCAGCCAGGAAAACCTCGGGAGAGGAGGGAAAACCCGCGCCCAGCATCCCCATTTCCCCAGAATCAGGTGAGGAACACCGGAGAAACACCGGGAGTCTGTAACCCATCAAACCTTCAGCCGGCAGCGGGGATTTCTGCAGCACCCACCCCCATCCCAGCCCTGCTGCAGCCAGGCAATAATTCGTGGATTTATGTGCCCTTCACAATCCTTGTTTGCCCCCCAGCCTGTTTGCTATTTTTACTGGAACACTAAAATTCCATTTTCTGCCCGAGCTTGTGTGGAGCTGCCTGATGGCCAATAAATCCAATCCCACTTAACTGGATGGGCAGGACACCAAACCCCAAAGCTTTTATTTTCATTAAGCATCGTTAGCAGTGGCATGTCTTTTATCAAATCTGCCTCTGATACTCACTTTATTAAAGAGTCCATCAGCCCCAGACTGCTTAATGCAATCTGCAAGGACAGACAGGGAATTTGTATCAAACCCCTGAGCAGGTGGGGACAGAACCTCCTGAAAAATAAATATATTCAACCCTTCTCGAGAAAGGAACTTGAAAGGACACGAAGAGGAATTAATAATTCAAAGTGTATGGGGATTATTTTGTGAACAATAAGAAGAAATGTCCTATTTTAGCTGAAAAACAAAATGCTAAAGTCTTACAAAATCCAAATCAAAGGAGTTTGGATGAATCAGAATATTTATGGTGGTGTTTAATCCTTGAGGGTTCAGGTTGGGAAAGCAGCACCCACAGCAGGCACATCCCAGGGAGCTCTGGGAGTTATGGAAATACGGAAATTAAAAGGCTTTGTTTACTTTAAACTCGTGTTTGGAGGGTTTAAACTGAGGACAGGAAAGGAGTGAATTTGGGGTTGTGAGTGAAATTTGGGTTGTGTGAATTTGGAATTCTACATTAATTTGGCACTATGTGTGAATTTGGGATTGCTCACAAATTGTGATTGTTCATGAATTTGGGGTTTTACATGAATTGAGGTTGTGTGTGAATTTGGCATTGTGTGAATTTGGGATTGCTCATGAATTGTGATTGTACATGAATTGAGATTGTGAATTTGGGATTGTGTGTGAATTTGAGATTGCTCATTAATTTGGGATTGTGAGTGAATTTGAGGATCTACATGAATTTGAGGTTGTGAGTGAATTTGGGGCTGTACATGAATTTCAGGACTGTGTGTGAATTTGAGATTGTGTGAATTTGGGACTGTGTTTGAATTTGGGGCTGCACATGAATTTCAGGATTGTGTGTGAATTTGGGATTGTGTGAATTTGAGACTGTGAGTGAATTTGGGATTGTGTGAATTTGGGACTGTGTTTGAATTTGGGACTGTGTGTGAATTTGGGGCTGCACACGAATTTCAGGATTGTGAGTGACTCTGGCAGGAGCAGGGAAGGCGCTCGCTGCTCTCCAGGTTTGATTCCCAGTTATTCCCAGTTATTCCCATTAACCTTTGTGAAATCCCTCCCTTGGTGAGGCAGAAGTGCCGAGCTGGGCTTTGCCTGGTGTTGTGTTCACCTGCAAACCCAGGACAGGAGGTTTTTCCATAAGCTCAGCTTTTCTGGGAATTGCTGACCTGCAGCAGGGCCGTGTGTGACCTTTGCAGCCTAACAACCCCCACAAAGAAAAGGGAGGAATTTCCTGAACCAGCAGCTCTTTGGTGAGATAAAAGTCTGGGAAGGATTCTGGAGCTCCTCTAAAAATGACTAAAATCCACCAAAAGCTGCAGTGAGTTTTTGATTGGAGGAATGGGATGGAGAAGGAGAAGGAGAGAGGAGAAGGGGAAAGGGAAAAGAGAATGGGAAAGGGAAAATAGAATGGGAAAGGAGAAGGGGAAGGAAAAGGAAAAGAGCCCCAGCTCCAGCGTTGTTTTCCAGCCAGTGACCCCAGGGAGCTGTAAGGATGGATTTCTTCGCTGTGATATCAGGGAGATGCTGGGAGCTGATGGCATCTGCAGGCACTGGTAAATATTGTGAGATCAATAATGATTTTATCATTACTGTATTTAAATTAAAGCGCACAGCGAGGAGTCCTTTTGATCTGCAGCGAGAGGAAAATCCTGGGAATGCAAAGCTGTGAGTGTCGCCCTCTGGCCCAGGAATTATCCCCGGATAATAATATCCAGCTCCGGGCTGAGGGAAGCAATTCCAGCCCTTTCCCACCCCACAGGTCTCCTTTCCATCAGTCCAGGGCTCTGTGATTGTGCCTGGGCTGGGCGAGGTTTGCAGCCAAATCGCTGCCAATTAGCGGCTCTGTTAAATGGGAATGTTGGGAAACATTTCCATTTGTCGGCTGAGTGTCCACACGCCTTTGATTAATGCAGAAAACAAAGCAAATATTAGGGCAGAACATTCCTGCTGGGTTTGCCTGGCTGCTTTTCCATCCATCTCCCCTGGAATCAAGTGCCATAAATTTTCCAAGGAGGTAATTGGAGTGTGCTTCCATTTAATCCTGCCTTGATTTTTAACCTTGACATGAAGTTTCTTGATGATGCTTCCCCTCCCCTCCCTTTTATTTTCTTTTTTTTTTTTTTTTTTTTGTATTTTGGTTTTTATTAATTGCTTGTCTTGGCAGCAGGACATTTCACTGTCCCAGTGTAATCTCCAGCTCCCTCTGGGAACGTTCCAGCAGAGCTTTCTGCAGAGTCAGCCTTTCTGAAAATAAAGCAGATCCCGAGGTTGACACGAGAGGAGCGTGCCTGGAGGTCACTTTGGAAGGGGGTTTTTGTTCTCTGCGTGCAGGAAGGACAAGATCGCCTTGAAATCCTGAATCCTTCCCTGTGTGCCCTGAAAAGGAAATTATCTTAAAGAATTGCTTGGTTATTTGAATCTAATTTACTTTCTTAAGTTATAATAGGGGATAGTAATAATGATAGTGATGATAATAATAACCTTGTGGAATAATCAAAGGTTTCGCCTTAAATCCTGAATTTTATATGAAGAAGAAATGTTTTTATCTTATTTGGATACATTCAATCACTCTTCCTTGTAAAAATAATCCTGTTAGAAAGGTGAGCTGTGTTTAAAAAGGAATGGAGGGTGACCCAGCTCTGAGCAGCACCAAGACCCCCAGCTGTGACACCAAACACGAAAAAATTCACAAAGATTCGTCCTTTGAGGTGAAGCAGCTGCTGTGCCAGGGCTCTCATTTGACAGATAAATAATAATATTAATAAAGAAAAAAAAATTCACAAAGATTCATCCTTTGAGGTGAAGCAGCTCTGTGCCAGGGCTCTCATTTGACAGATAAATAATAATATTAATAAAGAAAAAAAATAAATAAAATAATAATAAAGAGATTGGAGGGATTGGATTTAAGCTGGGAATGTTTTATGGGAGGCAGCCCCAGGTGTGGCAGGGCTTTTTTCACTGCAGGCAAATCATCCTGGTGGATTTTGGGGACAGCACCCGGCCTGTTTGTCCCAGACCTGTGAGAGAAGAGGAATTCCCCTCTCTCATTGGGAATTAACTCCAGCCTGTCCCCACTCCAGCTGTCAAACCCTTGGTGTGGGGGAGTTCTTGAGCAGCAATCCTCCTCCCGCTGAGATTTGCCACAAGACACTGTGGAGATCAAGAGCTGCTGTAGGCATTTATTATCAATAATGAGCATTGTTCAATGTGGGAGAGTTCACTTACACCTTCCAGGGCCTGAAGGAGCTGCCAGGAAAAAGGGAGAGTGCAGCTGTCTGGTTAGGAATGGTGAATAATGCAGCAGCACACACGACTTCTTCAAAGCAGCAGGAAGAAGCGATTTATTGAAAAGCCATCGCACTTATATAACATAGATCATACAAAACAGAAAAGGTTCATTGGTCCAAGAGGGCAACACCTCTTTGAAAACATGCTTTGTGCAAAACATCATGAGATACACGGCTCGGTGATGTGTTCATTTATGTTGCTCGTTCTTCCCTCTCTGTTTATCTCTGAGAAAAGTCCCCAGCCTGGGAAAGATCCGAGTTTTCCACGAGCCTTCAGCAGTGTCCACAGGAGAGGGGCTGGGGACAACGGATGGAGGGACAGGACAAGGGGAAAGGTTAGATGGGATATTGGGAAGGAAATCCTGGCAGGGATGGAATTCCCAGAAGAGCTGTGGCTGCCCCTGGATCCCTGGAAGTGCCCAAGGCCAGGTTGGAGCATCTGGGACAGTGGGAAGTGTTGGTGTTGGCAGCAGTCCCATTCAATGGTGGCTGCATCCTCCTGCAGTGGCAGATGTGGTTCAGCTGGAGCAGTGCTC
>JAOTQZ010000889.1:3082652-3095335 GCA_026546895.1 Pogonocichla stellata | reverse complement strand
TACACTTTTATAAGTTTTGGTTCATATTGGGGTCAATTTTCCAACCACAGCCCCAGGCTATGAAGTCTCAGCCCCTGGTTTGCCCCTTTCCCTTCACTGCTGTTTATGATTTTTGGGTTCCAGTTGTCCTTGGTTCTCCAGCTGGGAAGGAATTGTTTTGTCACTACCCTGTGAAGAGAACTCACTAACACCTAACTAACACCTTACTAACACCTAACATGGAGTTTCAGAGTTAGCAAGCAGCAGAGATTCTGAAAAATATAAAAGCTAAAACCCAAGGCATCAGCAAAAGCTCCATTTCTTACAGCTCCATATCCTGGAGGAAACTGTTACTCCCTTCCACTGAAAAATGATGGCAGGTTAGGAAATTCCAGGGCTGGAGGAGGGTGAGAATTTGATTTTCATGGAAACACTTAAGATGTTTCAAACTGCTGCATCTTGTTCTAATTATTTATGAATTTAGAAGAGTTCAACATAGCAGGCAGCTCCCCTTGGTGCTCCCTGAACTGCCAGAACTTTGGTGGAAATGCTGAAACAGAAAAGGAGAAGTTTCCTTTTTGTCTCTTGATGCTCTGCCTTTCACTCCCAAGTGAGGAGAGCTCTGAACTCTGGATTCCCCCAAAGTCTCCAGGCAGTTGGAAGAGGGATTTTTGCCTTTTTTTTTGTTTTTTTTGGGTTCTGCTCTCCACATGCCATTCCTGTTTTAGAACAGCATCACAAAGATCAGATAGAGCTGCTGAATGATACAAAGGCTGAAATCACATCCAGCAACCCAAAAAGCAGGAAATTTAGGACATGGAAAAGCCTCTCTTGTTAAAGACACTGAGAATTCCAGGCAGAGTTTTTCCAGGCAGTCACCAGCTACTGTTTCCTTTGTTTTCCAGGGAGAGGAATAAGATTTATGCAGACATTTGCAATGCTAAAATTGGCAGTGAGTACTTTGAAGAAAAAATGGTGCAAACCATCTCTGGAGCTGCCAAAACCAAGGAAGTGCAATGTGAGACAATCACCATGGCAGAGAAAGGTAAACCTGGGAGAAAAGGGATTTTTTTACTTCTATCTCTAAGCAGGAAATGTTTCCTCAACTTCCACTTCCAGAGCTTTAAGTTCAGGCAGTCTGGGTTGTGGTGGCCTTTTCTGCCCCTCCTAAATCTTGAATTTAGTGCTGGAACACTGAATCCATTGCAATTAAAATGTTATTAGCACTCCCAGAGAATGTTATTTTTGTGTGTAAGAGGCCAACAAAATTATGGGGAAAGCTGTTCCAAACACTTTTCCTTTGTGTTAGTGCCTGTAAAATGAGGGAATAAACCCCCAAAGTAGATAATAATCTGTTTTGAAAAGCTATTTGCCACTTTTTTTTTTTTTTGTGTGTGTGCCTGGAGCATCAGCAGGGCTCATTCCAACCCCTGAGCACATCAAGGCAAGTTTTGGGTGGGTGCTGCTCAAGGGGAACCACACCCCAAAAAAAACCCTGATGGAGCTGCAGCAGTCACACAAGAGGAGGAATTTTAAAGTTATTTTATCTGCATTCATGATTCTTATTAAGCACAGGCAACCTTTGCTGTAAATTTGCAAAAGATAACTCATAAAAGATGAAATTAAAATATTAAATCAAAAATATCAGTTCAAATATCAACATCTTTGGGAGCAGAGCTGGTTCCAAAGCCCCCAGCCCAGCAGTTGGGGTGTAGGAAGCTCCTTGCAATAATTTACCAAAAACAAGAGCCCTGTGTGAAGGGAAATTCATTCCCAGGGATGATGGTGACTTTCTGGGATTTGGACAATTCACTGGAGGCCTCAGAAACAGAAGCTGCACAGACAGAAGAACCCAGAGCCCCAGCAGGGAAAAGCAGCAAATCTCCCTCAGCTGAAGAGCACAGTCAGGCTGTGGCTGCCCCTTCTGCCAGAGGTAACATTTCCCAGTTCTCATCCTCCTAAACCAGAAACATCCCTGGGATCTGTGGGGAAAACTTCCTGAAAAACACTGCCTGGAACCTGCAAGAGAGTTTGCTAAAGAATCTTGGGCAGGGCTGCACTTCTCTGCACACTGCCATCAGGAATTATCTCAAATAAAGATAAATACTCAGGGACAAGGTTTGCTGGTACTCACCTTAAAAAGTAGAAGCAAAACACCATTTGTGAAAAATTCCAGAAGTATCTGAAAAAGATAAGAAAATTACACTAAGAAAAGATAAGATTATAAGAAAATTATAGCAAGAAAAAATAATAGTGAAAGTATTTTTTGGAATCCTCTGCTTTTTGCAAGTGGAGAATTCTTATCCCTTGATTTTTCTGTGTGATGTTTTATCATGTTCAAAGCATTTCTATCCCATTTATCTCTTATCAGGCAGTATGGGCCTGTGGGACTCTCTGACCCTTGTGGATCCATTCCAACCTGGAAAATCCCATAATTGTGTGATTCAACTTCTCCCATGATCATTGCAGAGAGTGCTGATCCTGCCAGGAGCCACGAGGAGAAGGAATGCAGTTCAGAAGAGATCTTAACTTCAGCAAACCTGCAGCAGGACTTAGTTGTCATGGAGAGGATTCTCATGGAGAACATCTTCCAACCCAAGCTCGCACTTTATCGACAGATTCCTGTCCTGATGGGTTTGTTCCTTGCTCAGCAGCCTCTTTCCAGCCAGGAATTCCTCATTTCTACAGAAATTCCTCACTTTTGGCTGAGTAGCTAAACCCACCTGCAGCAGACCTGGCTCACTCCAGCCCAATCCAGCTGTCTGCTCTGTCCCCAGCCAATTTTAGTCACAGTTTCAGAAGTTAGGATGTCTTAATTCCTCAAATCTTAATTTCTATTTTTTTCCACTACAAAATATCTGCTGAAAGGGCAAATTTTCCTTCTGTTTTGAATAATTAGAGTGAGATAAGTGACATCTACTCAGATTCTACATCTGTGCATTTTAGAACCTGTTATCTCAGAGACTGAGGAAGAATCTGAAGAGGATGAGGAGGAAAAGGAAGAGGAGAAGCAGGAGGAAACATCCTTGCCAGACCCAAACCAGAGCCCAGCAGAAGGTGCAGGTCCCAGCCTGGAGCAGCTCTGGTCATACAGGTGTGATTTAACCAGTGGTCACAGTGTGAGCAGCATGGCTTGGAACAAAGTGAACCCTGTGAGTCCCCAAATCATCCCTGAGCTGGTCCCAAACTGGGTGGTGGCAATAAACTCCTGACTCTGGGGTGATTTTCTCAGAGGGATCTCAAAGGTGGATCCAATCCCTTGCTGCTTGCATCTACAGGCTGTACTTGGCTGTTTCTACACATCACAGCTTTAATTCTGTTAAATTTAATTTAATTTAACTCCTGATTCTGGAGGGATTCCCTGGGAGGGATCTCAAAGATGGATCCAGTCCCTCACTCTTGCTGCTTTCATGTAAAGGCTGCACTTGGCTTTCCCTACACATCACAGCTTTAATTGGCCCAAAATGTCATTAATTGCTCCAGTTTACCCTGAACAGCAATGTTAATAGACTTGGTCTGTTCTAAAATTGAAATTTAACTCCTGCTGCTAAATTTTATCATCATTGATGGAGTTTATTTGTGGTAGCTTAGACACCACGTTTTTGTCTCTAACAAGAACCTCCCAAAAAAGCAGAATTCCTCAAGATTTAAGGATAAGATGCACAGTAACAGCACAGAAGCCAAAGCTTCTTTAATCTGGTCATGTAAAGCTCTGTTTCCCCAACTGAACTCACTTTTTAAACAAAAATAATGGATGGAAAAGTGATAAAAAGCTGCTGAGGATGAGAAACAGAAACCCAGTGAGAGAAAACAAAGACATTTCATAATTTTTGTGCCCCAAATCTCCAGATATTAAAAAGCTAGACACATTCAGAGACTTCAGTCTTAGAATACTTAGGGCAAACAATCAGCTACTTTTAAAATGTGAGTTTCACACATTCCTTGTTGAGTGCAAGAAAAGAAAAATTAATGGAGCTGAAGGCTAAAGACTTGCTGCTGGTTTTTACTTCTGCCTATGGAAAGGAATGAAGGGAATTCACTGGTGTGGAAAGCTAAAAGCCAGGAGTCTGAGGTGCTCTCTGAAGCTCCTTTTACAGCTCACCCTGAGAGGCAAAATTAGCAGCATTCTTCTGTACTCCATTAAATAAAGCACATTAAAATATGATTTTAGACCCATGCATCTCCAGCTTTGCCTTGACACAAAGGTGCTTTTGGGAATATCCTGCTGAGCTTCAAGTGGGGCTGAGATGTTGCTGCTGCTCTGTGCTTGCAGGATCTCATAGCAGTTGGTTACAGAGAGTTTGTTTCTCAGGATCAGAAGAAAGGCCTGGCTTGCTGTTGGTCACTGAAGAACCCCATGGTAACGAGTCCCTTTGTTTGCTTCTCCTGCAATCTGCTTTTCTCTGGACAATTTCTGCTTTATTTGCCTTTTAACTCCAATTATTTACTCTAACTTCTCACAACACTGTCAACAAAAGAGGAAATTTTATAGATGGAACATTTACACCTCTGCAGATGCATCTGAAAAGGGATCCTTTTAAAACCAACCATTAAAAAAACTATTTGCAAATCTCAAAGTGTCCCAGTAAAAAAATTCTGATTGCCATAAATGACAACATTTCAGTTTGATTTCTACCACAAACTTCTCTTGGCCAAAACTGTATTTGACTAATTTAAACCAGGCAGAGTCAAATCTTTGATGTATCTTTACCACACCAAAAACTCTCATGATTCCCTGCTGTCACCAAAGACATTTTTAGGTGTTTGGTTTGGAGTAGCCCTACCTAACTTATATATTTCTGCACTATCTTATTCCTAATTTTATCAGTTGTAGCAAGAAATACATGGAGCCAGTCAGAATACAGAATAACTTCTAGTCACCATCACTTGAGTTTTCCAGCATTTAGTGCTCAGTGTTAAGAAAAGAGAGGTGAATAATCACCGCCCTCACCCCTGTGCTGTGTTCCTCCCCGGGGCAGTGGCCAGAGCGCATTTTCCGCTGTGAGCACGGCGTCACTGCTGTGGATTTCTCCCAGGCCAGCCCAAACCTCCTGGCAGTGGGGACGGCCGACGGGCGCGTGGCCATCTACGACGTGCGCAGCCGGGCGGACGCCGCGCTGCTGGACAGCAGGTCAGCTCCCTCCCCTGAGCCACCCAGCCTTGCAGAGGGGCACCAAAGCAGTGTCACTGCCTCACCCTTTAAGGAATCGCAGCTTTTTACCCCCAGCTGTCCCCATTCCGTGTCCTAATGTCATGGTTTTGAAAGCAAAACCAGTGAGAGACTCCAAGTCAGAAATACAATTTAAAAGGAAAAAAAGAGAAAAAATACCTGCAATAGTAGAAAAGAAAAAGCACTGCCAGAGTCTGAATACAACCTGACACCCTGCTAGTCAGGGTGGTGGTAGTGCAGATGAAGTGCTCCTGCTGAAGCAGTGATCCTGTAGAAAGGTCTGGTAGCTCTTATCCCCTGGAAACCAGTGGGTAAAGGCTGCTCTGGTGTTCCAAATATCAGATTTTATCTGGGTAGGAAATGTTTGGCTCCTCCCCCTGGCTGGAGCATCTCCCAGTGGGATGATGTAATTTTATCAGCCATGCACTGGGACTCAGTGGCCATTAACAGGAGATATCTCCTGGAGGGAGGATGGGCTGTGGAAAGATAAAGATGATTGCCCCAGCTGGTTTAAAGATGGCCCATTAGCAGATAATATGTGCCAGGAGATCAGGGTCACTGCCCCACCCGGCTCAGCAGATGGGGACAGAATTCACATTTCTGGCCACATCAACCCAACACAGTGTGTCACAGGGGTGGGGCAGGGTGCCAGGCACAGCACAGATTTCAGTTTCTGGGGTGTGACTGACACAAGCTCAGTGGCACTTGATTCCAGGGAATGCTCTGTGGATAGAGATGGAAATGAATTCTGAATAAAATACCAATCAGGGATCCTCCTCCACTGAATTTTCATCGTTCTGCCTTGCAGCCAAATCCTTGCCATAACTCATTACACTACAACTCCAGCTGTTCCTTTAATTATTAATATTCTTAATGACATTTAGAGACAGCATTTTAATTAGGAGTCAGCCACCAACAGCCAAATATTAGTTCTGAAACACACACAAAAGTATTTTAAAGTTCATGAATCAGCTGTGTGACAAATTATAGAAACAGAAATAACAACGAGGCCTGCAGGGCAAAAATCAACATTTACCTTCAAAATGCTCTAAGTGAGGAATTGAACATTTCCCCTCTGAGCAGGGTGGGGTCCTGTCAAGTGAAAGTGTTTTGCACTGGCTGTGCACTTGAGTTTCTGTCACTGTGAAAGAAAGAATTCCAAATTCTGTGTGTTCATTAAATCTTTACACATCCAGTCCCCACCCCAACATTTCCCCCAGCTCAGGCTCCTTTCCACGTGTGCGCCACATTCACATCAATATTTACCACGCTGAAAAAAAACGCTCCAGGGGATTGGATTCAAAGTGACAGCACTGGAGGCCTGGGAGAGCTGGAGAGGAAAAGTGGGAAAAACAGAGGAGGAAAACTCATCCTGGAAATTGTCTGGGTTGGGCTGATGGCACCAGACACGCCTGGAAAGGGGAGGGGATGTCACCACTTTCCCTACGTGGCTCTCATCAGGAAACTCAGAAAATCTTCTTCATTCCCCAGATTTCTCCTGCTGATTTGGAGACCCTGATTTCCCAATCAGGAGTCAGGAGTGATAAACTCCATTTATTAATGAGCTGCAATTATTCAACTCCTCACCCACAAAGGACTGCACGAGATTTTCCCTTCTCACACCCAGGAACCTCCAGTTTTAACCAAAACAACCTGGGACACCACCAGGCCATGACTTTTCCTCCCAAATCCCTCACTCTGCAGGAATTTGGGTGCTGCCACATCTGCAGAGAGGTTTTTACAGGATTTAGGCTGCCAGGGAAGGGAGCCCAAATGTTGCAGGGTGTTAGTAGGGCAGCACACAGCTCTGCCCTAATTTTGGGTGCTAATTTTGAAGTTTGAGGAGAGAGGGGAGGGGATGGGGAGGGCAGGGATGTTCTGGGTTGCAGGAGGAATCCAACAGCTGCTGCCCAACGCTTGGAATTGCTCTCCAAGGGTTCTCCCCTCTCTTCACAGCCAGTCTGGGATTTGTTACAATCCCCAGGCAGAGCCCAGCCTGTGAAATCACACCCACTCCCCCCTTTAAATTCTCTCCTTTTACACCATCATCACTGTAAATTCAGTTGTTGGCTAAATATCCACCTGCAAACCCCCCACGGTGTGAAAATTTGGGATTTCAGCAGGTAAAGGTGAGGTTCAGGCTCTGAGAACCTTTTCATTACAGCGCTCAAATGTTAATGAAATTGAAGTGGGTGTCACCAGACACAGCAGTGTCTTTTTTTTTGGCATCCAAAATTCCCATTTTCCCAGCTCAGCCATCCCAAATGTGCTGCACAGACAAGAACCCCTTTGTCTGCAGAAAAGCAGAAATCATTCCTGCTTGGCAGGGGGATGGAGACTGAGCCTCAAGGATGAGCTGAGCCCCAAGGATGGATTGGTGGCAGCGAGCCACAGAAATCACTGAGAATTTTGTCACTTTGTTGGCTTTTTCCCCCCTTATTTTTTCATTTAAGAGATTGAGCAGCTCCTCTGGAAGAGGCAAAAGTACAAAGCCAGGCTTTGTTTGCATGAAGGATTTGGAGAGGTGGGCGCATTGAACAATTTCTCCCCAGCATTTTTTGATTCCAAAAGGAGTTTGAAAAGGAGAACGAATTCCCTGAAATGGAGAATATTGAACCTGAGGCAGCTGAAATCCCCCAAACTGGGCAGTTCCTCGCTGAAATTTCCCCTCAGTCCCAGACCTGGCTGGCAGATTTTGCTCCCAGCTCTGCCTCTCAATGTCAGCTCTGCACCCATTGATCCAGGCCCTGCTAATTCGAGCCTCCTGGAAATCAGCAGGGATATTTATAAAACAACATGCTCCAAACAAAGGCTCGGGTTTTTCTGTGCGTTTACAGGGCAAGGAGGAGGGCAGAGAATCAAACCCTGGCAGGAGATGCTGAACACAGGAGTTGCTGCTTGGAAATGCTGAAAATCAGATTATAGCCAGGAATTCAAGCAAACTATTTCTTATTTTTCCAGGATTGTATTTCTCCAAATTATTGCAGCACTGATGGACTTCAGCATTTAGACCTGAAATTGGTTTTTTTTGCTTTTTGTCTTGGTGTTTCCTTGGGCACCCCAAGAATCCTTTCCCTTTCCTTCTCCTGTCTCCTCCCACAGCTTTATTTTTTCATTATTAGAAATGCAATTGTAATTCTTCTGTTGCATTAAAACTCTTCCCACTGACACTTGAATTTCATGAATCTTGAAGGCTGGGAAAAAAACCTTCAAGATCAAACCCAAACCTTTGCCCAAATCCCACTTTTTTCACCAGACCAGAGCCTCGAGTTCCACGTACAGAAGCTCCTTAAACAAATCCACTGAAAAAAAAATAAAATAAATTCCATCACAAACATTTACACCTAACAATAATCCTCAATTACATCTCGGATTTCCCAGCAGTTCTGAGCCCACCAAGCCTCAGCCAAGATGATTTTTGCCCTCAGCTGCTGCTGGATTTTCAATTTGTACCCATTTAATAAGAGGACAGCGATCCATTAGGGACGGAGCTCAATTGCCTGCCTTCAGTTTTTTATTGATTTAGTAGCAGGGATGAGGAATGAGGATTTTTGGTGTTCCACTGGGCCATAAAATTGCTGTGATAATCTAACCTAACATCATCCTGTTCCTCAGTCAGTGGAGGCTCTTCCTTTGGTCAATGAGGAGTTTCAAAGGTGACAAATTCCAATTTATCCCCCAATTAGCAGCTGCCAGTGCTAAACGAGGGCATCCATGGATTTACAATTCCTGGGATGAGCGCAGGAATCGCTGCTGCTCTGCAGGGACAGTGAGCTGGGACTGCTCCTGTTCAATCAGGATCAATCTCTGATCAATCTCTGATCAATCTCTGATCAATCACCGCTCACCACAAACCTTCACTTGTCCATATTCCAGATGCTGGAACCCTGAAGCCTGAGAGTTCTGAACTTTCTGAGCTTTCTGGCACAAAAAGTCAGAAAATTTCTGATCCCCAAAAGAGCAGTGCTTGTGACCTGAGGCCTTGGAGAAGGATCCCAAAACTGGAGTGGTGGAGTTGGGATCACTGGTGTGTAGCTGGAATAGAAATGTGTGACTTCACATGGGGAAGGGTTTGGAATTTGGGGTTTTATGTGAATTTGGGATTGTGTGTGAGTTTGGGACTATGTGTGAGTTTGGGATTGTGTGAGTTTGGGACTGTGTGTGAATTTGGGATTGTGTGTGAATTTGGGACTGTGTGAATTTGGGATTGTGTGTGAATTTGGGATTTTGTGTGAATTTGGGATTGATCGTGAATTGGAACTGTGCATGAATTTGGGATGGAACATGAATTTGGGATTGTGTGAATTTTTGAGACTGTGTGTGAATTTGGGATTGTGTGTGAATTTGGGATTGTGTGAATTTGGGATTGTGTGTGAATTTGGGATTGCACAGGAGTATGGATTGTGTGTGAATTTGGGATTGCATGAATTTGGGTTTGCACACGAATTTGGGATTGCGTGTGAATTTGGGTTTATATGTGAATTTGGGATATAATAATAGGTGTGGGACAAGATGGAGGTTTTGGGTGTTGTCTTTTTCTTCCTTCTTGTTCCTTCTTCTTGGTTTTAGGTAATTTTTGGTTGGAGGGAAAGTAATGCCCTGCGGGTCACAAGTGTTTGGTCATTGGGTCAAAAGTATAAATAATACAAATATTAGTTTTTAATTGGACAGTTAGGCCTTAAAAGACTTTGTAACGAGCAAGATCCAGCTCCACTTTGCCATTTTTAGCTTGGTAGCTGGAAGTGCTGTACTATAAATAAGAATTAATAAACAATCCAGATATTTGTGAGCAGGGATGGAGTTCAAGGGTCAGAATCACGTAATCCTTCCCTGTAATTTTATTAATGTCCAGTTTTGACAGGCATTAAACTGAAAGCACCAGCCCAGACAACCCCAGACCTCCCAGACTTTGCCTTTCAAACAGAAAATTTACTTAGTGCTGAATGGAGCTCAGGTTGATTTGCCTCCCCTGTGACAGTGGCTGGGAGATGATTTGATCCTGCCCTTGAATCCACGACGCAGAGGCCGAGTTTTGCATCCCCCATTTCATTTTAACTCCCAACCCCTTCCCAGCCCTGGAGTGATGAAATCAGAGTGTGACGCAACCACAAATTAACGCCACGTTTCCCTCCCGGGGGTTTTGCTGCTTTCTGTTAATTCTGGCCTCATTTTCAAAGCGATTTCAGAAATTTCCAGCTCTCTGCCCAGGGGCTCAGGCCAGAGAGGGGGGGGAAAAAAAAAATTCTTCCAAGCTGATTTATTTTCAGCTTTGAAAATGCAAATGGACTTCACACTCAAAGTCTTCTTGGCTGCAATAAAAACATAAAAACCTCAGCTCTGCCGTGGAGTGACGGAGCAGGTTCTGTGTCAAGGATGTCTGAGGCACCTTGGAGTGCTCTGAGCACAGCCCAGCTCCCTCCTGCAGGGCTGGGCAGCTTTTAATTGAATTTTGTGACCTCTGAGCCAAAGAAAGAACAGTCCCGTGGATCCCAGGCTCATCTCCTTAATGGGAAACTGCTCCTATTGAACAGCTCTTGAAGGAAAAGGGCTCAGCTGTGGAGCTGCGAGGCTGAATTGATGCCCCTGGGGTGGAATTGATGCCCCTGGGGCTGAATTGATGCTCTGGGGTGGAATTGATGCCCCTGGGGTGGAATTGGTGCCCCTGGGGTGGAATTGATGCCCCTGGGGCTGAATTGATGCTCCTGGGGTGGAATTGATGCCCCTGGGGCTGAATTGATGCCGCTGGGGAGGAATTGATGCTCCTGGGGTGGAATTGATGCTCCTGGGGTGGAATTGATGCTCCTGGGGTGGGATTGATGCTCCTTTGGGCAGATTCAGTCCTTTAAGGCCACAAATTTCTTTGCATTCATACAAAAAAAAAATGCTTTAATAAGGATTCAGGATGTGAGTATAGAAAAATAATTAAAAATAAAATCAAATAAATTAGGAAAGCAAACACAAAGGGTTCCTAGCAGGGCTCCAGGTGAGCTCAGGCACTTTGTTCTAATTGCAACCATAAACTGGATGCTGCAAAATTAAATAATCTGTTTTTATTGTGGGGCAAACTCACCCCAGGCCTGAGAGCCCCAGAATTCCTTTTTAAATAAAAAAAATCAATGTCTTTTACAATGATATTCAAAGCTTTTACTTCCCCTTAAACCATAATCAGAAAAAAAAAGGAGGTGGAAGGTTTGGAATAATTTCCAGCTGATCTTTACTTTCCACCTTTCTCAGTGCTGTAATTTCCAGAGGAGGAAAAGAATAAAAACCAAACAAAACCAAAAATCAGTTTATTGCATTTATAGACACAGAGAAACTTTATAATATTTGTGTTCTCCCACCAGCGAAATTTTATGGCTTTTAAAAGAACATTTAATAATTTCTCACTCTGCCCTTCCACAGAGCTCTCTATTCCAGGCGACTTCAGAACCTCAGAGTTATGTCCCAATTTGCTTCCTAAATGTCATTTTTGCTGCATTGGAGCACTGGAAGGGGTTCAAATCAGGCAAATAATAAAGGAAAGCACTTGGAGGCATCTCCAGGAGCAAATGAAGCTGCAGAATGTTCTGCCACGGGAGCTAATGGGGCCCTGCAGGGGACACAGGTGCCTCTGCTGCCACCCCAGGATTGTCCCCTGCAGGTGACACTGGCGCTGTGCCCTTTGATTAAGAAATCCCCTCTGGGGTGTGATTTATTCCTGGGGGGCTGATTTTTTCCCATGGGGTTGATTTTTTCCCGTGGGTTTGATTTTTCCCTGGGATTGATTTATTCCTGTGAATTTGATTTTTTCCTGTGAGTTTGATTTTTTCCCATGAGTTTGATTTATTCCTGTGAGTTTGATTTATTCCCCTGGGATTTGATTTTTTCCCCGAGGGTTTGATTTATTCCTGTCCTTTACCCACTGTCCCAGCAGCTCAGCTGGGCTCTGCTGGTGCCTTTTGGAGCCACCTAAAAACAGAGCCAGACAGAATTAAGAGAATAAAAAGTGATTATATTTATTATTTATATATTATTTGTATTTATTGAAGGGTCTTCAGGTGCATTTCAGGCAGATGAAGCCTCCCAGGGGCTGCACCCAAAAATGGACAGTGGCTCAAAAGGGATTTTCACACTTTTATAAATTTGGTCCATTTGCATATTGGGGTTAATTTTTGTCTTGGTTTAGTTTAGGTTTGCCAATTTTAATATATTTAATTTTTGGTGTGAGATAGGATTAGGAGTAAGAACAAGGCAGGGAATTGGAATCTTCAAAATTACAGCTTCAAAATCTTCAAATTTACAGCTCCAGGTAATGAAGTCATTTACCCCAAATTTGCTTTTTCAATAGAGAATCTTTGGGTGGATTCAGCACAGCTTTGGTTCATGTTCACTCCTTTAATAGCACAAACTGCTTTGAATTCACAGCAAAAAAAAAAGTGTTTTAATTAATGAGGATTTGGGATGTGGGATGGAAAAAGAGAAGGAAAGGAAAGGAAAGGAAAGGAAAGGAAAGGAAAGGAAAGGAAAGGAAAGGAAAGGAAAGGAAAGGAAAGGA
>JAOTQZ010000889.1:3012207-3026843 GCA_026546895.1 Pogonocichla stellata | reverse complement strand
GCCCCCCGGCACCTCGGCGGCCCCGCAGCCGCTGTGCTCACAGCTGGGCTGCCGAAATAAAAGGAGAGCCCCCCCTCCAACTTACCCACGCCCACACCCTGACCCACGCAGACATCTGGGGAGAAATCACTGTCGCCTCTCATGTATCCATGTTCTGATTTACGATTAAAATTTAAAGACGCGCATTCATATTTTACCGAACCTAATGCGCCCTATGAATTTTTAATCCATTAAGATGCGGGCTACACTTTGAGCAAACTCTACCTTTGTTTTGAGGGCAGGGCAGCGCTCTGCCACCCTGTGTCCCGCACCGCTCCCGGTCCCCGCCGCCTCCGGGAAGCTCCCGGGGCTCCGGGCACTGGGAGCCTCCCGGCCCCGTCGCCGCGGGGGCTCCGCGGGTGCGGACAGATGCACCGGCCCGGGATGTCCCATTGGGGCATCCCCGCACGCCGGAGATGCCTCGGAATCCCCGGGCCCCTCGGTGCCTCCAGCCCAGCACCGCCGCCCCCAGCGCCCCCACCATGAGCTACACCATGGAGCCCCTGGGCAACCCCTCGTACCGCAGGGTGACCGAGACCCGGGCCACCTACAGCCGCGCCAGCGCCTCCCCGTCCAGCGGCTTCCGCTCGCAGTCGTGGTCGCGGGGCTCGGGCAGCACCGTGTCCTCCTCCTACAAGCGCCCCAACCTGGGTGGCCCGCGGGCCACCTACGGCTCCACGGTGCTGAGCTCGGCCGAGAGCCTGGACGTGAGCCAGTCCTCGCTGCTGAACGGCGCGGCCGAGCTCAAGCTGAGCCGCTCCAACGAGAAGGAGCAGCTGCAGGGGCTCAACGACCGCTTCGCCGGCTACATCGAGAAGGTGCATTACCTGGAGCAGCAGAACAAGGAGATCGAGGCGGAGCTGGCGGCGCTGCGGCAGAAACACGCCGGGCGGGCGCAGCTGAGCGACGCCTACGAGCAGGAGCTGCGGGAGCTGCGCGGGGCGCTGGAGCAGGTGAGCCACGAGAAGGCGCAGATCCAGCTGGACTCGGAGCACATCGAGGAGGACATCCAGCGCCTGCGGGAGCGCTTCGAGGATGAGGCGCGGCTGCGCGACGAGACGGAGGCGACGATCCGCGCCCTGCGCAAGGAGATGGAGGAGGCGTCGCTGATGCGCGCCGAGCTGGACAAGAAGGTGCAGTCGCTGCAGGACGAGGTGGCTTTCCTGCGGGGCAACCACGAGGAGGAGGTGGCCGAGCTGCTGGCGCAGCTGCAGGCGTCGCACGCCACCGTGGAGAGGAAGGACTACCTGAAGACGGACCTGACCACGGCTCTGAAGGAGATCCGCGCCCAGCTCGAGTGCCAGTCCGACCACAACATGCACCAGGCCGAGGAGTGGTTCAAGTGCCGCTACGCCAAGCTCACCGAGGCGGCCGAGCAGAACAAGGAGGCGATCCGCTCCGCCAAGGAGGAGATCGCCGAGTACCGCCGGCAGCTCCAGTCCAAGAGCATCGAGCTCGAGTCGGTGCGCGGCACCAAGGAGTCGCTGGAGAGGCAGCTCAGCGACATCGAGGAGCGCCACAATAACGACCTCAGCACCTATCAGGTACCGGGGAGGCGGAGCGGGGCTGTCCCCGGCCCGGCGGGGAGGCGGGGGAGTGCCCGGTGCCGGCTCCGAGGGGAGGGATGCGGGAGGGATGCGGGGATGCCCGGTGCCGGCTCAGGGTGGGGGAAATGCGGGATGTGCCCGGTGCCGGCTGAAGGAGGAGGAAATGCGGGAGGTGCCCGCTGCCCGCTCCGCAGCGAGGGATGCAGGGATGCGGAAGGCGGGGGGAGGATGCGGAGGGAGCGGGTGGGTCCTGCTCTGATGCCGGCCCTGCCTCCCCGAGCGGCGGGAAGAGTTTCCAAAAGTCCCCTCGGAGAAGTTGTGCCCGCTCTGCCCCCGCGTGCGGCGTCTCTCCGTGTCACAGGGGTTTTCTGCGTCTGCCTTGCAGGACACGATTCACCAGCTGGAAAACGAGCTCAGAGGAACCAAGTGGGAGATGGCTCGTCACTTGCGGGAGTACCAGGACCTCCTCAATGTCAAGATGGCCCTGGACATCGAAATTGCTGCATACAGGTACAGTGGGATCTTTGCAGACGTGTCTGGAATACTAATAGCACTGCGGATGCTGCCGGCTCAGGAAGCTTTACCACAGCTAACAAACATCTGCGTGCAGCGAGCACGGGTGAAATGAGAGCCTGGCTAAATCGCTGCAGCCATTAGGCAGCCCAGTGAGAGCCCGGAAGGTCATTAGGGAGCGGCTCATCAGCGGCGGAGCCGCGGGCACGGCGTGACTCAGTGCGGTGCTCCCGTGCCGCATTCTGGCCCTGGCCGCACGAGCAGGAGCTGCAGCGAAACTCGAGGTTATTTTTAATCCTCTGCAGATGCCAGGCGTGCAGGGCTTGTCACCAGAATTCCCTTTTATCGCCTGGGAGAGACAGTGAAGTTGCTTGATCATGGTTTGAGGCAGCGAGTGCTGATCTGCCTGTCACAAACACTTTTGCTTTTCTTGCTCAACTTTCCTTCAGAGGCGTCTGCTCTAATCTGGAGCTGAACGTTGCTTGCTGTTGCCATCACCTGGCAGGTTTTTTTAGTCTTCTTTGTATCACTTCAGAACTCTCACTGGAGAGCTCCTGATTTTTCTGGGTCACAGGCTTAGATGAAAAGCATTTGAATAGAAGAAAGGTAAAAAACAACAAAAAAACCCACCCCCATCTCCAGATCTGTTGAAATTCCCGAGGTTGTTCAGACACACAGACACCCCAGGGGCTGTAGCTGGCTGCTGCCAAAGTCAGCTGAAGTCTGCAGTTCTCATATTCCCACAAAGAAAAGGTGGATGCCCAAATTATCAAATTAGAACGCGTGCTCTAATCAGCTGTGACTGTCTCAGACACAATATTTGATTTGGGTCTGTTGGCTGTGTCAAATTCTGTTTGCCTAAGTCATAATGAATCCTATCAAATTAGTTAGTTTGTCCTAATCCCTGCTGATTTATGCCATAATGAGCTTTCTGACAGCAAAGATGAGTTTTAACTGATCACTGAAGGTGTCACACTTGCCATAAGCAAAACCAAGCTAAAAACTGCAGAATGTGAGTTCTGCAAAAGAGCAGATTCAAAGAAAGCTGGGCTGGGGCTGTGAGCTGTGCATGGCCCTGGTCAGTTCCAGCACATTCCACAGCAAACTGGATCCATCCTGCTGGCAGGGGAATGGTACAGCAGGGAAATATTCTAGAATCCTGGAATGGTTTGGGTTGGAAGAGACCTTAAACCCCATCCCAAAGCAGGGACACCTCCCACTGTCCCAGGCTGCTCCAAGCCTGGCTTTGAACACTTTCAAGGATGGGACAGCCACAATTATTCCCAGAGCTGTCCCTTATTTTGATTTTTTTAATGCTAATTTTCTTTTTTTCTCTCCTCCTGATTCCCTTAGGAAGCTGCTGGAGGGTGAAGAGACAAGATTCAGTGCCTTCTCTGGAAGCATTACTGGTCCCATATTCACACACAGACAACCATCTGTCACAATAGCATCCACCAAAATCCAGAAAACAAAAATCGAACCACCAAAGCTGAAGGTCCAGCACAAGTTTGTAGAAGAAATCATTGAAGAGACGAAGGTGGAGGATGAAAAGTCTGAAATGGAAGATGCCCTGGCAGCCATTGCAGAAGAAATGGCAGCCAAGGCACAGCAAGAAGAACAGGAGGAGGAAAAAGCAGAAGAAGCTGCAGAGGAAGAAGTTTCTGAGAAGGCTCCTGCAGAAGAAGAAGCTGCACCTGAGGAGGAAGAGAAGGAGGAAGAGGAAGCAGAGGAGGAAGAAGAAGCTGCAAAATCTGACGCTGCAGAAGAAGGTGGCTCTGAAAAAGAAGAAATCGAGGAAAAGGAAGAAGGGGAGGAAGCTGAGGAAGAGGAGGAAAAACCTGAGGCCAAGGGCAAAGCTGAAGAGGCACCAGCAAAGGCTGAGAAGGTGAAAACACCTCCTGTAAAGTCCCCCCCAAAATCCCCTGTAACAGAGCCCGCCAAGGCCGCCCCGAAAGAAAAAACCACAGAAGCAGCGAAGGAGCAGAAGGTGGAGAAAGCGGAGAAGGAGGAGAAAGCATCTCCAGAGAAACCTGCCACACCAAAGGTGACCTCCCCAGAGAAACCTGCCACCCCAGAGAAGGCTGTGACCCCAGAAAAAGCCGCAACACCAGAGAAATCCGTGGCCCTGGAGAAGCTGGCGCCGCCGGAGAAGCCGCGTTCCCCCGAGAAGCCGGCGAGCCCGGAGAAACCGCGCACTCCCGAAAAACCCGTGACCCCAGAGAAACCCCGGACCCCTGAGAAACCCCAGTCCCCTGAGAAACCTCCCTCCCCAGGCAAGGATGCCAAGGCTGTGGTGGAGGAGACCATCACTGTCACCAAAGTAACCAAAGTGAGCGCCGAGGCCGAGAAGGAGTCCAGGAAAGAGGACATTGCGGTCAACGGCGAGGTGGAGGAGAAGAAGGAGGAGGAATCCAAAGAGAAGGAGGAGGAGGACAAGGGAGTGGTCACTAACGGCCTGGATGTGAGCCCCGTGGATGACAAGGCTGAGAAAATCGTAGTGACCAAAAAAGCAGAGAAAATCACGGGGGAGGGCGGGGACAGCGGCACCACCTTCATCACCAAGTCGGTGACGGTCACGCAGAAGGTGGAGGAGCACGAAGAGAGCTTCGAGGAGAAGCTGGTGTCCACCAAGAAAGTGGAGAAAGTCACTTCCCATGCTGTAGTAAAGGAGATTAAAGAGAGTGAATAAAAAGCAACCATAGCTAAAATTCCAACCAATTCAAGAGCTTGGGTCGGTGCAAAAGGTTAAGCCATAGACAGCTGCAAAATGCATGTGGGTGACGGCTTCAAAGCAGGTCGGGTTCTCTCACGGAGGCTCCAGACACACAGTATTTTACTTTTTTCGTGCACTATAGGGAAGGGGGGGGGAATGCATGCAGGCTCAAGATGTACTCCCTCCACAGAGCTTGGGGATCTACAAAAAAAAAACAAAAAAAAAAAATTACTACTACTACTAGTGCATGAGATGAAGCGTGCAGAGGAAGCTTTTCCGAATTTCCTGAGCTGTTGGAGGGATGTATCTGAGGAACGAGTTCAGATGTATTATGCAAAGAACCAACTGAGCCAAAACCAAACTGAAAACAGTAAATAGAGTATTCATGAGAACCAGAACTCTCCTAGCCTTAAAAAAAAAAAAAAATTAAAAAATAAAGCTACTTATAACTAATTATGTTTACCTCACTGGTGCAATTAGGGTGGACTTTTGCTCCTGGGAGAACCTTGTTGACATGCACAGTACGCAACCTTTTGTTGTTTGATGTAAAACAGTCACAGCAGTTCTTGCTCAATAAAGGTCAATATGAAAACATGACTTGTTCTTGATTTCTTTTTTTTCCAATTTAAACCCTTCCCTAAGCTGGATGCTCTCTCCTGAGTGGGAATTGCATGGTTGGAATTTTTTTTTAATTTTTTTTTTTCCTTGGTTTCCTTTTCATTTTTTTTCCTCATTTGTTTAGGACTTTGATGGTCCTTGGGGGTCCCATCCAGCTCAGGGTGGTCTGTGCCTTGGGAATTGGGTGTGATGGACAAATTTAACACCACAAAGGCTGGATTAAGAAAATGAGAGCCATATCCCAAATTTTCTGGAGGAAAAAGGAATTCATTGAACACCTCTGCCTGGCCTTGAGGTGCTTAGAGGGATTGGAATTGCTTTTTTTAGGAAGGTCTCTAAGCCCTCAATCCTGCTTTTGTGTTGAGCCAAAAAATGTTAAAATCTGCTCTAAGCGTGGTTTTCCTCCTTCAACCCCATCATCCACACACAGAGAGCCAATTTCCAAATCACCCCTTGATTTTCCTGGGGAGAGAGGCTGCAGGAACCACAGCTGGGTGTGGCACCAATTTGTCACTTAATTGAGCAAAAACCAATTAAGGGACCTCAACCAAGCCACCACCAGGTCCTCAGAATGGTTTGGTTCTGGTTATTTTACCCCATCTTGCTTTAATTGTATGGGAGCCTCCTTGTTAATTCTCCAATCATCGAAAAGCTCAATCTGCCTCAAAACACGAAATTCTAAAAGCAATAATTAACCCAGGGGTTATAAACCCAACATTTTCTAATCTCCAACAGAAAGGCCTCCCAAGTGTTGGCCTCTCCAAATTGGCTTTAAGAAGCTCCAAGTGGAAAAATAAATGGAGGAAAATGAAACAAGGGGAAGGAGATAAATGCCCCAACTCCAATGTGGGAATTAATTGGTCATTATGGGATTAATTTTGTGTTTATTTCCCCATTTTAAGAGGAAAATGAAGATTGCAGCTGCTGCCCCACCTCCCACAACTCACAAAGAAATGCAAATAATTTTCAAGCCTGGATTCAGGCCCTGAAATCTGTTGGTTAATTGAGGGTCTGATCAAAATCTAGGATTTCCATGGATTCTTCACCCCATCAATAACTGAAGATCAAGGAGTTTTGAATTGAAAGGGTTCAGTGTGTTCTTCACTGGAGAAATAATGGAGACCCCAGAGCAGAAAAGGCTTTTAAATAAATCTGGGTCTCTTTGAGGAGCAAAGCAATGGAAGTTTCTCCTGCTGCTCTTAATGGGAATCAGCCTGGCTGCTGAGTGATGATTAATTAAAGCAGATTTTGCAAATTAAACAGTAGCCATGTGTGGGTGTGACAGAAAATTACTTTACCTTTAGGAATAAGGAGTTCAGCACGCCCCTATTTTTGGTATCTGCACCAAATTGTGTAAAAAAGTGCCCAAAGGTTGGTGAGAATTGAAGCTTGGATTGAAACAAAATTTTCAAGAGAGCACCACAGCTAAACCAGAGACTGACAATTAACGTGGTAAATTATGGTAATTATTATTTAACGTGGTTAATTATGTGTGTGTGCTTCCAAACAAGTTCTAGAAGCCTCTGAAATGTCCAAAAGTGCAAATCCCATCCCCTCAAGGTGGGAAGTTGGGAATCTTCAGGAGAGGAAGGGTCACCTTGCTCTGTGGATTGAGTGTTGGTGTCAGCAGCAGATTTGGGAACATTTCCCATCTGCAGCTGGGATGGTTTCCATGTTGGGATTCCTTTCCAGCTTCTTCAGTCCTGGTAGGACCCAGCCCCAGGGACCCCCAAATCCTGGTTTGGGTGGGTTTGTTCCTGTGTGCACAAATCCAGGATTGCAGTTCCTGGGCACATCCATTCCCTGGATGGTTTTGGGAGAAAAACCTCTTGGCTTGATGTAATTCACAACATCCACATTTCCCACCCAAAATATCTCACAGCTTTCAGTTATTACCCTCAACTGCATTTTCTCCCTTCTCTAACACGCTGGATTTGGGAATTTAGCCCATTTCCCACTGCAGATGTTCCCAGCAAATCCTAGGAGGAACAAGCAAGCAGTTAACATATTTCTAAATGTTTATAAAACTGCAAGAACTGATTAATATTTAATGGTGCCAAGAGGTTTTGTCTACTGACATCTGCAATCAAACAGTTTCAAAGGAGAGCACAATTCCCGGGCAGAGAGGCATAAATAGGATGTTATTTGCCTGTTCTGCACCAATTACTCCTCCAGACTGCACAAAACCAGCGAAGGGAATAATTATTTTCAGACAGAGAAGTTCATTAAACAATAAAAAAAAAAAAAAATCCATGAAGGGTAAAACAATAATTAAAGGAATTTACAGCGAAGATTTCTGCATCTTTTTCAAGGTGGGATATTCTGACCACCCTAAACCAGGATCTTTTTTCCTGTGCCGGGTTGTGGAGATGCCACAGTTATTTTTCAGCAGCCCAGAACAAAATTCCAGGTGGGAACAAACTGGGAAGCGTTACAAAACCCGGGCAGGATGCGTTTGCCAGGGAGCTGAGTCAGGCACCAGAATTTTCTCCAGTCGTCAGGGCTTGTGCTCTCCCCATTCACACGTGGGCTTTATTCCTGCTTTTTTTTTTTTTTTCCCAGGATTAAAGTATCCTCAAGCGATCTGGGAAGGCAGCAGGTGATGAACGGTTAATTATTTAATTGGCAGGCAGGTTTCTGGAATGTGGGCGCTGTGTACAGGTGTTCCCCCGACGAGACGGGGAGTGTGTGTGTTCCTCCTGCTGGGGAGGGGCGGTGTGTGTCCTGCACCTCCCTGGGCTGAGGTTTCGCCCCGATCCCGACCAAAAGAACAAGAAAAACCCGCAGCACACACTCCTGCCTTCACTTGCAGCTGCAACTCTGGGAAAGTTTCTCCCGAGCCTCCCTCTGCCAGCTTTTACTGCATTGCGTCAAAAGCAGCGCCTGGAAGCTTTGGGATGGTTTTCCAAGGTGAGGCGAGGGCTGGAGCAGGATCCGTCCCACAGCCCCGGGAGCACCAGCCTCCCTCCCAGCAGCCTGGGACTGGGGTGGGACTGGGGGCAGCACCTGCAGAGCTCCTGCTGCGGCTCCTGAGTCAGCCCTGCAGAGCTGCAATGCATTAAAAATAACCCCGGGAGCAGGGATCAGCCTGGGAGCGGCAGCAGGAGGTGGGGGAGCTCTGCACAGGGAGCTTCACTTCCCAAAAACGCCGAGAAATGCAAAGGAGGAGCTTGTCAGCAGAAAAAAAAAAAAAAAAAAAAGAAAAAAAAGTCAAGAAAGAGGATGAAAATGTGGGGTTTGGAGAGTTAAGGCTCAGAGTGCTTGGAGAAAGGCAGGGTTGGATAAATCGTGGAATGGGTTGGGTTGGAAGGGACCTGAAAGCTCATCCAGACCCGCCTGTCATGGGCAGGGACAGCTCCCACTGCCCCGGGTCACTCCAAACCCTCTCCAGCCTGGCTCTGGGCACTGCCAGGGCTCCAGGGGCAGCCACAGCTGCTCTGGCAATTCCATCCCAGATCCCCCAAGTGAAGAATTCCTTCCCAATGTCCCATCTAAACCTCCTCCCTGTCAGTTTGAAGCCATTCCCTTTCTCCTGTCCCTCCACCCATTTTCTGTGTTCTCTGTCCAGCTCTGCTCTGCCTTTAATGCTCCTGATGGGTTTTGCTGGAAAAGGATTTTCCCCCTCAGGAGCTGCCCCTGTGTCCCAGCTGAGTGCCAGACACAAGTGACACTTGGGGAATTGCCCAGAACCAGCTCTCATTTCAGAGAACCAGCTCTCATTTCAGAGAACCAGCTCTCATTTCTCAGAACCTGCTCTCATTTCTCAGAACCTGCTCTCATCTCTTATCTCTGAGCAGCAGCCCCAGCAGGACTGGGGGAGCTGGGGCTGTCACACCCACGGCAGCAGCTCCTCTCCATCCCCCTGCAGCTCTGGGAGCTCTCTGTGAAGAGCTGCAAGTTCCCCCAGCTCTCCTCACCACTGTCCTGGAGAGGGAAAATCAAATCTGGTTTCTGACACCAGCTCTGCATAAACACAGCGAGAAAAATCTCCGTTAAAAACAGGAGGGAAATGTAAAAGTAAAAATTCAAGAGGTGTTGTTGAAGAAAGTGAAAATTATTTTGCTTGTTTTCCTTCTGGTTCTCAAAAGCATCAAACTCCCAGGAAAGTAAGGAATAAAAAGATTGGAAATGATACTGGAACTCTGTTCTGGAATTCCTGCTTTTCTGAAAGGTTTGACCAAGCTTTTTTTCTTTCTCTTGCTGCTTTTCTTGGGAATGTGGAAGAAAAAAAATAATTTTAACTGATGACTTCATCCATCATAATTGTTTTAATCACCCTTTGAACACTGAAAAGGGAGACACTTTTGGTACTCCCCTAAAACTTGTATAAAAAAAGAGATTTCCTTTCTCTCTGAACAAAATAAGAACCAACACAAGCCGATACTATACCACCAGTGCATAAAAAAAAAAAAAGTTACCCCAAAATCCTGGGCAAAAACTCATCCAGACAAACCTTCCTGTAATATTTAGTGCAACCATTAATGCCTATTTTAACTCAAATTTCCGTGGGTTTCGTTTATTTGAACTGGTTTGATTTGCAGCATTAGTACAAGGTTTAATTTTTTGTGTCAGCTTTAGTTAATTGAACATTGACAGGCTCAGAGCACAGGAGCCTTTTTTTGTGCTGTCAAAATTTTAAAAGTTTTGGGAAATTCTCAGAAGGAGCTTCTGCAGCCCTGAGAGGGTTGAGCTCAGGCAGCTCCTTCCCCCACCCCATCCATCCTTCTAATTGCTCATCATGGTTTGATTTTAATGTTATTTTTGAAGATATTCTTTGCTCACCTACACCCTCCATTGTTCTTCCCTCTCCTCACTGATCCCCCCCAGACACTGAACAATTCCTGCCACAATTTAACAGCCACATTTGCCTTTCCCCCTCTGTACTGGTTTGAGAAAATTCCCATTTTTCAGAAGGGAGCTCGTGCTTCAGCCAGTGAGACCCATCCCAGCCACCACCACACCCCAGGGGATTTTTATAAAACGTGAATTTTACCCCCAAGAGATTTTTTTTTTCCCACTTTCATTCACAAGATGAGCAGGATAAACCCCTTTATTAACCCTTTAAGGGCATCAGTGACACAGGACACACACAAGGAATCCGTGTAAGCATTTCTGAACTTTATTGACAGCTTTATTGCACGTACTGAATGAAGCCTCCATCACTTCCCCCACCCACCGTTTCCAGAATTGTTTTAAATGCAAGTTACAGTTAACCCTTCATTCCCACCACTTATTTTTTTTCCCCTCCCATTTTAAATGTTGAGGTTCTGGGTCCCCCAGGAACGACAGAAGCCCTGAACTCAGCCGTGGAACCATGCGGCGCTCGGGGAGCAAGCCTTGGGTGCTCTGCAAGCAAACTCAGACTCTGCACGGGGAGAAACATCAGAATCATGGACTGGAGCCTCAGTGGGCACTGAATTAAATGGGTGAGACTGCAGCTGTGCTCAGTCACTGGGTTCTGCTGGAAGCTGCCCCCAGGTCAAGCTTTCTTCTTGCCTTCGCTCTCTTCCTTCCCTGCTGCTTCTTTCTCCTCCTTCTCCTCCTTCTCCTCCTCAGCAGCTTCCTGGGATTCCTCCCCTTCTTCTGCTGCTGTTTCTTCCCCTTCTCCTTCCTCTTCCTCACCCTCTTTGGCTTCTTCTGATTCCTCCTTAGCACCTTTGAAGGACAGAAAGATATTTCACATTCCTGATGCCAGCTCAGTGGGAATCCCCTTCAACCCCACAGGTTCTGGCAGCTGCTGCAACCAAATTCCTCCTGAATTTCAAGGGCAGCAAAACACTTCATGGCCTTGAAAAATATCAGTTCTGGACTCAGTGCTCAAAGCCTTATCCAAAGTGAATAATCCTTCACAGCTCTCCAATAGCTGTAATTTCTCTATAATTAAACTTTACGTTAATGGAGCCCTCATAGTTCAGTGGCCTTGCAGAGAGGTGAGGTTGCACTGAACCCACCAATTCCACCCCACACCTCACCTGGTGTTCTCATTATCTCAGGCTGCTCTCTGGGAATTCGTATTTAGCTCAGGATGTCCTTGATCCTGCTTTTTGAGGATCTGAACATCATCACTGGGGTTTTTGGAAACCTATAATCTGCCTGATTTGAACACTTGACCTTATCTTCCATCCAATATTTAGACTTCCCTGGGAAATCCCACGTGCTTAACCCCCACCACCCTTTGCCTCCTGGGAGTAGAAAAGGAAACCTGGAGATGATTTGGGATAAAGGATGGAATTCCAGGACAAAGGGAATGGATTTAAACTGGGAAAGGGGAATCAGAGAGGGATTTTGGGAAGGCAGAGACGGAATGGGAGGGAATTCCCAGGGAAACTGTGGCTGCTCTGGGTCCCTGGAAGTGTCCAAGGAAAGGTGGGAGAAGGACCCAGGGAAACTTTGGAGCTGTTTCCAGAGTTGAAGTGACTCCAAGAGACCTGGAGAGGGATTTGGGATAAAGGATGGAATTCCAGGACAAAGAGAATGGGTTTAAACTGGGAAAGGAGAATCTGGGTGGGATTTTGGGAAGGAATTCCTGGCTGGGATGGAATTCCCAGGGAAGCTGTGGCTGCTCTGGATCCCTGGAAGTGCCCAAGGAAGTAGAAAAGAGCTTTAATAATTCATTTAATAATTGGGATTTCATAACTGGGATTTAATAATTGGGATCTCTGGGGTTTAATGTGTGCAGCACGAATAAAAGAGATTTTAAAGCACCTTCCTCCTCTTCTTCACCCTCTTCTCCCGCTTCTTCCTCGCCTTCCTCCTTCTCCTCCTCCTCACCCTCCTCCGCAGGAGCTGCCTTGGCTTCTCCTGCCTTGGCAGCCTCGATGGTTTCCTCGATTTCGATCTGCTCCTCCTGCACGTGGCTGGAGTAGTAGGAGGGGAAGGGGCGGCTGCCCAGCAGGTAGGAGCTGGCCTGGAGGCCGCTGTAGGCGCTCCTGCCGAAGCTGCTGCTCTGGCTGTAGCCACTGGTGATGCTGCCCACGCTGGTGAAGCTCAGCCGGGTCTCCTCCCCTTCCAGAAGTTTCCTAGCAGGGAAAAAAAAAAATAAATGAAAAGAGTTGGTTGTGCTGCAGCAGGACTTGGCATCAGGAGCCCTTAATAACCCACGTGTGGTTATTAATTAATTAAGGGTTGGGTTTGCACTGCCCTGTTTTCAGTATTTCTTCAAGCACATCCATTATGGGTGAATTAATGTTTTTTCCTTGCTGGAGGAACAGGAAAACCTCTCTAGGATCAGCTTCCTCTGGCAGGTGAAGCCAGAGGTGCGTTTTGCCACCCTGCAGCTGCAGCAATTTGCTGCTGAGCTGCAGGACAAGGGTTGGAGCTGCTCTCTCACTATTCCCCCTTGTGGCTTCCACAGAAATTCTGTTCCAGCATCAAAATCTCTCAGTATCTGAGACAAACCATCACAGTTATTTAGCAGCAATTCTGCTAGAAAATATTTAATTTGTAGATTTATAATTTAGAAAAAAAAAACACTGTTCTTGAGGGATTTCACATTTTGAGAATGAGCCATTGGCATTGAGAAATTCCATTTATCCAAATCTCTTCCCTTAGTACAGAACAGGTATTTTATCTTTAAGGATGGAGAACTGAGATAATTTCTTGCCAAGCTAAAAATTCTCTGTGCACACAGAGAAGAACTGATTAAAGTCTGCCACAAATCTATGAAAATTTCTGCTGGGGGAGTGATAAATAACCTGAATTCTCCTGAAGAGTTCTGGCTCATTCAAACATCCCCCACCATACCTGTAAGCTGCAATTTCGATGTCCAGGGCCATTTTCACATTGAGCAGGTCCTGATATTCCTTCAGGTACCGAGCCATCTCACTCTTTGTGGTTCTCAGCTCATTCTCCAATTTGTTGATTGTATCCTGTTGGATGGAATAATATTGACAGTGTAAAATTCTGTTCTCTCGAGTCCAGCAATAATCACAAGGAATTTCTCCAATCCTTTTAACTTAATCCTGCTCTAGCAGACAGGAACTGCACAGCTCCCACTCCACCCTCAGCCAAAAAGTATCGTTTAACACCTTTAAAGCCCGGCAGGTTTTCCACTCCACATTATTCCAGCCCTATTTAACACACAGAGACCAATTTTCTGGTACCCAAGTGCTAAAGTATCCGTGAAATTTGTGCATTGTTTCATTCTGATTTTGGCTTTTATGTGCTTTTTCTAATTTTAGCTTAGGGATATCCATTGATGATCCTTGTGGGTCCCTTCCAACTCAGGATATTCTATGATTCTGTGATTTTTTGCTGTATCAGGCTGTATCAGTACATGGACACATGATATTGGGCTTTATCAGGGGCATTTTGAGTTCTGATTTTATAACTCCTCACACTTTAGATAAGCAGTACCAGAAGCAATGTCCCCATTTCTGGGATGATTTTGGTAATCCAGATCCTGGTTTGGGTCTGTATTTACACACCACACCCTGCTGCACAGCTCTGTGCCATTCTGCACTGTGATTTTAGGGTGATTTATCTGCAACCCAGGCACAGCACAAACCAGGAGTGATGCTTCCAACGACCCCCCCAAACCTGATCCCCTCATCTTTGAGGGGCTGCAGAGCCCAAATCCCCTCAGCAAATCCTAAACCCCTCACCTGCAGAACCCTGCAAACCCCAGTGTCTATTCCCTCACCTGCAGAGCCCAGAAACCCCCAAAATCCATCTTTTCATCTTCAGAACCCTTCAAACCCCACATCCATTCCTTCACCTGCAGAATCCTTCAAACCTCAACATCCATCTTTTCACCTGCAGACCCCAAAAACCCCTGAGACCCCTCACCTGCAGAACCCTGTAAAACCTGACCCGTCACCGGCAGAACCCTGCAAACTCCATCATCCTTGCATCTTCAGAACCCTCCAAACCCCAACATCTCCTTAATTACAGAATCCTGCACACCCCAACATCTCCTGACCTGCAGAATCCTGCACACCCCATCATCCCCTCGTCTTCAGAACCCTCCAAACCCCAACATCCCCTTAATTACAGAATCCTGCACACCCCAACATCTCCTGACCTGCAGAATCCTGCACACCCCATCATCCCGTCGTCTTCAGAACCCTCCAAACCCCATCATCTCCTCATCTTCAGAACCCTTCAAACCCCATTATCCCCTCATCTTCAGACCCCTTCAAACCCCATCATCCCCTCATCTTCAGAACCCTCCAAACCCCATTATCCCCTCATCTTCAGACCCCTTC
>JAOTQZ010000889.1:2997082-3009382 GCA_026546895.1 Pogonocichla stellata | reverse complement strand
CGGGTATCCCAGCAGTGAGAGGATGCCCGGACAGCTCCGGGTATCCCAGCAGTGAGAGGATGCCCGGACAGCTCCGGCTATCCCAGCAGTGAGAGGATGCCCGGACAGCTCGGGGTATCTTAGCAGTGAGAGGATGCCCGGACAGCTCCGGGTATTTTAGCAGTGAGAGGATGCCCGGACAGCTCCGGGTATCCCCGCGGGCACGGGGTCTGTGTCCTGCCCGCTGTGGAAAGTCCCCGGCTCGGCCCCGCCTCGTCATCTCAGCCCTCCTTGGGCACAGCCTCGGACCCTCCCGGGACATCTCTCGCCCCCCTTCGGGCCCTCCTTTCAGATCCAGCTCCCCTCAGGTCTGTCTGCACCCCCCAACCGCCCAGGCTGTGTCTCACACCCTCCACAGCTGCCCCGGCAGAAGGTTCGGGAATGTGCTGCCAGCCCCAGGCTGTGGCTGAGGTTACCTCGGGGCGGTTGGGGGACACCCAGGTGTGTAAATAGGATATTTTTTCCCTTCAGTTTGCCGTTTTCAGCAGGCACGAGTGCTCTTTGAGCCGCTGCATCCTCCCCATGTCCTTTGTTACAAGTGGTCCCTAATAACCAGGTAATTACAGGATCATGGAATGATGGAATGGTTTGGGTTGGGAGGAACCTCACAGCCCATCCAGTGCCACCCCTGCCGTGGGCAGGGACACCTCCCACTGTCCCCCCCCAGCCCGGCCTTGGGCACTTCAGGGGAAGCCTGGCAGTGTTGTTTGTCCTTTCATGACACGAAAGCAGCAGCAGGCACAGGGTGGTTCTCATCCTGGCACAGCACACTGGTACCTGGGTACTCGAGATTCCCTGGAGCCAAGTCTGTCTGAGACATGGATCACAGGCACAGGATATTTATCCTTGTCTAATCTGGCTAATACAGAGATTAAATTGGACAGCTGCATTGCAGCTACCCCTGGGCCAGGCTGTTGCCACTGGTGGATTAAAGCAAAGCAGCTTTTATGTAGTAGAGATTTATCAGAGGTAAATTAGAGATGTATTGAGCACAGACTGCATGGGAGGTTTAAATAGACAATGAGAATTCACCTCTTGGAGTCAGAAGGGCAAATATATCACAAAACAGACTCTTCAAAGATTTCTCAAGGAAGGAATGGCAGTCAGTACAGACTGGGGACATTTATTGGACAGATACCACAAAAATGCTGAGGTGTTCCCCAAAGAAAGCAGAAGGACTTAGTACTGTGTATGAATTAATGTGCCTGTCACTAATTGCAGTGGTATTTGGGTATTTCTGGCACAAATAAATATTTGTTTAATGGCAGCCTTTTAGGAAAGGCAGAGCAGGGTGTATTTACTGTATTTCCCACCATTTTCCTCACACTGAACATCACCTGTTGTGTGACAGCTCCTCCATAGGTTCCAGGTATTTAAATCTGAGGATCACTGAGCTGTGAAGGGCAGCAGCCTCTCAGAGGCACAGAGCTGCAGTCCCTGCTCATCTGAGCTCCTTCTGGATGGAATGAGCTGCACCAAGAGCTCATAAAGGCTGAAGTGTCACACACATCCCAGCAGAGCTGCTGGGAGACTTTATTGTGCAAATCTAGAGTCCTGCTGAAGATCAGTGCAGCTGCTCTCACTGCAAACCCAGCTCCTGCCTCCATTTGGATTCACCATTTGTTCCTTAAATTTGAGCTGTGGCTGCACTCATGCAGTCAGAGCAGCCATTCATTATTCAGAATGTGCAAAGAGCAGCACAGGTAGAGTTTTCTGTGCTAATCTGTTTTATCTTGAGCAGAGATTGGGCTTGAAAGGGGGAGAAATGAGGAACAGAGTCACTGTGGATTCCCAGCATGCTGGTCAGGGATCCAGGGAGCTGATATTTTCTGGGATGCTCAGCTCCTGCAAACTGCAATACCTCGTTTAACACCAATGGATTTATGCTAATCTGCCCTACAGCAACCTGAGCACAGGATTTAATTATTAATGCTGCCTTTTTTTTTTATGCCATGTATTAATAAAGGAATGTACAGCTTGTAAAAACCACTGTGCTTCAGATCCCAGCAAAACCAGCCTGGTAACTGCAGGCTGTTAATATTCCTCCTCACCTGTTTTATGAGTGGAAAACCTTTTTTCTGTGTGCCAGGAGGCTGGGGAGGAGGATGGGTGTCTGCAGACAGCCCTGCAGCGTGGAACCTGCTTGGGGCTCGGGGTGAGGATGCAGCTTTGGTACTCCAAAGAAAAAAGAAGCCACTCCTGAAGGCATCCTGCTCCCCAGAGTTGTGTTTCCAGCCAGATCCCATCCCTCCCTTTGTGTCCCTTGTGTTGCTTTCTGCCATAATGCAGAGGGTAACCAAGCCCCTGGATGTGTTGCTGTTAGAAAAATCAATATTGTGAGCAGAGGAAAGGGATAAAGCAGGGCCAGGATGGAGTGGCCTGTGCCACTGGTGTCACCTGCAGCAGCTCAGCATTGTCCCCCTTTGCCCCTGCTGGAGCTGGAGCTGCTCCCTTACTGGTTTAACTGGGTTAACTGGTTTAACTGAGCGTCCCCAGCCCATCACCACTTCAGGCAGAAAACCCCAAACCCACCTTGAAAACGTCCCCTGGGTGATCTAAATAATGCAAATTATCCTGAGGGAAGGTGCAGAAATGCAAAGGCAGCAGTGCCCCGTCCCTGGCAGTGTCCCGGGGGTGGCACTGCAGCAATTTCGAGGTTCCTCCCCACCCAAACCATTCCATGCCCGAGGAAAAGCAGCAATTCCATGGCAAAACACCCCTGCTCCTTCCTTTTCCTCTGCTGCAGCCATAAATCACCAATCCTGACCTGCAGCTGGCATTTCCTTAGGGAAAATCCCCTGTGCTGGGGCCTCTCTGAAACCCAGAAATTACCTGAATGTACCCTGTGAACTCTGGTGGGGTTTGTCTTTTTATTTTCCTTTTTTAATCAAAGAATTTCCCATCAGAAACGGCAACAGGGGCGTTTTGGGTGGAGCCTTCATTGTCTGCTGCTGCTTTTATTGCAGAAGCACGGAAGGAGCTGCTTAGTTGGGATTTACACAGAAACCAACCAGTCCTGAGTAAAAAAAAAGGAAAAACATCGGTTTTCCTTTTAAAAAAAAAAAAGATTTTTACCTCATAAAAGCCCAGCTCTGAGGGAGTGGGGAATTGGGCTGCTAAAAATGTTCAAGAGCTCTGATGTCAGGTCTTATGTATTTGTCTAAAATTATATCAAAGTCTCTGGATGAGCTGAATTAAAACAGGCAAAAGAAAAATGCTCTGATCTATTTTGATGAATTGCAACAAAATCTCACATTTCAGGAATTCCTCTTCCTGCATTCCAAACAGTCCTTTTGATATGAGGCAACACTCACAGGGATTTCCAAACCAAAGCAGAATTTTGTCTGCAAGGGCTGAGCTACAATCTCTGGGAGACCCAGAAGAAATGCAAATGAAGTTTAATTTATCTCCTTTGAAGCACTATTTGCTTTGTTGGTGCCACTGCCTGGGCAGCTTTCACTATTTTATTATTATTTACACCAATTTCTGCCCACAGTAGCAGCAATTTTCTCGCTTTGAGTTTGTCCTGTCTCTTGATTACAGGAGCTGCAGGAAGCAAGCAGCCAATTCTTTCATCTCAGCTCTATCAGGGAATGCTTAATTAGAAGATTCATTAATGAGCTTTGTTTACTTGTTGGATCAGGCCTCCAAACTGGGCTGCAACATCTGGTGGCAGATCCCAGGGTTGGTTCTTATCTCAATTAAAATCAATTAAATTCATGTTCTGCTTTTGGATCCAGCAATTAAACATCAACTGGGAGGGTTTGGGCCCAAATCTTGGAGTGGTTTGGGTGGAATGGACCTTAAGAAAAACTTGTTTTTCCACCCCTGCCATGGGCTGGGCCCCTTCCTCTGGTGCTCCAGCCTGGCCTTGGGCACTCCCAGGGCTGGGGCAGCTTCTCCTAAATAGAACAAAACTCCTGAAAAAACCCTCCCAGCCCGTTTGGAATGAGATAATTGATTAATCTGCAGAGTCTCATTGCTTTAATTGGCTTCCTGCCCACGTGAGGAGCAAGGGCTGGACCCAACAGCCCCACATCAGGAGCTGGGTTTAGGCTGGTCCTGACTTTAGGCCTCACTGGAGTCCCCAGCTCGAGGCTGCCTGATGATCTCAGCTGAGCTGAGCTTTGCTGTGCCCTAAAAAAGCTGCTCTGGGAACCAGCCCCATCCCTGCTGCAAAGATTTAATTGGTCTCGAGCAATAATTCTGTTTTTGTGCTGTTGGTTGAGGGCTGGGTGCTGAAGGAACGTGGAACAAGTTCAGCAGGGAAAATTTGATATCCCTCTTGTTTTGGGAGTTGGATCCTCATTGCAGCAGCAACATCCAGAGGGAAGCACTGGAATATTTCCCTATTTTCCCATTTTTGCTGTGCCAGCTGAAGTTAAGTCCTGGTGGTGACAGAATGAAGAGAGATAATTGCATTTACAGCACAGCTGAGAGCACATGAGGGCTCACAATGCAGCCAGAGACTCCATTTCCTCCCCAAGATTTTCCAGTATGAATGAAAATAAAGATAAAACACGGGTCCAAACGAGCATTTATTTGTGGGCTGGATGGGCAGTGAAAAAGCAGAGGGATTTTAGAGTTGTGCTTTTATCTGCAGGGAGCTGAAGCAGAGAATTCCAGGATTTGCTTGCTTTGCTCACAGAGAGAGAATGAACAGCTGAGGAATGCTTTCCCTATAACTCAGTCATTTCAATCTTTGGAATATTTTTTTCCCCCTTGCTGCAGAGGCAGCAATAAAATCCATGTGGGGTACTTAAAAAGCCACCCTGGAGTGAGTGAATCATCTCCCCACGCACACAAGTGAAAAGCATTTCTTGGGAAGGTGTAAAAATCCCTTTTATTTCCCAGTCTGGCAGGAGCTGCTGCCCATAAAACACAAATGAAGAAATAAAGCAGGGGGAGAGCTGTGCTGCAGTGAGGTGGCTCAGGGCAGCTGAATGTGCTCAGCTCTGCAGTCTGGGAATAAAAAATAAAAAAAAAATAAAAATCCCTGAATTCTGCAGCCAGAGCAGCCCAGCCCTCCCTGCAGGCACATCCTTAGGGAGGGGAGCCCAGGGTTTCTCTGGGGTGGAGCAGAATCACCCCCATCACTCTGGATTGATTTTAACAGCATCACTTAATTGAAAGGTTTGCAGCAGTCTGCAAATCCTCGTCTCCACCTCAGCTCTTTCATCCCTGGCAGTTCTCCTCCTGGAGAGAAAAGGGCTTTGCACCACTCTGAGGCGGAGATTGAATTATTAATTTCCCAGCCTGGATGAGAGGTTCTCCCAGCAGAGGTTACTGGGAGAATCTGGGTTTTTATTGGCACTGCTGGTCAGTGGAGATAAGGAGTTGCTGGTTTTAATTTTTGCAATTTTTTTTTTTACAGAAATATTTTTGTGTATTTTTCTCTATGCAGTTTTTTGACAAATACTTTCATTTTAACTGCAGTTGGGTTTCCCTTTTTTTCCTCTTTAACATCTCTATCTCTTAGTCCTTTCTATAACCCTTGATAAAACCTTAAATGATAAAAACTTAAGTATTAAAACTTCTGTTTCAGACCTTTGATTTGGATCCTTTAATCATGTTCACATGAATAAATCTTTACCAATTCTTTTCAGTCGGCTTGATCATCATAATCATAATTTTCTGGCTTGTTAAATGTAGATTCATTATTCTTCCCACAATCTCTCCCCTCTGTCCAATCCCATTCCCAGGTTGTTTCCTCTAGACTTAATTAATGCCAAAAAGAGTTCAGAGCCTGTTTGTCTGGAGAAGACCTTGAGGGTGTTCAGTATTTTATTCAGTATTTTTCAGTCTAGAATTGTGACTATTTTAGACCCTTTAAAAGCCTTCAGGCTGGTAGATATTACAGCATCAATTTGGCTTTTATAGAAAAGAAATTCATTATTGAAATAGCATCACTTGGAGGATGGTGGGACATTAACTGGGGACGTTTCCCATTGCAATGGGGTGAAATTCCCCCAGCAGGGCAAGAGCTGCAGTTTTGAGGCTTCCACAGCAAAAAAATCAGAGCTGAATCTTCAAGGATCTGCTGGTTCCCAAAAAGAGCCATGAGAGCTGCCTGGAAATGGCTTTAACTCTGCTTTTCCTGGAGAAAAAAACTTTAATTCTGCTTTTCCAGAGCAACCTTTAACTCTGCTTTTCCTGGAGAATTGATTCTGCTTTTCCAGAACAATCTTTAACTCTGCTTTTCCAGAACAACCTTTGAATTTACTTTTCCAGTAAGATTAACTGCAGAGTTAACAGCCAGGGGATTGGGAAGGATGAAGCAGATTCATCCTTTATTTCCCATTTTTCTGCTTCTCCCCGTGGGATCCATGAGAGGCTGTATAAAGGACATTTCAAAGGCTCAAGGATTCCAAGCTAAATTTTTAGATTTCAGGAGAAGATGCTTTGCTTTTTATACCCACTGCACATCATGGAAAACAATTTCTTCAACACTTTTTGAGGGTTGTTTCGTTTTTATTTTTATTTTTTAAATTTGGCTACAAGCATTTTCCATCTCCCTTTCTCTTTTGAGTGTGCAGCTGAAGAGAGAAAAGAGGAATTTTTCCCATTCTCCAGGGACATCTCTGCGAGGCTGTGATGCTCCTGCTGCTGGATTTATTGATTTGGGAGTGCTGGGCTGTTCCTTCCTCTAAAATCACCTTTAATTTTGGGAACACCTGAATGTTTGTTTTAAGAGCACAAAGCTGGGTGGATGCTCTGAGTCTGCAGATGTGGCTGCAGGAGGGGGAGGAGGAGTTTTGGAGGAAAGGCTCAGCCACAGGCAGGTGCAGGTGAATTTTGGGGCTGTTTCCTCCAGGTGTGTGGGTGTGGAAGAGCTGGGGGTGAGCCAAGGGGAAGGGAGGAGTTATTCCTGAAATGCAGGGATAGAAGAAACAGCAATGCAGCTGGTGAATCGATCAAGAAGCAGTCACTGAGCTCAGAGGAGGGGGGGGGAAAAAAAAACACAAAAAAAATTTTTAAACCCACCAAAAAAAAACCCCAAAAAACAAAAAAATAACCCAAAAAACCCAAACAACAACAAAAAAACCCCACCAAAAAACCCCAAAAAAACCAAAAAACAAAAAAACCAAAACAAAAAAAACCCAACAAAAGAACCAACCAAAGAAAAAAAAACCAAACCAAAACGAAAAACCCAAACCAACCAAAAACCTCCTGCAGATTCCATTTGGGCTGGGCAAGAACATCCAGGTGTGGAGTTGCCATCCCTCTCTTCTGACCCAAATCACCCCTTGTGACAGCTGCAGGGAGCTGGGAGATGCTGTGGGAGGGGAGGGAAGGGATGCACAGGGGTTAATCCTGGATTTGCAAACCCCTGGGGGAAAACTTGGGGAATCTGGGGCTCCTCCAGCACCTCCTTCTGGGAATTCTGCCCCAGGCAGCTGCGATTTGGGGGATGAGGGAGGGCAGAGAGAGAGAGCAGAAACTCCTTGTGCTGGACTTTTTTGGGAGGAAAATCTCCTGCAGGAGATCCAGGATGTCAGGAGAGCAAACCTGGGCTGAGTGTCTGTGCATCCTTAGGGAGGAATGGGATGTGGGAAAGGGGAATTTGGCTTTTTTTCCATGGAAAAGGAGGGGAAACTGCTGCAGGAGAGCAAACCAGGGCTGAGTGTTTCTGCATCCTTAGGGAGGAATGGGATGTGGGAAAGGGGGATTTGGCTTTTTTTCCATGGAAAAGGAGGGGAAACTCCCCTGCAGGAGAGCAAACCAGGGGCTGAGTGTCTGTGCATCCTTAGGGAGGAATGGGATGGAAAAGGGGGATTTGGCTGTTTTTCCATGCTCCTGCAGGGGCCCTTGGCAGTGCCCTCTGCTTGTTCCAAAGAGCCAGGGAGGGGTGGGTGCTCTGGGGGAGAGGGGGCTGTGCCAGCACAGCACAGGAGCAGCACCCTGCTGTCACAGAGAGCCCAGGGACAGCATTTGCTCCCCCTGCCTGTCCCCTCCTCCCTCTGGAAAGCTGCTGCTGCTGCAGCAGGTCCAGCTCCTGGCAAAAGTTCAACGCTGCACCAGCCTGGAAGGGAGGAGAAGGGAGGAGAGTCCTGCAGAAAGGAGGAGCTCTGCTGTTCCAGGCTGCCTTTGGCCAGGGAAGGGCTGCAAAAAAATTCCCCTTCTCCATCAACAATTCCTGCTGTGCCCCAACTTCCAGAGGCTTTCAGCACCTCCAGGCCTCACCCTGAGAGCTGCAGTTTGTGTTTTATATCACATAAAACTCGCCCAAAGGAGCAAAAAATGCTGCAGTGAGAGGGTTGGGGTGTCCATGGCAGCAGAAGAGTTTTGTCCCAGGGAAGGTGGTTTGGTTTTTAATGAGACAAGAGCCAGGTAAAATTGGATGAGGGGGAAAAAAAACGTTTATTTACAGCCTAAATCAACAAGTCAGGAGGAAGGTGTTGAATAAGAGGTAGGATGGGAACAGATGGAAAAGCAAGAGTGGGTTTTGTAGCAGCCTTGGGGCTTTTCTGTCTCACTCCTGACACCTTTCCCAAGCTCTGGCACACGGCAGAGCCACCAAGAGCTTCTCCACACCCCGTCCAGGCTGCAGGAACTGTGCCCTTCCCTCTCCTGCTGTGGGACTGGGACCAGCTCCCCTGTGGGACTGGGATCCCCACTGTGGGACTGGGATCCCCACTGTGGGACTGGGATCCCCACTGTGGGACTGGGATCCCCAATATGGGATTGGGATCCCCACTCTGGGACTGGGATCCCCACTGTGGGACTGGGTTCCCCAATATGGGACTGGGACCAGCTCCCCTGTGGGACTGGGATCCTCACTATGGGTCTGGGACCAGCTCCCCACTCTGGAACTGGGATCCCCAATATGGGATTGAGTTCCCCACTGTGGGGCTGGGATCCCCAATATGGGACTGGGATCCCCAATATGGGATAGGGTTCCCCACTGTGGGGCTGGGATCCCCACTGTGGGACTGGGATCCCCACTGTGGGATTGGGATCCCCACTGTGGGAGTGGGATCCCCACTATGGGATCCAGTTCCCCACTGTGGGATCGAGCTCCCCCCTGCCCTCACACCCCGTGTTTGTCCCACGTTCCCCTTCTGCAGGAGAGCAGCCTCAGGCATGTAGATCTGGGAATTTGTCCCATTTCCCCCCTTTTTTGCCTCCCATGACAATTATTAAATCAATCACAATTCTCTGATAATTCAGAGGGGTGCAGGGCAAAGGGGATCAGCTCTTGGTGGGTGGCAGGTGAAAGGGCAGAGTGGGAGTGAGCAGCAATTCCTGCAGATCCCAGGGAGGGTGGGGAGCTGGGAACACCCCGACTCTGCTGAGGCTGTCCCTGGAGCCAGACCCTGGGAAGGGGCTCAGGGGTCACAGGGGGGGTTCTGGAGGGCGCTGCTTTTGGCAGGGAGATTTTGGGGCAGGGACAGAGCAGCTGCCACGGGAGGTGGCCGGGGGAAGGTCCCGCAGGAATTGCCCCTGGAGAAGGGCAGGAGGTGCCCTGGCCACGCTTTGCTGCAGGGGGAGGAGGAGGAAGATTCTGAGGAGAAGGATGATGATGAGGAGGAGGAGGATGATGATGATGAGGAGGGGGATGATGATGAGGAGGAGGATGATGATGAGAAGGAGGAAGATGCTGAGAAGGGGGAGGAAGATGCAGAGGACGAGGATGAGGATGCTGAGAATGCTGAGAATGCTGAGGAGGAGGAGGATGCTGAGGATGATGCTGAGGAGGAGGAGGAAGATGCTGAGAAGGAAGAAGATGCTGAAGGGGTGAGGAGGAGGATGATGAGGAGGAGGAGGATGCTGAGGATGATGATGAGGAGGAGGAGGAAGAAGATGAGGATGAGGAGGAGGAGGAAGAAGATGAGGATGATGATGAGGAGGAGGAGGATGCTGAGGAGGAGGAGGAAGATGCTGAGGATGAGGAGGAGGAGGAGGAGGAGGATGCTGAGAAGGAAGAAGATGCTGAGGAGGGGGAGGAGGAGGAGGAGGAGGAGGATGAGGATGATGAGGAGGATGCTGAGGATGATGATGAGGAGGAAGATGCTGAGGATGATGATGAGGAGGAGCAGGATGCTGAGGATGATGAGGAGGAGGAAGAGGAGGATGAGGATGATGATGAGGAGGAGGAGGGTGCTGAGGATGATGATGAGGAGGAGGATGCTGAGGATGATGATGATGAGGAGGAAGATGCTGAGTCACTCCCGCAGCTGCCCCGCCCGCGCCTTTCCCGCAGTGACAGTGACGGGCTCAGCTCAGCTCAGCTCACGCTTCTCCCCCCACTCTCTCCCCCGGCGCTTCCCGCTGGCTTTTCTCCCTCTTTCCCCTCTCCCGGTCCGCTCCCCTCCCAGCCCGGAGGAATCACTCCTTTCCCACAGGGATGTAACGCAGCTGCCACGGGCCGGGCGCTCTCTGCTGCGGGGACGGATCCTCCCGTTCCCCTGGAGAGCAGCACCGATCCTTGATCCGCACACGCAGAGAATTCTGCAGCAGTTTTCTTTAGAGCAGCTGAATGAGTCAGCAGCGATTCTCCATCACTGGCACTTCTTGGAAGAAGGGCTGGGCTGGCAAAAACCTGATTTTTTTTTTTCATTTCTTGCAGGAATTGGCAGCAATAAAAAGGCCTGTGCTGCTGCTTGGCACTGCATGTTGTACAAGCTGCTCTTTTAACCTCTTTTCCCTCTGAGATTCCTGCAGAAAGAGCTCAGTAAAACTCTCAGAAATTATCCAGTGTGCAGCTTTGGGGGAAATGGGAAAGGGAAAGATGCTCCAGGCTGGTCCAGGGGAAGGTTCCTGCCCATGGCAGGGGCTGGAATGAGGTGGGATTTAGGGTCCCTTCAGACCCAAACCAGCCTGGGGTTTCATTCATTGCCTCCAGCTCTATTTTTGAATCCCACTTTCATTTGTTCAGAATTTTTATATATAATATTAAAAAAAAACCAAAACAGAAAACAAAACCCAAGCCTAACTTTAGCTATAGAGTCTCTTTTGCCTTCCTGTATTTTATTTTGAAATGCAATAATTATGAGCATTATTGCACAGTTGTCTTGTTTCCCTATGACAAAGTTTTTAATTGTGATAATACACTTTTTTTTATTTTTCCAGAGCACCTTTAGATTTATACAATGGACTGAAGTTTATATATTGACTATTTTATCCTATTTCTGTACTTTTAGATTTATACAATGGACTGAAGTTTATATATTGACTGTTTTATCCTCTTTCTGTACTGTTTAACCCCATGGAGTGTTTAAAAAACACCTTTAGCTTTCATGGCTTTTTTTCCATTGTGATCACAAGATAAATAATTGTAACATGCTTTAAATGGTGAAATAGGTGCAAAAAGAAACATTTTATCATTTGACAAACCAGTTTGTCCTCAATTTCAGGACCAGCCAAGGCCTGGAACAGCCAGGAATAAAATAATAAATTACTGCTGGAGAGATTCTACCCCACGTGCAGCTGCTGCAACGTTTTTAATTCAATTTATGAACGGATATAGACATCAGCCCTATTAAATTACCTGCCCACGAGCAACGGGGGGATGCAGGGACCATTAGCAAATGGCATTTGCTGACCTCAGCCTGGCCACGGGGGGAGATGAATTATGAACAAAGACACATCCCCCATTTGTGGTGACCCAGAGGGGACAGGTAAAGGGTCAGCACATCCCTTATTCCAGGGGATGGGCTCTGGGTGAGGGACAGATGAGATGTGATGGATATTCCTGGATTCAGCCCCCCCAAAAACCTGAAAAAAAAAAATCCCTCAGCTGTCCTGGCTGCAATTCTCTTCCCCCACACAGCAGAACTGCTCCACTTAATCCTTCCCTCCCAAAAGCTGGGAGTAAAATCCAGATTTATTAAGATTTTTTATATAAATCAGTATTTTTTTTTTACCAGCTCATATTCCAGCTATTTGATGACACATTTTCCTCCAAGTGCTTTTTGCTGGAGTGTTCCAGCCCTGTGCAGACCCCTGACCTTGCTTTGCTTCTCAGAGCTGTTGTGCAGCTCCCATTATGTTTCCCTGCTTCAGAACTAAACCCCAGAGGATGAATAATGTATAGAACCACGCAGGAAGCTGGCTAGGAGATAATTGCCTGCAGCCCAGACATTTGGAGTCCCATTTAAAGTTCCATTTCACTCCTGAAGCCAATCCCACCAGCAGTGCTTTGGGGGCAGATCTCTGATGCTGCCCCCCATCCATTTTTGGGGGGATCAGATCTCTGATGCTGCCCCCCATCCATTTTTGGGGGGATCAGATCTCTGATGCTCCTCCCCATCCATTTTT